>JAODUD010000127.1:7880487-7894691 GCA_026784285.1 Stomatorhinus walkeri
AATCCTCTCTTTCTCTGGCTTCCGGAGGTAAATGGCCGCCGGGCCAAAACACTCCATTTCTCCATCCCCCATGATGGTGGTTTCCTGACAAAATAAGACAGTTGAAATTAGTGAAGATATTATTCTGCATTATCTGTAGAACAACTGTGACAATGTGATTTTTTGATTGCTATAATCAAGGGCGTAGATTTGTTTTTCTCATTGATATTAACCAAATTAGTCCTGAATCCCCATCCCCTTTATACACATATTTCTCCACAATATTGGTTGGGACTTGTCCTTGGCTTTAATCAGTTTTGCAGGGTTTTTTTTTTGTTAACATCATAGATAGCTATGTATTTTGCATTTTATTGATCACAAATATAAAAGCTGGATTTCTGATACTATTCCGATATAGGAATAGTAAAATAGTCTTCTCAGTGCCCATTTAAAGTCAGTCATTTATCTCAGAAATTACTCTTATGGACATTACATAATTGCTAGTTATTACCTCCATGAGAGTTTCATACAGTTATCATTTCACATTTACGTTTAAAATGCAGAACAGTTTTTTTTTTTAATCTAACAATTAGCAACCTAAAAAATGCATCCTTCTCAGTTGTCGTTTCATTTAATATTGCTAAAATGTTAAGAAAATAAGCTGGACGTTTGGAATTCGAGGCTGATCATTGTTTCAATGAAATATCTGAATATTAAGACATCAGCAAAGCCGGCAATGGTGTTTTTATTTTAAATAAATATAAACACATTTTAAATTTCCCATGAAACAGCAACTTTAACTTAACTGCATGTCAAGCCCTGGCTGCATAGAGTTTGCAAATACATGGCACATTCCACGATTTGGCTTCTATTAAAGTGAATCTTATGACTGGCTACAAGCAGCAATTTACCTTCTTTGATGCCGGCTGAGGTTTCGGTGTAGGGCGCTGAAAAAGAAAAATTAAGCAGTTAAAATACAGGATTCCTTTCCTGTAGGTGAGTTTGATTTGGACGCGGTACAGCTTGACATGACCACATACATACCTGTGCTGGATGGTTTTCGCTTCTTGGTCTGAAGGTGCTGCTTTTATAGGAAGCTTTGTGGTTGCTCAGCAAAAACACTCTGCTCTATTTGGTCATGTCAGTCAGCCCCTTGCTCTGGTATGTTTCACTGAGCCTCCTATATTGCTCGCAGTTGCATTATTTTTATCATAAAGAAAGTCTTGAGCGTACATGCCTTAACTGAGCTTAATATTATTAGTTATTAAAAGAATTGTAAATACCATTAACTAAATGATATTAACTTTAAATAAGGCATGAGCAACTGAGACATTAACACAAGAATTATTGAAATAGACAATGAAATCGAATTGGAAAAAAATGTGATGAGATTTAATTCTGCACAAGACCAGCAGAACATAATAAACTGGACATCAATCCACTCTGCAATAAAAATAATTTATTTTAAAAATGTAATGACTCTAATCATTAGGAATATTATAGCATAATGTCAATCAATAAAAAATAGATCTTTATGTAACATATACATAGTAAGATTAAGATACATAATAGAAAGACTAAGATTAAACATTATTAAGTGAAATTGTATTTCACTGTGAAAGTGTGTGTTTATCAGTTATTCAATGATAAAGGTAGGTTCTTCTTTCTCTCTAAAGATGACTGCACATGCTTCAGTGTCATAACACTTTAATTGAATTAGACTAATCTAAACTGTTCATTAAAACAATGTGACTGACAATTAAAATTAGGTCCTGTGGTTAGGATCTAGTTTATCTCTGTTGCAGCACACAGATGTCATTGGTATACTGTTGCAAGACTCCTGCTAGTCTTGCATTTTTATTAATAGGTAAAACCAGGAATGGCAGATACCACACTGCAACCGTCTGAAACACTTTACCAAGTGGTTAGCTGGTGATCAGGGTTTTACAAATTGCACTTAGCAAAAACACATCCAATCATTAGATATTCGTGAGCAAACCAGACATATGCAGGGAAGCAAAGATCTGAATTCCCCTGACACTTAATCAAATGATATTAACCATAATCACATGATCCAATATTTCATTATTATGTTAAAATCCATAGAGTGAGAAACTTCAATCAAATGTTTATTGAGCTTGTGTTCATTTGAATATTTATAATTGCTCAAATAAAATGAGTTATATGATGTATTTTAATGTCTGACTTGAGCATCTATAATCATAATTTTTATTCTTGGCTATGTCTTGACTTTAACAGTAAAAACCCAGACAAGTTTTCAAAGACTTCAGTGCCATTAAAAGAGCAAAATCTATACAAAACCAAAAATACTCACGTGATAGTTTTCATTTGTATATCATAGTTCATATGGGTGACAAATCATTTGGAACTTGAACTTTAAGATTCATGATGAAACTTTAAGTGGTTTTTCATAATTAATGAGTCTATTAAATGCTAATTTAAAGACACAGCACATTCGCACTGTCCCACTCTCATATGGGATATAAAGAGTTATGTAAGTTTTATAGACAAATTCAACAAAAAAAAAAAAAACAATTACACAAATGGCAGATGTGACAGTTACACTTCAGCGCAACCCCACCTACACTGCATTAAAACATTAAAACTCTCCCTTGTCATCTTTTCTTTTAAAACTCCTCAGAAAGACTCCAGGATGTCCTGCCTAGAAATGGGAAGGGGTCACTAGCACCAGTATTTGGGGCCGATATGGAACCTCATTGCAATCCTCAATGACTAGTTCTTGGATCTGTTGTGCAGGTGTAGCAAGGAGTTTTCTCTTACATCGTACATTAACATTTTCTTGAGACAAATAAAGTTTTATTTTATAAATTGTAGTTTTATGGTTTCTGCCACAACCAGGCATTTTATCGAAAGGTATGATGAGGAACTAAAAATGGCAACTATTTGCAACGAATTTTTACACAGTATATGTTATAATTCATAACTGGTAACACTTTACTTGTTGGGGCACAAATAAAATACTATTCTGTATGTATTAATTAACCATTAACTAAGTTTGATCTCGTGTTCATTCAGCAATAATACCTTGTGATGCATGTTTTATTTTAGGCAGTTATTATATTTGTTACAATATCAGTTAATTCTGTAAACCTCTGTGAACTACTTAAGGAACTAGTAAAGGAGCAAGTTGTGATAAGTTAAGTAGTGATTTCATGTTCATTCATCATCAATGAATCATGATGCCTCTTTCATCCCAAACAGTTACTATATTGGCAACATATCTGTTAACTCTGTAAACTACCGAAGGTACTACTAAAGGAACAAGTAGTGAAATACTAACCTCATGTTTGTTCATCGTTAATGAAGTGTGATGCATCTTTTATTTCAAGTAGTGACTATATTGATTTGACTATACATAATATTGATTTGATTATACATAATTTGTACTTGAGTAGAAACTGAGTTATTACTAAGTATTTATGCCGAGTCAGGTAAAGTATAAGTGTTACCTAATAATTAAAATACCATTGTCAAATATCTCCATGTAAAATGATCGGCTTCTCACTGTGATATAGTTCTAATATAGTTTTACTGTGTTGTGTCACCCATGTTTCTAGATTATGACGGTGATAATAGATGGAAGGAGGTTCATCTTGGCGCATAGTTAACGGGTTGATGCCTCCTCCTTGGGCTAATAAGGATCCTGCTTTCATTGTGGGAGATGCTGGGTCAAAGCTTCATTTTTAGCACAAATTTAGCACAAAGACGAGAACAACCAGACATTACATATCCTAAATATACACTCATTCGCTGTAGTCCTGCCTTTAATGAGGGCTGGTATAAACAGCTCAAGTTTTTTCCCACCACCAGTTAATTTCTTCAGCAATGCATGGAGCTTTTGAGAGTTGTCTCTTGATAGTGGCCTGGCTACTTATGGTGTGGAATATCATTCTGTTATAGTGCATTATATTTTTCATTTAATGGTACAAGCTCGTGTTTTTGACAGATGAGGGAAAGCTTACTGGCTTATTTTTTGCTACAATAATCTTCAGCCAGCCTTTGCTTTTAAAGAAAGTCATGAAGTGTATTGGTCTGAAGATAGCGAAGAAAGGGCAGGACTGTACAACTTTGCTGTAGACAGTCAAAATTTAGGGGTTATGTTTAGAAGAAAAAAGGAAATATAAATAATTTGCAAGACTGCAATAGAAAAGGAAAGGAGATAGTTGGGACTGTACTGTGAGCCAAAATGTGGTGGGAGCAGCTGAGAGGGAGGGGATCTGACCATGAAAGTAATGTGGAACTTACAATGAAAGAATGTTACAGGGTTAAGTTACATTCAGAGCAGAAACTTAAAAGTTAAAGAAATGAAGAATAGGATAGTTTACAAAACTGAATGCTGTCAAATTTTGTTCATTTAAAACGATCTATCTAGCAGTAAGTCATTATATCTATATGGATGGGGATCTGAAAATCTCTTGAGAAAGAAATAAACTTAGAATGTGCCAAACCAAAATATATAATACATGTAAATCTAAGTAAATTTAATTGCTTCTGCTGCCTATGTTTGATGGGGCTACCCAAGAGGTACTTTGCTTGTAAAATTATGTCATATAATATTCATATGATAGCCAGAGGGGCCACTCTGCCATGGTTCATGTGAACTGTACACAGCTGCTGTGTTATGGTACCCAAACATGGCCAGGTCAGAGCTGCCACAAGGGCACAATCTCAGGTTCCATTACATTGGTGTCCAGGGTAAGCATGATACAAGTATAATGCTTTTTCAAGAGAATCAAAAAAAGAAGAAAACGCCCACACTAAAGAGTTGTGTTAGTCTCCACTGAATACAGTCATGTATGATGACTCCAGGTAATCCATAATCTAGTCAGTGACTAATTTCTTGGGGGTTTGGAGAAGTACTCCATTACTCAGAAAAATGTCACAAACAACTTTTTTCTACTTGGACATCCTTATTCCTTAGTAATCACGAAATCCATCCACTTTCCTTTCTAGTTATATAGTACACACTGAAATATTTCCTTGACTTTGAAACATTTGGTTTGTTCCTGTGCTATATGTCAGATACCTATTATATAATATAAAATGCAAAATAAATGAATGGGTGGTTGTTTTCCATTTGAAAGACGTAATGCTGGTGATACAGAGCAGCACTTAGAAAACTAGAGGGAATGATGGTAATATGATCCCTGACAGGGTTTGCTGTCAGAATATAAATACATCTGCTTGTCCAGCTCCAGTGACAGTGCTGTACGTCTTAAACTGAAGTCGACCAAGAACAACCTTCAAAACCGAATGCTCCATGACTACATGTTTGAACGGCATTTACAGGAACTTTTCATGAATTCAGGTAAGGTATCGAAAAAATTCTCACCATAATTATCTACTAACAAGATTTTTTAATTAATTACATATGTTATACATATTTCTATATTTGTATTATAAATTGTAAAATATTAAATAAAATTAGTTATCTGATGCATTGACATCCATGTTAAAATGTATTTATTTATATACTATGTGTATTTACAGGCTGAATTCTGATTTGCTGGTTTTTGTATATTCTGCTAACTGTATATCCCTACAATAACCATAGTAAAACTATCCTAAGTGACAACATTGCTCATTAATATGTGACTTCACTTTTTTCATATTCTTTTTTTCCTGTGGCTTTAATATTCCTGTCTGTTTGTCTTTTAAGTACCTGAACATGTGAGTATGCTGGTGTGGTAAATATGTGGCATCTCAGACTATTTTAATAATCATGGAAATGTTTAAATGAAAATGTTTGTGAAAATGTTAAATAAAACAATGAATCTGACTGATCATTTTGTCTGTCTGTTTGTATGCTGCTGTTGTCGGTGCTGAGGTGAGGGGTTAGCAATGAGGGAGTGAAAACAGAAAAAAAGCCTAGTTAATTACAGTCCCCTTCAAAACCCACTGACACAAAGAAAAGTAGTTTTAAAGGGCATTACAGGGTTACTCGGTTATAAGGATCATTAGAGACAGCAGGGTCCCTGGACCAGCTGGGGGGTTACGTACTTTGCTTGGGGGCCCAATGGTGATATCACTCTGTTGACCCTGGAAACTGAATCAGTAACATTCTGATCACAATCACAGGCAGAGCCACCATGCCACTGAGTCACCCCACAATATTGTTGTCCAAAAAGACTGATTGGGAGAGACTATCAGTTCTTCACCTGTTGCCTGTCTTAGAGTTACCAGCCTTGCTGGTAATGTAAGGATATTAGAGTCAGGTTCCCAAAGGATTGACACATAACACTCAGCAGCTGTAGACATCCGCAGGCAAAGCCATTGCCAGTGAGACTGCGCCTCAAGCGAATTCCCAGTTATAAGTGTAAGTGATATTGTTAGAAGTAACTACATACCGGGTGACAGAGAATGATCAAAAACTAAACTTTGACAATATTTCAAAATCTGATTATTATAAGCCAAATGCATATACATCAAGAACGACTCAGGTAAAAAACACTTTGATCATTAGAACAAATACTATTTTACTGTAATGGATACACACTTGGATTTACTGCACCATGACACCACAATATTTTCATAGAAATTAGTGAAATGCAAAATATTTTAACAAATCAGTATGGATTGTTATATCCATCCATCCATCCATCCATAAATAAATATATATAAAGTCTGGTAAAAAATAAAGGTATTTTGACAAATCTAGATATTAAACTGTTCCCAACATTACTCCAATGTCAATAACTCAGCAACCATGACAATGAAACTTTGTTCTCATAATTTAGTTATGGTGACCTTTCAACTGAGAATAACAAATTAAAACTTAATAGCGATTATTGACAAAAAAAAAGTTAAAAATCAGGATTTAATAGATGAATAAAAATTTGTGCTCTGATTTTTGTTTGGGTTCTCTATATGAAGTTGGTGGACAGAAATATAAGCGGATGCTTTTGCATTATATTTCTAATTATGTTACTCCCAGTGCTTAATTTCTTAATCCAAAGGTGCTGGAGTTTTTTTTTAATGTTTTTGTTGTTTTTAACCATCGAGCTGCTGGTTCTGCACAAATGCATTCCAGCAGGATCCGGTGCAAACTGAGCACTGGTTACTGCTTAAAACACTATATAAAATTCATTATGCTTATAAGTCATTATGAGGATACTGCTTATGCTACAGGGCTGTTCTTCAATTTTATTGACTGCCTTATATTAATTTGCTTATACACTACACAATAAGTATTTACTTATTTGCTTTAGGTTTAGTAGATGCATGGCCGAATCCAGGCCTCCTTCACTTACAATGTTATCTATATCCCTCTTGGGAGTGTCAGCTGTGACATTTTGCACTTTGTTAACAAATGTTCCTGTCATTTACCAAATCCCAAATCTTGGGAGAAGCCCAATGCCCTTCTAAAATGTCAACCTTATGTCTCTGGTAAACCAGTCATTCTCTTGTGGGAAACTGAAATATTAGTACTCCCTCTAGTGGCTGAATGTCAATGATTACTAATCACATTTTTTTTCAAAATAAGCAAACAAATAATTTAAATTAAAAAATCATGTCATTAAAAAATCACTAGCTTCCTGCCTGTTTACAATCACCAAAGAAAACTGAATTTGAGCAAAATTTTGATCACAACTGCATTTGATCAACATTTTGTTCAAAACTGCATTTGATCAACATTTTGTTCAAAACTACATTTGATCAACCCAGGCCTGGGTTTAACTGAGATTGTGACTAGATGTCACCTGACTTCCTGCAGCTTAGATGACAGAGACCCTATCTCCTCTTGCATCCTGCTTCTTCATTTCCTGCATGCATCATATAGACTACATCAGGCAGGCAGCTAGCTAGGTACCTAGTTAGTTCTCTGCGACTTTTTCATATTTTAATTATATAAATTAATTTAACTTAAACTTATACCACCTCATCAGGATGTCTAAATTGAGGGCTGCTGACCCTGCTTGTCTTAGACCCTGGGAGACCAAACAGCAAAACTGGCTATATTAACACTGATAGTGTTTACGTGAGTCCAGCAAGACATAAATAAACATTCAGAGCGTTATTTTTAACACTGCTGATTTTGCTGCATCGACACGCCTAAGATGGCCCCTTGGCGCTGACACCTTGAGGACCATGGGTAAACATGAACTTAAAAAATATACATGATGGTGATCTACAAAATATAGGTGTTCCTTTAACATTTTCTTCTTTCTTTCAGATGTTTTGATAGAATTCAAGTACAGGACAATGGATACACTCTGTTTTTCCGTTTATATGCCATTGCCTTCAGTCTGCAACTGAATTCTGGACACTAAAACCAAATAAACATACAATACAGTCTTGAAGATGAAATATATACTGGTAAATGAAATCATCAACATGTAAATAAGAGTTCAACTTCTGCATATATGCTTGTAAAATTGTAAGAAGGAAATGTGATTGATTAATTGATGACCAGTTCTCTTCGTGCCAATAATTAAGCACCACATTATTTAGATTTGTATTACTAAAAATAAAAACACAACAACTATGATGCGAAATCTACATAATTTTGAAGATGGTGTGGTTGTTGAAATCAGACATGACAGTTCTGGCATCTCAGAAACAATCAGTTGGTGTGAATATAGTGTGATGAATAAGCACAGCCAGTGAGAGGCAGTCATGTGGCTGACAACACCTTGCCAATGAGAGATCAGAGAATAATGACCTGAAACACCCACCTTGTCAACTGTTGAAGTGGATTTGGAAAGGGCACATAACCATAAAAGATTTCAGACAGCTCTTTAATCTCCAATTTAAAGAAAATGAGATGCTGATATATTAATATGAATATGGCAGTGAGTTTAGACTTAGGAAGCAGGAGTGTCCGTACAAAGCATACTAACTACCTCTTGTCATGTTCCGCCCTAGCAAGCCTCATGTGTGCCATGCCCCCCTCGTTACCTCGTGTCTGATCTTGATGGAAACTGTTGTGTATCAGTTCTTGCCTGTCCTGCGTATTTAGTCTGCGTCTGAGTCAGTCTCCCCAGATCTGTCATTGTAGTGTTGTGTGCCATGTTTCCTGTATGTTCCGTGCTTTCTAGTATTAAGCCCCTGATTCCCATCCTAAACGCTGTCTCCAGAGCCTGCTTGCCCGCCCGACCAGCCTCAGCGTGACAGAATCACAGATCTCCACAGCGGAGCACCGCGGCAAGCCGAGGACCAGCTCTTCGGCTTGCTGCACGAGGTACTCCATTGGAGCAAAGAACCGGAGGTCCAGGAGGACCCCCTGGCGCGGTGGATCGCCTGCCAAAGTGCGGACCTCCTGCTTCGCGATCCAGGAGGTACACGACAACCTCAAGGCGTTGCTGCAGCGACTTGCCGTGAACCGAGCGCGGCGGACCACACTGGGGGTGGACGAAGCACCGGACGTCTACTCGGAAGCAGCGCCTCCCTACCTGAGAAGTGTGGGTCAACTCGGGGGACACCCGTGGGAGGAAGGCGATCCGGAGAAAGAGCTCATTATCTCCGTTGGGCTCGCCGACCTCCACTCCATGGAGCTCCCCGATGACGGAGAATCCCTGCTCCACCCGCCAGCTCTCCGGAAGAGCTGTCCACGGACACTCCGGCTGCGCATCCCACGGCTGCATCTGCTCCGGCTGCACATCCCGCAGCCGCGTCTGCGCCACTGGCTGCCCAGGCCACAGCCGCCCCATGTCCGTCGGCTGCCCAGGCCACAGCCGCCCCAGGTCCGTCGGCTGCCCAGGCCACAGCCGCCCCAGGTCCACCTGTAGCCCGCCCTCAGTCCGGCCGCCCTCAGTTCTGCGGTCGCCTGTGGGTGCCCCGGGGTCGACTTCTCGGCCGCCTGCGGTCCCTCCTCCTCCAGTGCGTCGGTCAGCTACGCCTTTGCTGGCTCGGCCTGCGCCGTTGCCTGCCGTGGCTTCCCCTCCCTCCTTCCCTTCGTCAGCGTCCCGTCTAGCTCCCTCGTCCCCTCCCCTGGTGCCCCCTCTAGCTCCCTCCGCTCCTCTGTTTGTCCCTTGTCCTGTCTCCATGTCCCCCTTCTGGTCCCCTCCTGCTCCCTCCTTTCCTTCTCCTGTGGCTCCTTTGGCCGCCACCCGTCTGGCCCCCCTTGGACTCCCTGTAGCCCCCCATCCTTTCCCATTTGGCCCCCTGTCTCTGCTCCTTGCTCCCTCTGGCTCCTCTGTTCATTCCCGGCCCTTTTGTCTCGCCTCTTGGTGTTCCCCCTCTGTCCCCATTCCTGGTCTGTCTGTCTGCCTTCCCTGTCCTGGTTGTTGCCCCTGTGCCTGTTTTGTGGCTCGGTCCTGTTCCCTGTTCCCTAGTAACCTGTCTTGCTTTTGTCTTCCAGGTCCTGTCTCGCCTTGTCCGCCCCTGCCCTGGGGCGTTCCCGGAGTTCGCACCTTGGGGGGGGGGGGGGTTTATGTCATGTTCCACCCTAGCAAGCCTCCTGTGTGCCACGCCCCCCTCGTTACCTCCTGTCTGATCCTGATGGAAACCAGCTGTTGTCTATCAGTTCTTGCCTGTCCTGCGTATTTAGTCCGTGTCTGAGTCAGTCTCCCCAGATCTGTCATTGTAGTGTTGTGTGCCATGTTTCCTGTATGTTCCGTGCTTTCCAGTATTAAACCCCTGATTCCCATCCTAAACCGTGTCTCCCGAGCCTGCTTGCCTGATCGACCAGCCTCGACGTGACACCTCTTAAGTAATTTAACACTTTTCTAATTTTCAATCAGCTCTCAAAAGCCTGAAAAAAATATTGAATATCTTAAATTGTAAACAGTCTGTCATGATCTGCTCGTCCGATCCTCCTGTGTGCCATGCCCCCCTCGTTACCTCGTGTTAATTCCTAATTGTTATCACTTGTTGCCTGTTATGATCAGCCTGTCCTGTGTATTTAGTCCGTGTTTCCCCATTCCAGTCATTGATGTTGCGTGTATTTTGGTGTCTGTTACCCCAGTAATAAAGCTTATTGTTCATATTCATGGTTTCCGTTGCCTGCTTCCATGCCCGACGTGACAGTCTAAAATGCTTTAATTAAACCAATATCAAAGCCACAACATACAGAATACAGCACACAGCATTTGCAAAGGCTATTGAGATCATCAAATTCACTAACCAGTTATCTTATCTCCAGCAGACTTCCAGCACAATCAAAACCACCCACTCTGTGAGTTTTTGGTCTAATGATATTTTCAGAGAAACCACTTGAACTAAACATGCCAAACTACTTAGAGAGCCAGTGAATTGCTTCAATTGAGCGTGTCAAACGTGTCAATTGCTGGAGTCTGAAGATAGTGAGCCACAGCCAGCATGTGGCTGGGCAAGAACACGGTAAAAACACAAAGGAAAACATTGGAAATGAGATTATTATTTTGCTCCTAGCAGAATAATAAACAAACCATTCTCCTAGGAAATCTTTCTTTAATCAAAGAAATGTACCTTGGGTATTTTGTTAGTGTTATACCCTACAACTAAAGTTTATTTTTATGATTTATTTATTTAAATTAGATTTCAGTTCGTAGTTTATTCAATCTATCATGTTCATGTTCTGAAAGGGCAATTCTAAGGGACACGAAAGCAAAAATACAGCAACAGTTATTGATATAGTTTTATATACAGTGGTACCTGAAAACATGTACTTAATCCGTTCAGAACTCGGGTTAGAATCATAAAAAGTTTGAGTTCTGATCGCATTTTTCACATAAGAAATAATGGAAAACCAATTAATTGGGGCCCCAAAAAATTACACCTAAATATATTTTTTTAGCATTTAAACACAAAATGAATAGGATAAAACAAGGGCATATACTGTACTAAACACATCTAAGCACATTTATCAAAACAGTAATTTGTAAAGTAAGAAAATAAATGTATCCAAACGTGTAAAGTTAAAAACAATGTCATGCCCCGATTGTCCGCTCCTTCCGTGTGCCACGCCCCCTCGTTAACCCCATGTGGAATCCCTGTGTGATCAGCTGTTTCTGGTTGTTGTCATTAGTCCTCTGTATTTCGTCCATGTTTCAGTTTGTTTCCCCAGTCTAGTCATTGTATTGTCCGTCTGCGTTTTGCCTGCCTTACCTGTAATTAAACCCCGTATTCCCCGACGTCTGCGGCTTTGTCTCCGTTCTGTCCCCGCTCAGGATGACAGTATTATTATAATTAAATGTATTAATGGTTATTAATTAAAATAATTAAGAAATTTTTATTTTTAAATGTATTATTATAATAAGTATTGTTACTGTATCATTGTCTACATGTATTTTTACTGTCAAAATATATGTATTCAGCTAGTGTAAACATGCATGATGCTATCACAGCGAATGCGAGGCTGAGACTGAAGCATTACCCTTTGTTTCCGCTGAGAGACATGCTGCGTGACTCATTTCCTCATGCATAGAAGTTATCTTAGGTCGATGTTCACGGTTTGACTTCTGAGATTCAGATCGAGTTCTGTCTTTTTTTTCGAACTGGTTGGTTCCACTTTTAAGAAATTCAAGTTCTAATGAGTTCGAATACTGAGATACCACTGTATTTTAAAGATAAAATATTTTGCCATATTGCCCAGCCCTACCCCTAACAACTCCACTTCAAAAAATCCAGACTATTTTTGATTTAGAATCAGCTGCCCGAGGCAGTAAAAACATCTTTTCAACATTAATATGGCATTATCTGGTTTTTGAATTGTGTTTGTTTGCTTTAGTCATAACATGCTAATGATTTAATGTAGGTATTACGGATGTCCTTGTATTTCCTGCTGTCTTTTGTCAATGTCTATTTGTTATTGTTCTCTTCCACAGATGCTGTTTTACATAACCGTCCAGATATTGAAGTTAGTGAAAAAGAAGCATGTACAAACAGTGAAAGTTCAATAGGATTACAGACTCTTCTTCGCTTCTTGATTTCTTCACATGTTCTGCATCTTGTTTTAATAAGTGAAGAAACAAGATGGACTTTTAAATAGGATACCAGACTGTTCTTTTTGGTCCTTTTTTTCCTTTTCTTTCCTTGTTCTGAACCTCTAGCTCATATTTAGAGTTTGACGGCTGATCGCCAAATAATAAGTCTGACAGCATGGCTTTGAGATACTGTATTTTATAACCATTATGCATAGATAATTTTATATGTTTCAGAACAGAATTAAAGTATTTTCTTAATTTTCTTTGTGGTAATATATGGTAGATATATGGTAATATATTCATTTTAATTGTGTACATGTATTGTAAATGTGAACATATGTAGTACATAGAAATGACACACACACACACACACACACACACACACACAAACTTCATTCATCATCATATTACATCACAAATGTGTGTACATATATAATATTTTGTCACATTCATATTCATTTACCATACATGAAAACCAGCAATGGTTATGTATACTGTAAATATATTGTATATTTATGAATATAAATAAAATAATATACACTACCATTCAAAAGTTTGGTGTCACTTAGAAATTGCCCATGGAATAGCTGTCATTTTATGAGCTTCAGAAGTTTCTTGTTTCTGGCCATTTGATGCCTTTAATCAAACCTACAATTGCTGATGCTCCAGATACTCAAGTATGCTCAGTGACAAAAAAAGTTTAGCACCCAGAAGTAATGGTCTGATTTGAATGTAATTTGGTACACATGCAGACCAGCAGTGGATATGTAAATGATTTGATTTGCAAGTAGCTGGAACATCTAGTCACCAGACAAAGAGGATGCCTCGTAGACACATCACACAGCATTACCAGCTCTTGATGTTGAGTTTGATAGGGGCCACACTTTGGGTTTTCAAGAGGCCAGGTGGCCGTATTGTGCAATTGCCCGTACCATTTCAGCGATGAATCTCAGTTCTGTATTACCGTGGATGACCATCGTGTGGCAGCACCGAGGGGGAGAAGACCAATCCTGCCAATGCTGTGGAGAAGCGCACCGGTGTTATTCCTGACATCATGGTGTGGGGAGCCATAGGGTATGACTTCAAGTCATCTCTGGTAGTGATTTGGTGAACCCTGAAAGGACAGTGCTTCATCAGTGACATCCAAGACAACGCCCATCCACACACTATGGACCTATGTGCGTTTATGGACTGCCTGCATCATGTTGAGGTCCTTCAGTGGCCAGCTCGGACTCCTAATCTTTCCCCAATTCCCCCAAGTGTGAACATAAGAACATAAGAACTATACAAACGAGAGGAGGCCATTCGGCCCATCAAGCTCGCTTGGGAAGAACTTAA
>JAODUD010000127.1:8047649-8065698 GCA_026784285.1 Stomatorhinus walkeri
TTACATAACACACTGCACTGAAACACAACCACATTATGAACCGATAAAAACACATTATGAACATCAACACATTTCCCTCAATGCACCTGGCTGCCAACCAAATGACAGGTCATTACAATACTGTAAAATCGAACAGTGGCTAGATCAGTCTATATTGATATTTATAGACAGATGACAGATAGAATATCAAAATGGAAACATTGTAAAAGGTGAAAAGACATTTATATCACACACACCCAGCAAACAGAACAGGAAATGAACAGCTACAGACATATAGTTGGATCAACATGTCCACAAGAGCGAAAATGTACAATGTATTGTATATATAATGTCTAATAAGTAATGTATGTCATTATGCAAAGATTGACGTGCATTTACAATGTGTTTTTTTTGTGGTTGCCTTCCCTGGTTTTGGAGTTACAGAAAAGTGTGACAGCAATAAAACGTCTGTCGTTTCTGTGAGCAGTTAAGGTAAAACCACGTAATAAAGAAAAGCTGGCAGATGTGCATAGTAAGAGATGAGGAAGTGTGTGTTTACCAGTGTGTGAGAGAGTCACTCAGCTTGTGGAGGACGTGGAAGCGTAGGACGAGCTCCGTGCTTGGGCGCCCTCTCTCTGGACATACTCCCAAGGAACAGTGCCCACTGAAGATGGCGCTGTTAGGCGCATTTGTTTGGGTGGGGGTGGGGGCGTGGGGTGGTTTGGATGAGGTGTGGCAAAGAAAAACAAATCACAGAAGGCAGACAAAACAAATGAGAAAGAATGATGGAGAAAGACAAAGAAATACTGAACGCCGAAGACGTCGATGTCCTCAGGTTTGATTGCTTAAGGGGTGCTCACTGTTATATAGGAAAATGTGGTTTATGTTAATCACATGCAAGACAATTAAATGTAAACGTATTTACTTTTTTAAACACTAATCTATTTATCGTAACAAATGACTGGTTTGGCTCTCTCACGCCCTGGGTATAAAGCCTGGAGTCGTCTACACTCATAACTTTCTTTTTAACAGGTTCATTAACTGCAGCATCAATATGTTTTGAGTATTTCACTAATTTTATTTAACCTAAAGTGATTCAAAATTTTAGAAACATTAAAAACAATTCTGTATGTCCATTTTTTTATAATGTAAATTAAGCCTTAAAAATCAGTGTATATAATAAACAACCTATGCTTCTTTTATAACCTTTATTAATATTAGCCAAGTTTCCTTGACTGCTCTTGCTTCATTACATTGTACAAATTTTGGTGCTAGCGGCAGTACCATAAAGCAAATACTTTAGGTAAAATTCCCCCAAGAATAGGTGACGGAGTATATCATTGGCCAATCTTACTATAGGAATGCTCTGCAGGAGCTCACAGTTGAGGATGTCTTTCAATTAGCTATAAGGTCTGTTCATCATTAAGGAGGTGGGGTTTGGTACAAAGGAGCATATTCATTGGACACAATGGTGATTACACAGACTGTAGCACAGTACAAAGTGAAAGTGACTTTAGTCTGCAGACTGAATACTCGATGATGTAAGAGAAAATTGAAGTTCACCTACGTGGTGGTATTCGAGTTCCCACCTAAAGAAGCAGTATAGATTAATACCGATACTGGGTATTCGAGTAAGGAAGTCCAGCAACAACAATCACCATCCAAGCACAGGCAAAGCAAGTCTGATAAATATTCTAAATTTGTGCGAGTACTAATTACCAGTAACAATTCATCACAGTAGCAGCCCATTTTTTTATTCTTATATTGTTTTCATTTCTTACTTTTATATAAATTTTTAATCATGAAGTTTCCATTGGTATTACTACCAAATGTAATGTACGGCACTACAAAAGAGACATATCAATGCATATGCATATCAATACAAATTCATATTTGCCACCGAAATAAATGAATTTTAGGAAATTGCTATTTAAACTGTTCTCTATTGTATTGAAATATTATTTTTTTGTTTGTTAGGGATATTTTGGTGAGATTGTGGTCTCTTGAATGGACTTGAAAGTAATTATAACTGTACCCATAAGTAGCAATGGATACAGCTTCTTGATATTGAAGTTTGCACTATTAGAGCGGTGTCTCTAAACCGATTACACTCAGATAATAGCAAATAGGTGTAAACAAAAGATTAGCCAAGCAAGGCCAAGCTTCTTCCCTCTCCGCTGTTCATGCTTAATGCTCCTACTCCCCTGCAGTTCAAAACCCCTGTTATGCCAAACTGTCTCTTAGCCAACGGTGCCTCACCGGTCTCTAGGTGAGTGTTGCTCTTCCTCCCTGGATCCCTGTGGAGCTGGATGCCCTTCACAGAGAAAATGGAGGAAGCTGAAGAGGAGAGCTGAGAATCAGGAGTTCGGTCACACAAAGGCGCATATTTCACACGCAGAAACACGGAAAGCTGTGCTACGTACATGGAGCACACACATATATTAGAGCAGTTAAGGTGAGTCGAGGTTTGAAAAGGTCTTGGATGCTAGTTACACAGGCATAATTTATTACTATCAGCAAGATTAAGTGGTAACACTTCACTTGAACGGGAACAAATAATACAGTATTATAATATTACTCATGTATTAATTAGCCACAAACTAAGTCTTAGTTACATACTGATCTCGTGTTCGTTAATCATTTATGAATTGTACCACGTCTTTTATTTCAAGTAGCTACTATATTTGTTTATGATTTGTACTTCAAACTGAGTTACTACTAAGTATTTCTGCCCCCTCAAGTGAATTGTTACTGATTAAGCACTCATTAAGGCTGTAATCCAAGAGTTAGTATAGTTTAGTCTACCAATTTAGGGAGACACTTACTGTCAGGCAGCGTGTGCATCTGCTCCCCCAGACAGGAGAAATAGGGGTGTCGAAGACCATCCTCAGCAGAAATTCGGTTCTTCACCGAAAACTTAAGATAGGAAGATAGAGGACAGACAGGAAGCAGGAGAGGGGAAACGATGAAAAGCGATGCTGACCGCACTCCTTTACTGACTGGGCCTACTGTAAATCAATAAATCAATGGGGTAATTGTTAGAAGACCTTGTGTAACCAACCTGGAGGAGTTGGGTCAGAAGGTGAATCCCATCGGCGTCTATCCTGTGGGAAGGGAAAAGCCCAGCAGATACAGCCAGCACTTAGGTAATGATAGTGAGGCGGCTACACGGAGCAGCAGCTTCAGGGTTTGCCACCCTTGGCTCCAAAACCATACTACAGGACACGATAATGCCAAAGTGCAACTGTTACAAATGCAGCTGACACGGCGGGAATGGTCAGCGAAAAAAACGAAAGGGTGTCATATTTGCAGACAAACGGGCATGAGGACATACAGATGTAAACAAAAAGGCAGGAAGGTGTGGTCAGACACAGAAATGGAGACGTACATACAGAATGATACAGAGACAGGTGGGCAGACCTAGGCAGACAGACGAGTGACCAATGCAGACAGACGGGTGACCTATGTAGACAGATAGGAAGACATATGCAGACACGGGCTGGCTTGTCCAGATAGACAAACGACCTGTGCAGACAGACAGGCGATCCATGCAGACAGAAACGTGACCTATGCAGACAACGGGCAGACCTATGCAGACACACAAGCAGGCCTATGGAGACAGACAGGTGACCTATGCAGAGAGACAGGAAAACTTATGTAGACAGGTAACTTATACAGACTGTTGGTCTTTGGTTAAGTACCAAAAGTACAGTACTTCAAGCTTTTCCACTAGCTTAAAAACCAATACTGGCACTGAATGACATCACAGTGCGAGATGGGGTATTTTATACTGAATTTAAAAAATGGCTGTATATTATAGGGCTGCCCGAAGGGTGATATTTATACCAACATCGCATGTTTTGCTGTGCAATTCCTCCTTTGCCAGTCAACTAGATTATGATCAGGCTTTTTTTCCTTTCAGTTCTGTATACGGAGTGCAGGGAGTTTAAGTTTCATTAAAACATTTGTACTCCGTCATAGGAAAAAATATATAATGTTTTGCAATTTTAATGATCATTCCTTTCCAGGATTATCTGGTATATGCTTAAAAATCAATTTAAAGTTTACCTCCACTGCCTTTGCATCAGTGATGCATGCGTTCTCTGAGACAATCATAATCATTTTCATCGTTGCTGTTCACAAGTATTTGCAAGACAATAGTTGTATTGCTTTTCAAAGGTAGGCTATTTGCATAAACATTCGACAAAGAAAGCGTTTCAAGTCCCACTTCAAAGTACTGAAGTACCAAAAAAGTACCCCATTGGCACTTTTGGTACTGGAACTTTTGATATGACTGTTACCCTAATTGAATGGCCAGTTGATTGTTTCCTTTCTGTTGTCAGTAGTTGGTATGTCAGTCCTGGATCAATCATATGTTTGGCACAGTCATGTTTCCCAGTTTAATGACGTTTAAATTTAAGCAAAAAAAATTGTTACAGATAATTGTGATAATTCTAAGCAAAAGAATCGCAATTCACATTCTTTCCCAGAATTGTGCAGCCTTACTATATAGACAGTCTGGCAGAATTGAGCAGGTCTATGCAGACTGGCAGACCTATGCAGACAGACAGGTGATGTATGCAGATCGATGGACCATTTTATGCAGACAGAAGAGCAGGCCTATGCAGACAAACAGGAAGACCTACAGTATGCAGACAAACAGGCAGGCTTATGCAGACAAACGGACAGGCTGATGCAGACAGATGGGTAGACCGATGCAGACAGATGGCAGGCCTATGCAGACAGATGGCAGGCCTATGCAGACAGATGGACAGGCCTTTGCAGGCAAATGGGCTGGTCTATGCAGACAGACAGGCAGACCTGGGTGCATGGTTGACCAGCGGCTCAGCAGTGTAATGAGGGAACTGGTAGGCTCTCAATTCCTCACAGCTGGATATTCCTGGCCATGTCTCCTCTGTTGGAGAGCCTAAGAGCAGAACATATTCTTAGCTGAGTTTGCCTTGGTCAGTTTTTAATCAAACCTGCACTGTTGCAAAAAAACATATACACAAACATGCTCACATGCAGGTATTCCTATTTCTGTAGGGGAACAAAACAATCAGAGAACAGTTTTTTGGTGATGCACCTAGAATTCGGAATATCAAATGTAGCTCATCCTTCACTGTAGATCCAGGGAACAGGGGTCTACCCGTCATCATCTCGTAGAATATACAGCCTACCCCCCTGGTCAAACAGACACAAAGAGAGGGAGAGTGAGAGAGAGAAAGAAAGAGAGAGACTCGGATACCCTCTATCATTTTAGATATAATTTTCTTCAGCAGATGCTATTACCTAAAGCTATGTAAATTTCTAGAAAGCAGGATCAGACAATCCTAACCCTAACCCAAATCCTAACCCTAACCCTACTCAGGCACAACGACCTGACCTACTGAGATACACACCACCCCCTCTGCCCATTAACCTAAAGGCTGGTGCTTTGGTTGTGATAGACACAGTCTAGACTGAGAGTGGGAGACATCCTGTGAAAATGTGTGAGAGCGAAAAGAGAACCATTTGACAGTGTGGGGAGTCATGTGGGACTGTGCTGGACTGTATCTGTCCAAAGAAGAGTGATACAAGGATTAAACTAGAAAAAAACTCAATATAGTTATGGAGCTATGTCAGACTACAATTGTGTTGGACTGCACGGGACTTTGCAGGGCTGATTTACCACATGTCAATGGGGGTTGAGTACTCTGTAGAGCCTAGCAGCACATCTGGCGGTCTATACCAGAGAGTCACAACCTCGTTGGAATACGTCTTAGTCGGAACTGACTTAGCCCGAGCTAGACCTGGAACAAAAAGGACAGGAGGGAGGACATCAACTGGAAGCAGAAATGCCATTTCTTTGCATGCATGTGTGTCTATGTATTTGTGTACTTTCACATGCATATCAGAGTAAAAGTCAATCACACCAAAGTCAGCCAACTTGAGCTCCCCCCTGTGGCTGATGAGCAGATTCTGGGGCTTGAGGTCTCTGTGCAGAACTTTCCTGCCATGACAGTAAGCCAAGCCCCGAAGCAGCTGGAATAGGAAGATCTGCAGTACAGGGCCAGAGGAGACAAGGCTACTTTTTATGGGCAGAGTGGACCAAAAATAATTCTGGCAAATACAAGACAAGGTATTCATTCCACACAGCCGAAAAACTTTAGACTGTTAAAACACCTGAGACTGTTACCTGTACACATAGATAACACACTCAAATTTACATACTAACACACTCACCTTAACATTGTACACATCTAAGATATTTCCACAGTCGTCCATGTACTGCTTCAAATCCTGCTCCTGGAAAAGATGGAGGAGGGAAGAAGGTCGAGTGGGGATGGAAAAGCCATGATGAGGGACAAGCAGAGCTAGGGGACGCATACAGCACATGGTATCGTCACATAGCACTGCTTCGGGCACATTCTATAGATATATTTAGGTATATTTTGGTTTACTTTGCATGTCATGTCCTGGGGACATGGAATGACCACGTTAATAACAAACTTGTTATTGTCAATTTATCTTATTTCATTTTTACAATGTCAGCCATTTCACAGTTATTACTATTTTCATCAACTGTGCCACTTATTACATTAAATAATCACCTTAACTTGTATTTTTTACATTTCATGCTACTATAACTTTCACGTAATTGGATGGTGCGGAACTGACAGGACAGAGGTTGACTTTTTTCAGCATTACATCCCCCCCCATCTTAACACAGGCGCAAAAATGCATAGAGATCATAGTCTACAGACCATGTATTCAAACACCAGAGTCAGGCACTTCTCCGTGTGGATGATGTCATGGAGGGTGACGATGTTGGCATGCTTCAGATCCTTAAGGAGAGACACTGAAGGAGGGAGGGAGGACTGAAACATGAAGGATGCCTACACATCCATCGCCAGCCAATTTATCACAGTGTTTATCTGAATCCTCTACTAGTAATTTTGCACTTATTGTTACTGTCATGTTGTTGATCGCCTCTTTGCAAATTACATGGTTGTGGTCAAGTTTATTTCAACTGCAACAGTCAAGAGTTATAAGAGGAATGTCTCAATTTGGATTTAATCAATTAAGCTTTTAGTCTGTTGAACTATTACACCACCTGGTGTCCATATTTACAACTTGCATAATGTCTGATGAAAAACATCAGTCAAAAATGCTGTGAACCATTAAGAATTGAAAAGCCCCTTGTCTGTAGCCAGTTGGCCATGAGGAGTGATGCTAGCTGCTGGTTAGCTATGCATGGCATTACCCTCTCGGATGGCGGTGCATGGCGCTCCTTCTTCGTGTTCCAGACGGATCTCCTTGAGTGCCACCAGGTTTCCCGTCAGCTTGCTGCGACCCTTAAACACTGTAGCGTAGGTGCCCTGAAATAAGGCATAGGGGAGAAGGGACAGATAAACAAGACAGGACCAGGATCTTATATGGCTGCAGTTTTGGACACAAGTCCAATTCTTCGCCTACCACGCCCCCCTGTGGGGTGGAGGCTGAACTTCACTGCCTGTGGCTATCTTACCTCACCCACTTTGTCCAACTTGGTGTAGGTTTCCAGCTTCCCAAAGCCGATCTCAGACTGCAAGTGAGAAAGCCAATCAGGGTCTCTGAAAGTTTCACGAAGTAGTTGGACCACGCAGATTTTCTGGGCTGCATCTCATGGGTTTTTTCATCCTTTCCCACAATACTACCCCATATGGGATGTCAAAATACACGTGCCATCGCTTCTGTACACAAAATGACATATATTTAGCTGCATTTAATATGTGTCCAAACAGTAACCTACATCTGGTATTAGTGATCACGGACGTGTGTTCAGCCTCTGTACATGTGACGTAGGGTTCTCTCAGACAGGCTGGAGTACATGCTGGATGGGAAGCCAGACCACTGCAAGGCATGTACACACACAGTCATACACTACTGGCAATTCATTGGTGACAGTTACACTAACTGTATGGTATTTGAACCCCCACACAGTGCAAGTGGGATGTAAACCTTGCACCCCAGGAGGTCTGAGATGATGGCACTACCCACAGAGCTTCTGTGCTGCCCCCTGCTGAATTCCTTATTATTAACTTGGAAATTCACATTTCAGCATTGGAGCAGCATACATATTTGAAAGTCGTCTGAAATTTATTGCTCTCAGCTAGATTCACCAGCAAGACTGGGAGGCAAGCGGCAGGGAATGAGCCGTAGGCACCAGTTGCAGGGTCTCTTGTGACATTAAGCAGCCACCATTGAGATCCTGCACTAAGGGCCTCGTGTCACTAGGCTTCCATCAGCGTAATGTATTGCCAGGCATCACACGGGGCTAAGTGCTCTCCATTGGCGGCCTACGCACTAAATGCACTAAATGCTTGCAGGCAGCATGCACATTTAAGGGACACCAGACGCTAAAGGCTAGGCAGCGAGCGACGGCGGTAAAGGTAGCCGCGGGCCCTCACCAGCGAGACGCGGCGGAGCCGGCGGCTCATGGGCTTGGCGAAGGGCGGTCCGCTCATGGCAAACTTCTCCAGGTAGCTGTCTGGCAGCCGGATGTCCACCGGAAGGGAGAGCCGCTTGTTGATGTCCTGAGGAAGTCAGTCAGGTAAGAGGCTCGACTCACGTGGAGTCCAAGGTTCAGGTGAATAACGGGACTTTGACTCGAACTCAGGGAGACGGTGGGACTATGACTCGCACAGTTGGAGAGATCAAGGAGTGTGTCTCGCGTTAAGAGTGGAAGGGTATGACTTGCTCATTCATAGCTATGGGAGTATAATTCATACGGGCGGGGGGCACAGGGAGAGAATGGGAAAGGAGAAAGGGAGGGGATGGAAAGACTTCCTCATTAATTAAACTAGGAGAGAGAGGGGAAAGAATTGAAAGAGTAACAGGAGAAAACAGGAAAAGAGCAGAATTGATAAACGAAACCAATTATATTTACTTAACAGAACTTTTGCCAAAACAGTTATTACAAGGCACTTTTCTGGGGAAATCAAATAACAGAACTCAATTTTCCAATAAGGGGGTTTGATTGAAAACGGTACTGTATCCCCTGGTAAGAAGGAAAAACATGTTTATGCAAAAATAAATATATAAATACGACCTTTAAAAAACCTTCAGGGAACCTGCAGTGAATCTTTAGTGGTCATATGTGCCGTGTGCAGAGGCAGGCTGTGTGGTACCTCTGCGATGCGCCCATGGTTGCCATTCCGTAACCGCACCCGCACTGGGCTCTGGACCTCATCTGAGGACGTGCCGGATGCCTGGTCGCTCTCGCCATCTGAGCCCATTGCGGTCGCCTTGCCATTCTCATGGACGACGCCTGAGACAAAAATACAAGAGCATAATGTCCCCGTGAGTGGCTGATATGCGTCACATTACAGTGTTTTCTGACAGCCACTGGCATGCAAATCCCCCTGCAGAGGAAGGTCAATCCAACCCACAGTCACACCCCTATGAAAATACAGCCAAATGTAATAAAATCAAACAGTGCTGTGTAGACATTAGTGGACCAGGAATGCTGCCAGACACATTAGACTAATAAGTGACAACAGAGTCTAATAAAGCACTTCCCAGTTAGCATCTGTGGTGCTGCATTGATACACTGCTGCTCTGCCTAGTGGTATCTGTAGGTGAGCGGAGCCAGAAGTATATAGGACCTACCTCTTCATTCACCCAGACAGGAAAATACCTAGCTATCCCATGACAGCTTTTAATCTCTCTTTGCTGTGTACGTCACTGAATTTACAACCCGACCATCCAGCGCCATCTGCAGCCATGACGGACATACTGCAGTTTCTTCATTTCAGTCTCCCATATTTCTCAGGCAAACAAGAATTAAGGCCTTTCCCTCTCCGAAACGGCCTATTTGTCTCTCTGCCTGTCGATTAACGCTTTTAGGTCGGCTTCCTCTTCCTGGTCCACTGAAGGAAATTATTATTTTTCGTGATACAGGAATAAACAGCACACATAAGTATACATACAAACACTGATACCACATGTACACACTAACAATATCACCAGTAACCAAGTGGACAAGTCAGAAATGACTGAATAATATTCATAAAGCATAGACGTACAGCCTTCTATACTATACATTCTCTCTCCATTCTCTTCCTCCTTCCATCTGGTCTTCCATTCCCTCCACACCCTCAAAATGTATTTATATGCTTAATGTCCATCAATCGTATGTGACATTTCTGATGCCCCAGAAATGTATGTTTTGAAGGCCTACGACACAGTGATACCACAACCTAGCTCACGTCTCCATGTTAGCATGTGTCAGCGCATGCAGGTAAGAATACAGGCCAGTGGAGTGCCAGGTGCAGCAACTCCGCCAGGCCGTATTAGCAGGGGGATACTCCACTGAAGTGCAGCTTGCACCACTAACACCTAATGCAGTGTGTGGCCCCCTTCCAACACTCCACAGCAGGTTAGAGACACCCAGGGGGCTGATCTGGAATCAGCGCGTTGCTTCAGCAGACGTCCGTTCCTTCACCCTCCTCATGACTGATAGGCCAGGGTTGGTCCTTTGCTTTGCTAATGACTTCAGAAACATCACAAACCTGAAAGTATTCCCTAGTCACACACCCCACCCCCTGTACCTGGAGGGGACTGTAAACCATCAGGACTCCAGCTGTGAAGAGCAGAGAGGCTAAGCAAACAGACCTCTCTCTCATTAAACTCCAGCAGCTAAACGCTGGGACTGTGTATGCTTGCATAATCCAGCCTCTCGAGTGTGTTAAATATCAACTGTATAAGAAAAATTATACTGACAAATAGCACCTTCTTAACATATTGCAGTGACACACCAACCAACAACCATACCTCCAAAAGATCCTGCATGAAAGATACATTTAAGAAACATTGAGCAGAAAGTCATTTCACATACACATCTCGTTGAGCGAGATCTATCGATGTGGTGCATTCTGGCCCTTGCAGCAACACTACCAGCCAGCACCACCAGGGGGCGCTTTGTACTTAGAAGGGCCCAGCTTAAACAAACAACGATGCCAGCCACACTCTTGCAGAGCAGCAGTCAGTAGTCACAGCTTCACAGTTTTCTGCCTTATGCAGTAACAGTCCTGGTCAGAACGTGTCCTACATCGAGGCAATGGGTGAGTCTGACCATCTATCAATTCGAAAAAAAAATTACATTCAGTTTTTCACATCTAGCAGATGCTAACAAATTATAACAAGTTGTGCATTAATTAAAAATCTTTTTATCTGAGACAAACAACCACGACTGAGCCTGACTCATGCCCAAGGACAGACACACACTAAGCCGGGACTGAGCGATATAGCTGACGCAGCTGAGAGGCGCCCATCTTTTCACCTTGACGGCACCACGACACACAGGAAGTTCATTCCGGCAGCACAGAGGAGTGGCAGCAAAAGCAGGCCAGGGCAGCGCTGGGGAAAGCAGCTAGCGGGGATGCTAAGGAAGTAGGCTAGCAGAGACCTGCCCTATCAGGAGACCTGGCATGATTATTATCATGAACTGCATTCAAATGCAAATTTATATTCAAAGTGAAATAATAACATACATCCATCAATAATAAAAAAAAAATCGAAGCTAGATTCTTAAATGCCAATCTTAATGATTGAACTGACAAGATATACTAATAGCGAACAGATGCAATAGCAGAATAAGTATTTCCCAGGTCATCAGCACCAATAAGTTCACATGAATGTATGTAACTGTGTTTGTCACGTGGCTTCAGAAAATTTAGCTACAGGTAAAGCGGGAATCTGACATTTCAGAGTCATTCACCAATGAAAAGGATCAGAATGTGACTGTTCCAGTAAATAACCAGTAGGGAGAAAATGATACAGGTAGAGTTTCGCCCTCAGCAAATGGCAACATGATGCAAAAAGCATCTGCATTGATTCAATTTAATCCAACTAAGCCAGTAACCAATGGACATCCAATGGAAAAGCTGAAAGCATCAAACATGACAAACCTATGACACATAACACTGGAAACTCAAAAATACCAAGTACCCAGCTCAGAAAAGTTAATAAGAAAATAATAATAATAATTATTATTATTATAATAATAATAATCCTCCCCAGTTCCAGGCCAACAAGGTAAATGAGTCACTAATCAGAATGAACACAGTGATTCAGAAAACAGAGACAGGAAATGAAAGGGTCACACACCATTACTATGATCATCCTCAGTACCGTTCCTTTAATTACTGCTTACTTATTACTGCTGTTTAATACCACCACTCACGTTTTGCCAGTATTGTTACACATACACATCAGCTGCTTCAGCTACAATGCTGAGCCTCAGTTCACTTTCATCAAACAAGGAAATGTAAAATATACTGTTATACCAGTGTTTTCCAGCCCAGTCCTTAGGGACCCCTCAGACCACTCAGACAATTGATATTTTTGCTCCCACCCAGCTCCTGACATACTTGTACCAAGTATTCTGTGTTCTTGACTGCTTGGTTAAGGTGTGCTGGAAACAAGGAGGAAGCAAAAATGTGAACTGCCTGAGGGTCCCAGATATATTTCCTTGTTCCTACTGGATTATGTGCTGTAGGTGAATGGCATCAACAACCATCAGGAATTGCAGCCATTACAGAATTGCAGATACTCACCACAGCGACAGTCCCTAAGCCAAGCAAGGCCATCTTACCATGCTTATATACTAACTGCTTTGCAGCTAATGTGATTGGTACGTGATCGGGGGCTACGCCAAGCCTCAGAATCAGGGTAATTAAGGACAAGGATTTAACAGAAATGACAGGGAACAGTCCCAAGTCCCAGCATGCACTTGGTATTACACCCTCAGTAAACATACCAAGTCGCACCAGTCACAGGAATGCTAAGTGTTATTAATAGATAACTGCATAGATGTGAGATTCAAGCTATAAAATACAGAATCTCTTAATATGCTGTTAAATAAAAATATTTGGAATGCTGCAGGCAGCAAATGCTCAGTAAATGGAGCCTTTTGTGGTTTACTGTATTACTTATTTTAGATTAAGGAATAAATGTGAGATGTTTATTTATTTTACTACAGTGTTATTAACTAATTATAAAGATGCCAGATGGATGCTGCCAGTGCTTCCTGTTACATAAAATATGGCTTTATGTCATGTTTTTGGTGAAATGATTGTCTCGTGACATACCAATATATCACCTTAACAGAGGTAGAGAAGGAGAGAAAGAGAGAGAGAGAGGGATAACGGCAACCAGAGAGAGAAAGACAGAGAGGGTTCACCGAGAGATCCGGTCCTGTAGAGGTTCAGCTGGGAGCGCTCCAGCATACCCCTGGGGTCCCGGCGCAGGGCCGTTCGTCCCAGGTGACCTGCATACTGACGCAGGAAGGAGGGAGCGCTGTGCGAGGCAGGGTGTGACATGGGGCACAGGGTGGGCCGTAAGGCAGGACAAACCACCGGATCTGAGAGAGAGAGAGGGTGGAGAGCAGGAAGGGGGTGTGAAGTTTAAGGAGCAGACAAGCAGAGACAGAAAGGTCTGTAGGCAGTGAGAGTGGAGGAGCGGCAGGCGCCACCAGAGAGACAGACAGAAGCATGGGGAGGAGGGGATGTAAAGATTAAGACTCTGGCATCAAGCTTGACTGATTTCTTTTCAGCTCGCTTTGAAAACCTCGTACTCCCATGCACTTCCATTAGTCGTCTTCCCTGTCAGCAGGCAGGTAGCCGACAGCCCAAGCAGAAAACGTACTTCACGCCCCGGTCAAAGGCTCTCTCCGACTGCAGCTGAGCTCCTCTTCGGAGGTGCTGAATGTGTGATTTCACCTCTGTGATGCCAACCAGCATCTGGATTGATTGTCATTTGCAAATCGGCCTTCCGCACGATTAATCTCATTGAATGAAGCGAGATTGCCAGGGAACATCTCCACCAGTGTCTCTAAAATCCACCAGGCTGCCTTTCAAGGACTGCATCCTGGGTTATACAGCCTAATGAGATTTTATTTAAATTTAAAGCGGTGTTTCTCAACCAAGTTTTCAGTAAGGGTCCTCGGTAAGGGAGCTGGGAGGGAGCAAAAACGTGGACCATCTGGGATCCTGAGAAACACTGACTTAGAGACATACTTCACTGCTTCCAAATGTGAGCCACCACAGACAGTCACTCCAGTCAATGTTATCTTCAGATCCAGCATCACACATCTGGTACAAATTTACTATCCCAAGTAATACGATTTAAAATAAACATCTCATCGTTAAATGCATGGATGACAGTGGGTGGCAGTCATTAGCAATTAAGAATTTTGTGCTGTGCACAAAATTTATAGAAAATCTGTAGTATAAACAAATCAAAGCTTGCATTTTGACTTCTTTTTTTCTTCCCAAGAGTCCAGGAAATAATTTATCCACACAACGTTATTTTTTTTCTCCAATCACATAATGAAGATAATAAATCTCTCATGCTGAGCAGAAGTAATGCATGCTGCTTCCTCCTTTAGCCAAACTACCCGCAGCCATTTTAGCGGCAAACTTATTCGATATGATACCGCTGGGCCAAAGTCAAATCTGCTGCCATTTGCGAGGGGAGTCCAAGTCAGAATCTAACTAAAAGGCGTGATTCAGCAGTTATCAGGACAAGAATAAACAGCCATATGCTTGGAATGCCAGGATGAGACGGTGTCCAACAAGAGACCCATGAGATAACTCAGTATGGTATTTCCTGGACCCTCTTTCTCATAGATGGAGATTTGGCTAAACATGTAAGCAGTGGCAAAGTTTACCACCACTCAAGCATTGCATTTGCTTGGGCTCCCCTGTTGACCACAAACAGTCACTACACTAAATATTAAATATACTGTATGTGTACCATTAAACATATCTGTACCTTATTTAGGAGATTCTGTAGCAGCATGTTTAGCTAACCAGCTAGCTAGCTACCATCTTCTAACTCTACTCACTGTAAAATAAAAGTTATTTATTTACATTTTGAAACATATAGGGGGGGGGGGGCAGGTGGAATGAGCCCCCAGGGGATGGCTTACCTGAGGCTTGGGGAAGGGGCGGGCCCTCAGGTGGGGTCGACTCCGTCTGTTCGTCCAGCGGCTCGTCTGCGGGCCTGGGGCCACGCAGCGACATGGATAGGCGCCTCTTGATGACTTTAAACCTGTCCATCCCATCAGCACCCACAGTGGGCCCCGGGCCTGCAAAGGTGTGCAGGAAAGGCAAATGAGACACAGGCGAGTCACCGGCAGGAGCGATCAGTCGATACAGCAACTCATCCAAGATCTTACCGCATCGATTAGGATATGAGTAACACAAGTACGTATGGCTTTACACTGGTATGTCTTTCCAATTTAATCAGCAGTAGTATCTTTAGTATCTGTGTCAAGCATGCAATTCATTTACTAGGCTAAAACAGGAAAACTATACAAATACATTGCTCTTTTTTGCTACTACAGAGGTTTAATATGATTTGTTTGCATTATTTTGAACTCCACCTGCATTTACTTTCTGTATTTCTACCTCCCATGTGACATGCATCTATAACTCTGCTATGATGATCATCTATTACTCTCATGTGACGAGCATCTATTACTCTGCTATGATGATCATCTACTACTATCATGTGACGTGCATCTATTATTCTGGTATGATGATCATCTATTACTCTCATGTGACATGCATCTATTACTCTGCTATGATGATCATCTACTACTCTCACGTGACGTGCATCTATTACTCTGGTATGACGATCATCTACTACTGTCATATGACATGAATCTATTTCTCTCATATGATGATCATCTACTACTCTCATGTGACGAGCATCTATTGCTCTGCTATAATGATAATCTATTACTCTCATGTGACGAGCATCAATTACTCTGCCATGATGATCATCTATTACTCTCATGTGACGTGCATCTATTACTCTGTTATGATGATCATCTACTACTCTCATGTGACGTGCATCTATTACTCTGGTATGATGATCATCTACTACTATCATATGACATGCATCTATTTCTCACATATGATGATCATCTACTACTATCATGTGACGAGCATCTATTGCTCTGCTATAATGATCATCTATTACTCTCATGTGACGAGCATCTATTATTCTGCCATGATGATCATCTATTACTCTCATGTGACGTGCATCTATTACTCTGCTATGATGATCATCTATTACTACCATGTAACGAGCATCTATTACTCTCATATGATGATCATCTACTACTCTCATGTGACGTGCATCTATTACTCTGCTATGATGATCATCTATTACTCTCATGTGACGTGCATCTATTACTCTGCTATGATGATCATCTATTACTCTCATGTGACGAGAATCTATTACTGCTATGATGATCATCTATTACTCTCATGTGATTCTCTGTATTTCTGATATCTGTATTTCAAAGATTTTATTGAAACATCCCTGAAAAGCACACCAGCACTCATAGATTTTGTATCAAAAGCAAGACATTTTAAATATCAATTTCAGTATTAGAAACTTTGCCACCTAAAAAGTTCAATTAACATCAACCAGCTATTTACATCTCACATTTCTTTGCTGTTTGCAGCTCTAGATTAGCATTCAGAGAATGGCTGTATTTATTTGCTGTTGACTGGGATTATTGCCTTGATCATTACGAAGGCTAGTTAATAGTTATAGCACATCAAGCATAATGTAGTCAAAATGAAACAAGGTGGTCATTAAATAAATTCAAATAACCAAGAATCACAAAATGAGTGTGATATCAAAGATTCACCCTATTAATCATCAATATAGATGCAGTTCTTCAGACACCATTAGAACCTCATTGCCAGTGTTGAGTTTAAAGACCAGACCAAGGCATCACAAGGAAAAAAAAATTCCAGTGTTCTGTCTTCAAACATAATTACATACATAATTTACTCATACCATTTGGCTATGGTGTGTTTGTGCAGTAGGGTCCTTTTACAGTATGAATGATGGGGTTAGTGGAGAGAATTGTGCTGTCATCTCAGCTGTGTCAGAATTACTGCAATGCTGCATTGCTGCAGCCAGTCGGTCCCACACACTCATCACAGCAGCGCTTCACTGTACTCAGCTCTCATGGGGTTTATATAGAAAATTATCTCTACTTGTGAAAATGTATAGCAAATTGTCTAGCTCTGCAGCATATTAAGGGGAGAGAGGGATCAGTGTTGGAAGAGCTGGACATAACCCTGATGGAAGAGGGATGGTTTCTTTGAGCACCATAATGCCCTTGCTAGTACGCTAAAGATAAGGGTCTGTGGTCAGTTTAAAAAAAAAATCAATGGAATCACGTGTTGTAAGAGGAGGGCGAACTGAGAATCTGTCAGTGAACAAATTACACGTGAGAAATAAAGAGGGAGTATGGAGGTATTGTTTAAATGGGACAGTACAGCCCACAAAAACTTTGATATTGCTAAAGTTCGCAGCTACTACATATTTTCATTAGAAAATTTTATCCTAGTGAATAGACAAATCACACCGAAGAGAAATTTTACCACAGAACTAAAGTCAGATTGCTAACACTTAACGTAATCACAGAATGTCCATGAACATGGATTACTGGGTGGGATTTCCAGACTGGACTGGAAGGAAGTTTTGTCTTTCTACATCAATCTGAAGATTATGCAAATAGATCTCATCTATAGATAAGTATGCATCAAGCTGACTCAATGAATCAGTTACAAATGGTTTTTGGGCATCTGCATTGGTCTGCAGCAAACATCAGCAGTGTTAGTTAGGCTGCTCAAAAGAATGCAGACGAGCTCAGCTGTAAAAACCCAGATTAATTTTCTACTGGGAAATTCTGCTGGAATTTCCTCTAAAATAAGCTAGGCTCCTGTCATTTAAGCCCCATCTTAATGAAACTTAAGTAAAATGTGGATTTTCACCTTCCTTTATCTAAACAATAAGACAATAGGACAATAAGGTTTATCAAAGAATACGAAAATTATGCCTGATCATTTTCATTCGTATTGTATCATTCTTGATTATTTACAAAATTGTATGTGGCCCCTTCCAGGCTCTCAGCATGACTTTAATTCAGTTATTTATCCCTTTGGGGGGGGGGGGGGGGGGGGGGGGGGGGGGGGGGGGGGGGGGGGGGGGGGGGGGGGGGGGGGGGGGGGGG
>JAODUD010000127.1:8094462-8116070 GCA_026784285.1 Stomatorhinus walkeri
ACGTTAAATAATTAAATAAATATGGCGTCCCTACTTCGCGGAAATTCAGTTATCGCGGTCGGCCTTGGAACCTATCTGCCGCGATAAGTGAGGGATTACTGTAGTCACAAATTCAACTTTTAAGTGTTGGCACCATAAAACATAGACAAATACAACAAAATTTTAACACCTATACTGGCTTGGTTATACTTAAGTGTACGAAAGAACTCAACGGTAATTAACTTTAACATAGCAGACACCGCGACTTGGTGAGATGTGTGTAGTATTGAAAACCGCTAAACGTACTACATTTAATCAAAATCTTTCAAATAAATAGAATAAACGTTCATCTGTCTCATTGCCGAACAAACGGATGGCTCAAAAATATTCCCCTAAAAGTATGATCCTGTCGTCTGGAAGCAGAGGGATCATCCCAAAACGTTAACTCCAGTTGTGAGCTAAATAATTAATACAAAATTAAATGATTTACCTCACTATTCTGCATTAGTAAATAGCATTTTTCCGATACAAAGATGTATTCCGAGTTTATTCCAGATTGTATCCGGCGCACACTTATTAAATCGGGGCGGCCACATCGTCAACGTTTATCCGTTGCGAATCGGTTAATCTTTCCATGGTATTTTTTAAACATTATTTCTTACAGACTCACTCCATCCATCCATCCACTCACCCTGTCATCTTCCAATCACTTATATTACTGTGGGGTTTATCTAAAACTCGTGAACACCTGTCAGCAGGTTTTCTGCGGCTTCTTTCCGGAACAATGACCAACTGTTAATATTTTCATTAATAAATGGAAGAGCGGATTGACCATTACTTTCCGAATGAGGACCTGATCTTTGACTCTGATCTTTTGACCGTAGCAAATTACACATTTCAGTCAGCTTCCATTACGACATAGAAAGGTTTTTAATGGATTTGGAATGTTGAAACTGGTGACAGCATCACTTTATTAAATTGTAAAATAAACAATAACACACTGTTGCCTTTACCACTATATATTAGCTCCTATGAATATATTCTTAAGGGATTAGTCAAGTGTCACTGCTGTGTTTATTCTGGTTTTATTTTACACATGCCTTAAAAAGATTACAAGACTCCACCACCTTAAGAGACGAATGTCATGAAACTTGATCTCGTTCTCATGCACTGTCAGAAAAATGGGTACAGCCCTGGTACAATTTTGTTCCCCAAGGTACACACAACATTAATGTGCCCCCTATGGTAAAAAAAAATGTTCCTCAGAGTCCATTTGTGTATCTTAAAAGATACATTGATCTACAGCTTTGGCACAGTGATTGTACCCTCAAAGGTACAAATTGGTACTTTTTTTCCTGATAATATGATGTTGCATTATGATAAGATTTAAACATTCAAAAACAACCTATGCATTAGGAAAAATAGTTTGTTCCTCTGTGACTCCCATTGGCTGATTATTAAACTTTAAATAAACGACAGCAAATACACAGGATGGTTTCAGGCCTGCTCGGCATTTCAAACGAGTGCACATTGCAGTCTATTTAAAGCTCTGTTGCAACTAAGAGCTGGCTAATGTCTGTAAACAGTCTGCGATGCGTCAGGAAAGTTTTAAGCCCTGTTCTCCATTGCTCCATTGCCGTACATAAAGAAATGCGATGCCACCTTCGTCCAACAAAGACTGAATGACCACGAAAACAAAGGAAAGGCTGGTAGGGTGTGCTTCATGTCCCGCTCACCTTACTGAAGCATGCTTGTAGTGCCATACGTTGTGAACTTATGTCTCTTACTTTAACATAGAACGTGCCAGAACTGCCTGGACCAGCCCCTAACACAAAGGGACACCTCAGTTCGATGCTTTGTTTGGGGGCTTTGTCTGGCATTCTTTAAAGAAGTCACTGAGATAAAACCCCCATCAAGAACTAATTAAAGCACTGAGAAACTAACGATGACATAATGTTACTAAAATACTCTTTTTGTGTCGCTATATTTACTGACTGTCTTACAGTGACCCTATTCTCTTGCAGGTCTCAATATACGAAATTCTTTATTGCTTGGTCTAAACAACTTGCAAGACTGGTATGTCCTTCAGAATTAAGTTAGTGACATTTGTATCATAAATGATTTGTTTACATTCTAACACATTGGCAGTGAGAAACGATATAAGATGTTAACCGTAGAACACAGAAGAGAGTAGACAGTTGCTGCTCTACAGGCAGTTCTTAATGGTCGGTGAAGCTGGGGATGTTTATAATAAACCACACAGTGACCTTATTTTGTCCTAGTTTCAGGTTTCCCTAAAGAGGAGCCAATCTCATAAGGTGACCGAGCTGTGTAGTGAATTCGCTTAATTGGTTATTTAGTTTATTTCATCTTTTTGAGTATTTTTTTGCTGTCGTCAGCCATGGATCCCAAAAACAAGCACGGCCTTGCACTTCTGGAGCAGCTATGGACGATGCGTGAGATGGGCGAGCTGACCGATGTGGTCCTGGTGGCCGAGGATGTCTACTTCCCTTGCCACCGAGTGGTCCTGTGTGCCTTCAGCCCCTACTTCCGGGTCATGTTCACCTGCGGCCTGAGTGAGTGTGGCCAGAGAGAGGTGGTGCTGCGGGACACGCCTGCCGAGAGCCTGGGCCTCCTGCTCGACTACATGTACCTGGCAGAGTTGCCCCTCACCAACACAAACGTGCAGGGCGTCTCCACTGCTGCCTTCCTACTGCAGATGGATGATGTGTTCAAGCAGTGCCAGCAGCATATGATCGACCACATGGACGCCTCCAACTGCCTGGGTGTTTATTACTACGCGCGGGAGCTGGGTGCCGAGGAGCTGGCTGATCTGGCGCAGCGGTATCTGCGGCAACACTTTGCCGAGGTTTGCCTGCAAGAGGAGGTGCTGGAGCTGGAGGCGCACCAGCTTCTGCCACTAGTCGGCTCAGACGACCTCAACGTCACGCGCGAGGAAAGCATCCTGGACATGGTGCTGCGTTGGGTGGACCACCGGCGGGCCGAGAGGGCTACTGACATCGCTGAGCTTCTGCGCCGCGTACGGCTCCCTCTAGTGGCGCCCGACTTCCTGCGAGAGGCAATGCGGAGGAGCACGGTGCTGCTGGGGGACGCTGAGTGCCTGGAGATGGTGGAGCAGGCCCTGGAGGCAGCCCGGCAGCATCCTGCTGCAGCACCGCGCCGTCTGAAGCTGCGATACGGCATGGAGACCACTGATGTGCTGCTCTGTGTTGGAAACGATGGCCAGGGCATCAGGTCGCGGCAGGGCAGCTACTGTGATTATAGCTTCTGCTACGCCCCCACCACTGGGCGCACCCTCTTTATCACCTCACCCCGCTACGGCGAAGTGCTGGGCTGTGTGTGTGCCGGAGTGGTGACTGAGGACAACCAGATCGTGGTGGCGGGGGAGGCGGGGGCCCGCAGAATGGCCCGACAGAAGAACAGAACTGTGGATATCTGCAGGTAAGAGTAAGCGCCCCGGCAGACAGGAAGTGTGACCGACATACTGAGTGAGAAGGTGAAGGCGGCAAGGAATGAAGGAAACTCAGGGACCAATTCTGATGAACGGGTATAGTGTCCAATTCAGGGATGGACTTGCTTGTGAGACAATCATGCTGATAGTGAATTGTCACAATCGCTCATAGATAGAGATACTTGGGCAATGAAGGTCTAAATAATTCAATTAATGAATGAAGTAATTACACCTTCTGTCACATTTACTTGCCATCGCAGGTACAAGGCATCAGCACAGGGCACCTGGGAGAAGCTTTGCTCGGTGGAGTATCGGGATATGTACGCTCTGGGAACTTTGGGCGACACTCTCTACCTGTTGGGGGGCCAGATGAAGCTGAAGAATCAGTACCTCATAACCAATAGCGTGGAGCGCTGGTCCCTGAAAGGCGGGCCCTGGAGAAACTCCGCCCCACTACCAATGCCATTGGCGTGTCACTGTGTTGTCAGCATGAAGGGCTATCTTTATGTACTGGGAGGCAGGACACCGCAGGTAATGGCTTGATTCATTGAACCTGGTTCATTTCATTTGTTAATGCCAATTCCAGACTTCATAACTGCTTATATCAAATCAGAATTTTTATACTTAACAGTAACATAAATTATATGAGATGAATATGAAATTAAGCAGTGATATGGATTTTTCATTCATATTGTGTGCCAAGCTGCATTTTTTTTCTAGCTTTGTTTAAATGTGTTCTTTAATTTAGATTCTGTGCTTTTAACTCTGCTGAGAAAAAGAGTGCACTGATTTTTGAAGCAAAACTGTATAAACACTGAAACATTACTGAGATGAATCTGCATTCAAGGCTGACTGTATTCAGACCCTAATGAAGCCCCCCCCCCATTTCCCCTTCCCGTTCCACACCCGGTTGTCCCCATCACTACCCCGTTCCACTCCCGTCTCTGCAGTGTGACAGGCCGGATGAGGAGCCCGACCGCCTGAGCAATCGCATGTTCCAGTATGACCCCGAGGCAAACAAGTGGGAGGAGCGTAGGTCCATGAGGTTCTCCAAGTACCGCTGCAGCGCGGTGGTGCTGAATGGGGAGGTCTACGTGCTGGGTGAGGGGGAGGCCGGGGGGAAACAGGGGAGGTCTACGTGCTGGGTGAGGGGGAGGCCGGGGGGAAACAGTAATAAGCGTCTGATCTTAACAGACTGAAGATTATTTTGAAGTATATTGCATGAACATATACTTAAACTCATTGTACAAAATAAAGGCATAGATACCTTGGCAGATTCAGGGAGCCCAGCACCAGACAGAGGCCTTGAATATGTAAAATTATACATAAGATTGGCTGGGGGGCCAAAGTGACACTTCATCAAGGGGGCCAGAATTTCAAGCTACACCTCAACTTATGTATACTCCATTAGCCAACTTCCATTTTTTGTACTATTTCACCATAGTGGTAAACTGTTTTGCATATTTTTTCTTGTTTATTTATCGATTCAGTGCCTTTTCCCTTGCATATTTATTGTCTTTTTCCATAAGTTATCCTGCTGGATCTATTTTCTACTTATTTTATCCATTGTTGTATTTCTTTCTGTGCTATAGGACAAAGAAATTTTCCCCCATGGATCAATAAATTTCCATCCTATTCTACAGTTCACTCTGAAAACGGGTTAGATATCAATAACTGAGGGGTTTGATCCCTGTCCAGAATCAGAATCTTTTTTGCTATGGCTTTAGCTTTGAGAAAGACATCTAGGTCCTACAGCTTCTACATTTTATTTATTGATCATACGCTGTTATCCAGAGTGACGCACTATTGATTTAGTAGGGTCAGAAAGTCTCTGGAGCAGCTGGGGGATTAAGGGTCTTGCTCAGGGGCCAGATGGTGACATCAGTCTGCTGACAGTGGGATTTGAAACAGTGACCTTCCAATCACAGGCACAGAATCCTAACTTACTGAGTTCCACACCACCCCCAGCTTCTCTGGCAAGAACAACTCAATGACAACCAATCCCAATGTGCTGTTGCCCCTGTAGGGGGCATTGGCTGTGAAGGAGCTGACCGTGGACAATCACGCCGCTGCCTTGATGTCGTGGAGATTTACAGCCCTGATGGGGACTTCTGGAGAGAAGGACCCCGGCTGCCCTATCCGCTCCTCTCCCTGCGCAGTGGGGCATCCAATGCAGGGGCTGCAGGAGGCAAACTCTACGTGTGTGGCTTTTACAGGGGGGCTGGTAAGCACCGTGCCATACAATCATCACATGACCCCAGGCACCACCTTCATCATGAGCATATCCTTGATAGTTTAACACCCTAATGACTGTAATATTTATCATTTCACCTGTTGAGGAACAAAATTTTGTTAGTAATCAACTTGATAAGTATCAATGAAAGACATAAAATGCATGTCTATTCATCAGATTAGATTTTTTTAATGATAAATTATAATTCTATTAGCTAAGTTCAAAATAAACAATTCTCCAGTGTCATAAAGGTCAATGTCACAAGGTTTTGATGCCCAAATAGGATATTGCGTTACATCTCTAGGTATGTGGAGTTTAAGTCAAGGGAGGTGACATTGCGATTATAAAATTATACAATTCCTTGGTGAGACCCCACCTAGAATATTGTAGGTTTTGTCACCATACCTTAAGAAGGACATTGCTGCCTTGGAAATGTTGCAACGTAGGGCTATGAGAATGATTCCTGGTCTTAGAGGAATGTCTTATGAGGAGAGGTTAGCTGAGCTGAATCTGTTCAGCCTCGAGCAAAGGAGACTAAGGGATATAAGATTCAAACAGGTCTGGATGCTGTTCAGTGAAATAGTTACCTCAATATTAGTTTAAATACTAGAACTCGAAGCCATAGGTGGAAATTAGCAGTAGAACATTTTGATAAAATTCTTTACACAGCATGTAGTTAGAGTATGGAATAGTCTTCCTGTTAGTGTAGTGCAAATTAAAACCTCGGGTTCCTTTAAATCAGAACTAGATAAGATTTTAACAACTTTGAGCTATTAGTTAAATTCTCCCCAAATGAGCTTGATGGGCCGAATAGCCTCCTCTCGTTTGTAAATTTCTTGTGTTATTATGATGTTCAGTTTTAGTGTTGGAAATCTACATTTTGGGAAAGTTTGATATTGTATAGTGTACAGTGAAACACTAAACTAAAGTAAATATTTCCCTAAGTCTAATACAGCCCTTAATGCTGAGGTTGCTAAAGGTTTGCTCGGACAGTATTCCAAACCTTTCCTCTTAGATCGGCATGATGCCATCATCAAGGACATCATAGAACTCGATCCATGGGAGAAAGTGTGGACTATGGTGGCACGGCGTGTCCTGATGCACGACAACTATGACGTATGCCTGGTGGCCAACCTCAACCCTCGCAATCTTGTGGCCCCACCATCAGATGCTTCAGATGAATGATGCACCTAGGAGTCTGGCCTAGCATAAAGGCGCTCTTGTTATACCAAAGCTGGCACTGTGTACAGCATCCATCTGGACAATCGACATTGTTTTGGCTGTGTACACTCATTAGCCTGACGCATCCATCCATTCATCATTCATCAGAGCATGGAAGCAGCAAGACTACATGGCATGTAATGAGTACTTTTACCAGATTTAGAGGTTTGTTACGTTACTAACACTCATTACTCAGTGCTACACTCTGTAGTTAATGGTAGTTTAGTGGTAAACGTCATATGATTTTTTAATGGGGGCCCATTCACTGGATTCCTCATTGTGAAAGCAACATAAGGATTTCTGGTTGCAGTGAATCCCATACTCTATTACTCTATTATTCCATTAACTGATGGGATAAATATTATGCTGTTTTGTGTAAAGCATGGTTGGATAAAAACATTTGTTCACAAATTTTAGTTCTAATGTTTAATCTCAATGATGAAAGCACCCTTACAATGTAGGCACATCTTGTTGAAGTTCTAGCTGAAGTTCTGGGGCCAATGGTCTCAGAAATGAAGAAGGTAATATTTCACAAATCAGAGAATGTCTTCTTGGCAGAACTTCAAACTCAGTGCTGAAAAAAGTTTACTGAGTTTAATGAGTAAGGTTGATATAATACTGTTTTTATCCTACCATTGTGGCTTTAAAATCAAATATCTTCATTTTTTAACTCGTAAAGGAATCATTTTTACCTATCTTCAATGATCTTGATTTAGTTGAAAAATAACCTTTCACGTCACAAAAAACTTCACTTGAATAATACATATTTAGCAAAACTTCACAACATAAATTCTGTCCACTAGCTTTTTCATTTAAGTGCAGGTAATGAAAAGAGAAATGTTCCCCTAAGAGGATATGTCTGATACTATACAGTTGAGTAAATGCATGGTGTACATTTTTAGTTTTTTAAGGAACATTTATAGCCAAACCTCCTACCTAATTTTTCATACCTAGGTCTAGAAAACCTTCTGCATCCATTTTAGTTTGCCCACCACAACACATAAACATAGGAACCACTGATAACAATGGTCATAATGGTGGATTAACCAAAAGGAAGCTAGTTCTTGTTTTATAGTTATACATGTTCATACATGCACATACACACACACACACACACTGTTCTCTACTAACACTCACATTTATGGAGTGATTTTACAAAGTTATCTGTGATTTCACAAAAATGATTTTGGAAGCCCAAAATAAAACTTTGCTTTTCTTTTGTTAGCTTGTTTTCGACACGTTTAAAGAAATCCAGTGCATCCATTAGTCAAGATGTGCATCTTGTAAATGCCGATTCATACTTCGGTGCTGAGCCGACACAGAGCTTACACTGTCCTCAGTCACCACAGCAGCACCACTATGACTATGAGGCAGGCAATGGCATTGGGTACGTGGCTATACCATACCTACATCCTACTGACAGTGTAGAGCGAAGAAGCACGTCCTGACAGCACATTGCTGCACCCACCACACGACGAGCCACCTCAGGGATGAGAACCCGAGTGGCAGATGACACCTCAGCAGCACACTAGTCTGAAAGGACACAAATAACTTTTTTTCTGGTGACTGGAGTCCCAATCCTGCCACCAACACCAAATTTCCCTGTAAGTTAGAGAACTGCTTTGCAGGGCTGGATGTAGATTAACATCATACCCAGGACAAAGCAACTACAGGTTAAGGGCCTTGCTCAAGGGCTCAACAGAGTTGGGTCACTCTGGCATTCTCAGGATTTGAGCCAGTGACCATCTGGTTGTTGGCACAAATCCCTAGCCTCAGAGCCACCACTCTGCAATGCAGATTCCATACAAAAGTATAAATCAGCCATAAGTCCTCACTGATTGTAATGTTTTAATAAAACCTTACTGTTCAGTGGTAAACTTTAGTGCTCCTATGTAATATATGGGAACTTCAGAAACTGAGATTGAGAAACAATTTATGTCTTTCAAAGCATTCACCTTTAATACCAATAAATGACATTTTCCATTAGAAAGCTGTGGCCACATTTTGTATTGTTTGCATACTTTGTACAACGCACTTAATTCTGCAACTTATACCAGCAGAGATAACAACCTTCAGCTTACCAGCACATTTCTGAGTGTATACAGAAACAACACATAGTGGCATCAATAAGTATTAAATACTGAGTAACACTGTCTAACTGGTGACTCATATTGAGATTGAATATCAGATTCCCACCCAAATCAATCAGAATCATCGCTGATGCTAAACAGCTGCCAGAGACCTTTATTTTGCGGTGATGTCTGTAGAGTGTGTGGTTTTCCTGTGACCCAAGTTGCTGTGGCCATTGAGTACCCAGCATGGCCTTGTACTGCATTCCCTTTTTTTGGCTGAACCCCCCCCATGCCAGCACCTTGGCACAGGCCCACTGACTGTGTGGTAGGCAGAGTCCATGCCATTCCTGTCTCAGAAGGGGTGGCTCTGGGCCTTCTCCTCAGGGCTCGCTTAGGTCTGCTTGCCTTTATACACTCATTGTGGACGCTTGCTGGTTTACCTTTGCAGCTAAGGACCAGTAGACTCTTCTTATCATGTGGGGGGGCATTCTCCTTACAACATCTTGGGATACTGCCCGACCTGTGCTGGTTCTTCCTTTGCGTGCTGGCAGAACGGGTGCAGTAGAATTTCTGCAAGGGTTCCTTGCCTGACCCAACTGTCAACGTGTTGGCCAGACGCTCTGTGGGTAACTCTGCCTCACCAGCTCGTGACACCTTCTCTAGGTCTTCCATCTTTCCCAGAGAAAATGGTTCAGGACCACAGAAACGCGTACCCTCAAGGTACTTGGTCTTCTTCTCTACTAAGTTTTCAAACAGGCAGGGTGAGGTCTGCACTGCTCCGCCTGTCACCTGCTTTGCCAGCCTGTGAGAGGAGACCAGGGTGCAGAGTTGCGACAGGATGTCTCCCATCATGCACTGCTCTTTGCCATGCTCTGCTCTCAGGCTCTCTAGGTCATGATGGAGGCTTTCCACAGAGGATTGCAGGACACTCACCTCCAGACAGATCTGGGACACAAAACATATTTAAACATATTTTACTGCACACTGATTTTTATGTTATCCTAACGCAGTAAATGGAGAGTTTGATGTTTCTGTTCCCACGTTTTCCTCCTTGAATTAAATTGGATTCATCGTTCATTATTCTTCTTCACTTACAATGATTCATATAGTAACCTAATTTAACTGGAATGCTGATAATCCTGATTTTTTTAATCTAGTTTCTTCCCCCACCTGTAATTCTTTGGTACCACAAGATGAATATGAGAATTATTTCTCGAAGTGACATTATCTATGTTGGTTGACTAACTTTCATAAATATGTTGACAAGAGTAATTTAACACAGGAAAAATCTTATAAAAGACAGGTTTATCTTTCTTCAGAAACATTAACCCCCCCCCAAGATTTCCAACCTAGTCCATTATAACAGGTCTTTTGTAGACCAATAGCAGCATCACCCCACTGGTAGTTATTTTCATAGACTTTTTTAGCTTGCCTCTTAGAATCTACACACCTTTGCCTGTTTGTCCTCCACGTCTCTGAGCTTTTGTGCCAGGGATGCCAGTTCATTAAGAAATGATTCCAGAGGTGACACAACACTCTTTTGCACCACTGCAGCATGGTCTTGTACTAAAGCAAACAGCCCAACAGAATCTGTTATTTAGGTTGAAGGTTGCACACATCAGGGAGGGCTATCGCCATTGTCTGTATATTGACCCATCCCCCACTCCTCTATCTCATGCGTCACATGTTTCTGCTGCATCATTGCAGGTAAAATGTAAGAGTTACACATACTGCAGAACTGAGACTTAATTTTGCAGAAAGCTTACTTTTACAATTGATCAACCAGCACCATAGCACCATCTACTGGACTGACCAAGTCATTGCTGAACAACCGAGTAGTCAGTAGGAGGCAGGGAGCAGGCAGGCAGTAACCAAGCAATGAACGTGATGTTCAGTTATTTACCAAGCAAAGAAAATCTACTTTTCAAATAGTAACAAGTGAATGATTCTGAATGTCCCACCCAATGACCCCTCAATTATAGGGATATAAAAAAATGAATATTTTGAGAGAGAATGTCTGATTCCATCCCACAACCCCAGGCTGGGCAGGATACGCAGCCAGAAGAAGGGTGGATGAATGGATGAAATTATATCTGTCCATAAATTAGTAGAAAAGCTACACACCTGAGAGTGAAACATTCCAGTGCAAAACCGATTTTGTATACCATCATGGATCAAGTCTTTCAATGAAACCTACTTGTTGTTGTCAGACCATCTAAATGCTCCAGAATAACTCTCTTGGCAGATTCTATGCTTCCATCAATGCTACTAAGAGTAAGCTGCATCTGAAAAAAACAGAAGCAACCCATTAAGTTTCTTCCAAGGAACGCGTGTTGTGTCAAGCTGAAGCCCTCACAAGCCACAGGGCTTTCTGGTTGTTGCTTCAGGCTGGTGAGGACTGCAGTTTCACACACGTGAAGAAAATTCTTCCCGTTTTTCTGCCCTGCAGCACTTACATTTTCCATAGTGTTTCCCAGTTGAAGTACACGGTCTACCAACATGCTAAAAAAAAACAGGATCAAATGAAATTCAGCACTGGATATTTTGAAGAAAATCACATGCATCCAAGGGTTCAAACAAATTAGACATCAATGTATAGAGGTTTGTCATATAAATGAGTTTAATATTCAGCTACAGCTTTGACACTTCATAAGTTCCTTATTAGTAATTCTAGAGAAATACTACAAAAAATCCAATAAACCAGAACAATCTCAAATTTAAAGATACAAGCCCTCCTGAACCTTTCTGACACTACAAATCCAGATCAAAGCTAAGTTTAGCTTTACCTCTCATCCCTCTCTTTTGCTTTCCTCTCAAAATCCTCAAACATCTCCAGTATCCCTTTGTTTGTACTATCTGTGACAGCTGGCACTTTGCTTTTGTCCTGAGAATTTCCCCCAAACAGGTATGGCTTGATCTGATAGCTTGTAGAAACTCTACATTCATTAACCTAAAAGCATGTGTTAAACAGCACAAACAGATGATGATTAGCCATAACTATTAGTCTAATAATGTTTATGCTTCTCAAACTTCCCTCCACCAGGCCTGTAGCCTGAAAAAAATTGCATAGGGTGTCTGGCAACCCTACTGACAAGACCCCTCGATAGACAGTGCAGACCTAAGGGAGGGTGCCCCCCCTCCACAGATTTTGCTGATTAGGGGGTTGGGGGTTCAAACCCATGATTTTACCGGGTGGCTACATGCATGCCATAAAAATAATCAAACAAAAGCAACTGCAAAATAAGGTAAAAAAAAAACAATGCACACTGGCCAGAAAAACTCAAGGAACATGACACTGGAAGACCTCTGAGTTCGGCTGTGAGGTTTTGGATGGGAAACTCATCTCTACAGACAACCCCTGCGACTGATCAGGCCAGAACTGTGATCCAAAGAGAAACTGGGAGTCTGTCAGGCTGGAATAATCGCTGGCAGCTGGGATTAGACTAGAAGACTTCTGGGGCACCCTGTAAGAACAGTGATGGACAATAAGACCCAAATAACATCACTGGTGTATATGGTCATCAAACTATACAGCACTCTACTCACCGACAGACCTCAGGAACAGGTTAAACATGTGACCTCTACATCAATACATCTTAATACATGAGACCCAATAGTCCCCGTTATTCCACATACTGCCCTTTCAAAGCAAGCGTCATAGTAAATATAGCAATAGTATCTGAAAATTGCTTCGCATAATCTATTTATTCCAGGTAAGATATTAGGATATTTAAACTATATGTATTATATTTGAATATGTATGTTTAGGACTACTTACCCAGATGCGGGTGGGATGCTTAAAATCTCTTTAATGTTCCATGTGTTCGGATTCATATTTATAAATCGGCTCCAATAAAATAAAGTAGCCGACTTGGTATTTTCTATACACAACAAACAGGTGAAGAATAAACAACGTTAATTATTAATACACCGGAGTATTACAGCAGCTAGCTGGCCAGCTATTTAAAGCTCCGAGCAAATACAAAATTGGGGCGGGTACCTTTGTGAAAAACGACGTTCTCAAAACATAATTAGACTGATTTCTTTACATTTTTCGTTTTTAGCTTTGCGCACCCTGCCTTAACAAGGAGCCTTCAGATGGTTAAACTTTCGGCTTGGTTCTGAGGCCAGATAATGGCACGCGAGATGGGCGGCTCGTCACGTGGGGCGCACCGTGGGCGGGAATTTAAGCCGCAACCCCTCAAATACCCGGAACGAGCGCGAGCACGCCGCTAACAATACGCTTAGCTGACGGCAATCAGCAGTGTTGGCCTTTTCTGTTTTTGCGTATTTTTTCGACAACCATTTGTAAATTAGCATGTAATATATTACGAGAGGTCTGACTTAATGAGAACATCATTTATTATGTAAATAATAAATATAAAATATATCTATATATATATATTTTTTTTCCGTATCGGATATCACAGCCCTCCATTGTAATATCTTAGTGTAGTAATCCTGATGGACCTGAATGGACATTCGTTAACATGGACATGTCGTAATACTTACATTGAATTCAGCTAAGTTCCTATTACATATAGTCATATTGCTTCAAAGATGTAAGAAAATGTACCTGACTTATGTAAAGTAACTAATCTGTTACATAATATCTGGTTATGCTACGTTACATTTAACCAGTGTATGCACTAGATTGCTATCAGTAACAATTCAGAATAACAGAATACGAGTAGTACTGTTTAAGTGCATGAAGGGGTTTCTGGTTTTCTTGTCCTGTCGGCTTCCAAACAATTTCCACGGGCATTTCCGCTCCAAATTCCGGAATGACTTCCTGCATGTCCTGCCGCCGTGCAGTCTGCTGCAGAGACTTAAGGTGAGGTTAGCTCATCCCATAGCCTCACGGTTCACTGCCCTTATCGCCACAGCTATCATACAGGATGTTGACCATAAGAAAGTTTATGAAAGGATGCAACTGAATTGGTGTTTACATTGGTGTTTAAGAGCATTCAGTGTCTGCAAAGGTGAATTATTACCTAGACTACTTCTGCAATTCAACATAAAATGCTACCCACTCTAGAGTAAGACTATATTTTGTGCATCATGAAATAAACATTATGCAATTTCTATGTATTCTCTAAATAATTTCCAAAACTGTGGTTTTCCAAAAATTGGTGAAGTTTCATACATGATACATGCTGCCCATTTCAGGAGGGCCCAAAGGATATGGCGTCCTCAGGCAAGACTGTACACAGTTTTAGGGCCAATCTCACCCCAAGGTAAGCCTCCAGCGGTCAAGCTCCTAGGCAAGACCCCTGACTGCTCTGAGTGGACACAAAACCGGACAGTGACAAAAGATCCCTAATTGGGGCTTGGTGTTTGTTAAATAAAGACTGGGATTGGCTAATGTGATATTCCATTATCATTCATTCCTTGCAGTGTTTACTCAAAAAAAAATCAAACAATATGTCACAGCTTCATCACCAACCTTTTGGTATTATTTATTCTGTGCCATTAACATCATGCCAGTAGGTCTGGCATTTTGTGTCTTGGTTACCCTTATTATTAAATTTATAACAATTGTAATTTCAATATGTACAGACACAAATTTACAGATGATAAAATGTTAAATCTACTGAAAGGGATATTAAAGAGGAACACACCCCAGCCCACCCCCTCCCCCCCCCAAAAAACAAAGATGGGATAAAATATGCATAATTCTCTTGCGCCTGTTCGGTCCTGGAATGCCTGTAGAGAGCCCAGACATGCAGTTCATACAAGACTGGTAGCTGGTGTTTGCCTGGTAACCACATTTGGGTATACATTAGTGGGGGTGTAAGAGAAGTTTTTGAATATGCATAAATTACAGCTATAAATTATCACTTGAATACAGTTCAGAACTCAGGGCAATATGATATTAAAGCCTTAATCGTCAAATACTGAAAAAATGTATACAAAATTTCTCTTCTGTCTTGAGAAGGATTACAGAATAATGTGACTTGCCCCTGAAAGGTTCATAATCCTGCCAGGTTCAGTAGTATTCATCTTGGCTTTACACTTTGACTTTAAAGGAGATGCAGCACCTGTAAATTAGGAGCCTAAAGCAGGATCAGGATTCTTTTGTCATGTGACTTGTGGAAAAAGTCTCAAGACTTCACCAGTCTAAGTACAGCAATATAATACTTCCTTGGGTCACAAGTTTTTCACATGACATTTTATTGGTATTACTTTTAATCTTGCAGCTTTTTTCTGATACACAGGTGTTCAGCACGTAGGTCTAATATCTTACTATGTTGGTATTCATTATACTGTGGTTTAACTTACCTGGGCCTGCCCAGAATTTGTTTCATTTTTTTAACATGAAAACTTTCTTCAGATTAAAAACCTTGAATATGGGAGCATTTACTGAAATGCATTAAAAACGGTACCAAATTAATTTTATTTCAGCCTACAGCAATATTCAAGAAAGTAACTACCCTAAGTAATGAAAGTTCAGAATCTGTTATGTATGTAGGTCCTGAAAATTCTCCAGCATAAGGAAGATAATGGCGTTAATCTAAAGTCAGTCAATTATTCCCCCATAAAAATAGGTCATGGCATTTGTTGTTTACTATGCTTGCAACCAATTCCATGGCTAATTACATATACACCCAATGTATGGTGACAGATCAATTCCATAACTGAGCGGCTATAAAAATATTGTAGAGGTAGACTAATGGCTACAAATAATTTACAGTGAGTTTCTTTTTACAGTAAACTTATAGGCACATGACCGTGGAAGCAATTGATATAAAAACTGGTGAAATAGCCAGTCCCAAACTGTCCATTTTTTCAGTGTCAGCACATGCATTAGCACCATAGATACATAGATAAAGTCCAATGTCTTGTGTATACCAAAAGAAAGTCCTCATCTATATCTGGCTAATAATTTCGGAGTCCTCCGCTATGTACCACTGTATGGGCCTTCCGTCTGAAGGTCTATGGATGATTCTTGTCTGAGGGACCTGCAGGAGAAAGAAGACAGATGAGCACTCTTGATCCTATAAAGGGACACTTGCATGATAGAAAAGGCTTCCTTCTCAGATCTGACAATCATATACAGGCGATGGCTCTCATATGGCTCTTCCTGTTGTGTCAAGTGCAGCAATGGGGGGGGGGGGGGGGCGTAGCAATAATGCAGCCAGACATTGTGCTGGTTTTGGTGTTTGACCAACCTGGGTGGCCCAGGTTAACCGCATAAGTGAGTTCCTGAAGAAACCAGGTGCACCTCACATCATCTAGGTAGGAATCCCTTTGCTAGGCCTGATTGCAGGCAGAGGGCAAAGCGAAGCCTCCAGGGACAGAGCAGATATTTACATCCACTGCTTCTGCAGATAAGACCATTTAGCTAGAAACTCATGGGACATGGTGTTTAAAGTTCATAGATGTTCAGCTGTTGATAAGGGGTGAACTGAGCAATACAGCCAGTACATTTCATGACACTGCATTACATGATCATACTTGCTTAGCTAATGCTTTGTTCTAAGGCAACTTTACACAGTATGCGTTACACTTCTAGGTACTTATTCAGAGTGACATTGAGAACACTGCTCATAGATAGAACCACACCACCAGCCCCTAAGCCCCAGGTGGGGCTTGCTGATGAATGTAAAAAGCTGTTGGGTGACTCAATGAATGACTTTCTGCAATGTCTGGTTATCCCAAGTTATCTTGTAAAGGTGGGATTGGGAAATGCCAGGTTCTGTCCAGGTGTGTCATGCAGGAAGCCAAGGGGGGATTCCCATGATACCTTGGCCCTGGCTTGTACCCTCCTTCCTTATTTCTTTCTCCCTTCTATCACCACGTCATTTCTTTAGTGTTGTACTGACAGGACCAGGCAAGGAGAAGCATCTGCAGTAAGCAGTTTTCCAGCCAATTTACCCAACACTGCAGCATTTATGCAGCCTGTCTCCAACCAGGATAATGACAGAACAGCAGCTGGCCACCACGAGAAGTCACTTCTGCAAAAAGAACTGCACTCTGTCACTACTGCACCGTCTTTCCTTGTACTAATAAATGGACATATCCAGGACAATGTGGCGATGATAGCAGTGTACATTACCCACATGGGCATCATCATATAATTACACTGGTATACATTTCTCCACAGTTTCTCAACAAATACCAGATGTGTCTCAACAGACCTCTTGATAAACATCAAATAGAATTGATGTGGAAAAAAAAACAATGGCTTAAAACAGCTTTGGTGAATGGCAATAATGTCTTGCAGCAGTTATGTCATGAACACAGACAACTTGGTGACAGATAGATATACATGATGCAACTGAGTAGTATTTCAGGGGTAAAAGTTCATTTCATTGACTTCATCAGGTATTGCTACTCGTATTACTCATGCACATAACACAAAATGTCATTTAATTCAAAAGATGAAGGTCAAATATACTATGCAGAACTTAACATATTAATAAAGAAATATTTCTAACAGGAAGATTAAGGTAGGATGATTGGTACCATAATGGGTCCAGTGAAGACTGCAAAGCCTAGTTTTTACATTCCAATTCATCACATTTAGTTTTTGTTTTGTTTTTTGCCAAATGGACAAATAACTAAGCTGACCATATCCACAGAGGAGAACATAACCGATTTACTACTTTTAACTGGGTGGAGATTTTTTTTTAAGCCCTACATTTGAACTTTAGTGCTGTGACACTTGCATCATTGTATCCTCATAAGTAGCTCCCAACCCCTCCTATGCAATTTTCTAATGAATGTGGCAAAATACTGGCAATTTATCCAAAGGCAGAATTAACACTTTCACACTTACTCTGGCTGTAGCCTGTTCACTTTCTTTTGAACAGACACACTACACCTGACAGTCTGGATTTCCACATTCCAAGCGTTCCAAGTGCATGGTTCATTAAGCACCCATTTAGTGTACAATGTGCTTGTGCTTTTCCATAATAAATCGAAAGCATTTCTAAGCATTCTTCTGCTCTAAATGGTCCTTTCTTTGTTAAAAACCCTGGAAGCAGGATGATTCATTATAGAGGAAATTAAAATGGCTCTGATGACTGTATTGCAAAATGCAGAAACATTTATAGTTCTCCAGGAACAAGGTAATGAAACCATAAAATGTACCTGAACCACAAGGAACTCCCCCTTCACTGGCAGAAGCTGAAACTGTAGATCATGAAGTTGGTTAAGCCTGGCCCAATGGGGCGCTGTCAGGACACAACTGACAAGGAACTGCCTTCCCTGACATGCGCTCATAAACACAGGCCTCCTACACCCTTGTGAGGTGCCTGCAGGTTGCCTACAGACTTATCACAACAATGCAATAGATCTTCACCTACGGAGCCTAACCCTGGAAACACAGTGCACCAGGCAGGGAGAGCATTGGGCGGGGGCTGTGATCAGAAGGTATGCGGTTCAATTCCTGTGGTTGTCAGAGTAATTTCACCCTTGGACCCTTAAGCAAAGCCATTCACCACCACCCCCAAATAGCCCAGGGACTGTCTCACTCTGTTTTCTCAAAAAAAAAACATATTTCTTTGAATAAGTGTCTGCTAAATAAATAATAATAGTTCCACATCAGTCCTATGGGGTATGATGCATCAGCTTCTCTCATTTCTAACACTTAAAAGCTCTATTCATCACTGTCATGCCAGAGTTGAGTAAGTAAGTACTGCTGAGTGAAACCATGCAACATTTTTATATCACAATCATAATTATAATAAAGCTTATTGCCCTGCAAAAGTAATGCCCTTTTTAGTAGTACCCCAAGCCGGAATGCAGCCTTCCCACTCTGCCAATCGCAGTTCTTCCCTGGCATGTTACTTGTAACACTGTACATGCATGGTATATTACAATGTGACAGGCCAGGACATGCCGGTATAAAGAAACCAGGCAGTCTTGCTTCACACCTTAACAAGTAAAAACATCTTCCAACAGAAACAATCCAATAGCACGTCCTCTTTTTTTTAACTTAAAGCAGCATGTGTCAAAATCTGACCACAGGTAAAGCAAAACCTAAAATATCATGTACACTGATATATGAGCCCTTTTGCTGCGATACCCCTGAAGAACACCACCACAGATCTGTTGTGTACGTGTTGTTGGTTGTTAGGCAGATTAAGCTTCGTAGCCACGTGCGGGTTTGGAGACGAAACCCTGTGACGCATTCTAACAGTATGTCCTCAGGTGTGCCTGAGCTCCACCCAACCTCCATCCTGTATAAATAATACAATAGCTGGGATGTGTCAGATCTCAACACCTCTGTTTATTTCTTATGCAGTTCATAGCAGATTTATTGGGATATATTTAAGTACCTTTGATGACCTTGAAGTACACTCAAGCAGAACAGTAACTCTTTTGGAAGCCGGTTTATGAAAGCTCTTTACCTGCTCAGGGAGCTGGTGCATCATTGGGGTCAGCGGAGAGTCCCGGCCCTGATGCGCCCTGATACGGACTGCGCCCTGCCGGTCCAGCGAGTGTGGCCGAGGCACATGCATGTGGTTCCGTTGGTGCCAGGAGCGTAGCTCGTCTGATACAGCCTCCTGGGGATGGCTCATGTGGTAGTGGTAGGAGGAATAATTCCTGAGCGAGGGCGTCCGTGCCAGTCTGGCATTCACAGGGTGGGAATGCGGCACCCACTGCTGAGTAGGGTCCTCATACTCAGGCCAGAATTCATAGCGGCTGCGCCCACTTAAGTGGGGCAGGGCTACAGGCGCATACGCAACGTCCGTCTCGGCTGGGTAGCCAGTCCTCTCCTCCACGAAGTCCCGGTAGAAGCTCTGGGAGGAGTGGGGGTGTTGGGTCTTGTAGAGGCTGGGCCCACTGAAAGCCATTGGCCTGGGGTAGCCCAGCGGTGGGCTGCTGGTGTGGGGGGCATAGCGATGCCCATTTGGCTGTGGGCTCTGTGCCCGGGCCTCGCGGCGGGGTGAGCCGGTGTGGGAGGAAGCCGAACACTCTGAGCCGCTGTCCTCGGAGTTGCACTGGTACACCAGGCCCCCAGAGGTCCCCCTCAAGGCCAGATACTCAGACGCCGCCCTGGCTAGGTCGCCCCTGTCAGTGAGCCGCCTGTGCGCCAGCGGGGAGCGTCTTCGATCTTGATCCAAGTCGTGGGACAGCGCGACACTGGGGGCTCTATAGGAAGCACAGAACGTAAACGAAACAGTACTGGCCGATACTAATTCCTCATAGAAATTTGTAGAATATGTTTGTTTAGCAAAGACCTTTATCCAAAGCGACATACATTTTCTCCAGGAAGCAAGTTAGAGGACTTGATCAGAAGCCCAATGCCAAAATCAGTCAACTGACCATGGGATTCACATTGGCAACCTTCCAATCACAGGTACAGCATCCTAACCTGCTGAGCCACACAACGCCTGTATCATGTTTTTGTGCCATTTCCCATAAGTGAATCGACCTCACTGTATGTGAGGTAAGGAAGAAGTGAACAGGCACAGATGCCCTATCTGTGCCTTACTAGCCACAGGATTTTGTTTTCACTCGCTATCAAGCAGTAAAAGACGAGCTGAGGGGGGTGACCCTACCCATAGCCTGGGACCCACCACACCAAAACCTCGCCGATGTGTTAGTATGAAACTATCCTATGTCACCCACATCCTATGTTAAATAAATGTGAACATTTCCAGCCCCTGAGGTTTGGAGCTTTTGCCTATTTCAGTGGGGCCCCAGAAAAAAAATTATCCCTATTTATACCCCAAGTATAAAGCCATGAAGTTCTGATCTTACAGGTAAGACTGACCTGAGGGAGTGGTGGCGACGCAGGGGCAAATCTGGTGTCGAGGGGGCGCTAGTGACTTGGATCTGAGGCACTGGCAAGTTCTTGACTGGGGTGAACTGGTGTGGGATGGGGGCATCTCCCAACCTGGGCTCCACTGGGTTCGAAACAGCGCTGGTTGCAGAACTACTAGAGAGAGATATTATTGATGGAACAGTCATGTTACCTAGGGGTAATACAAAATGTAAACAAGGAGCACAGACAATAGGTCCTGTCAGGACAAAACTATAGAAACTACATCTCTAGTTTTGCATGAAGTGCTCTTACTGAAAAGAAAAATGGCCCGGTGAAAGAGACTACTCCCTCTCACCATGTGCAAGCTGCTGTTTATGAGGAATTAGCTCATAATAAAGAACTAATATAATTATTTATATTGTTATATTCATTAGGTACTTTGCTACAATAACATCTGCTCAGAGACGCGAAATGGGATTTTGTTTATTTACTATCCCATGACCCTGGCCATGATGGACGCTTGAAAGATGGATGGATTTATTTACCATGACTGGCTACTGGTAGACCAGTGAGACCGTTTGGGCTTCTCGTAGGGCTGGTCCAGGCTAGACTCCTTCCAGGGGGAGTTCTGAATAGGAGAGCGCTCGTAGGTTGGGACCACATGGCAGCCCAGTTTCAGTCCCTCCAGGGTCTGCGGGGGCTGAGGGCGCGAGAGCGGTGAGGGTGGGTGGAGCTCCATGGGGTGGTGGGAGAAATCTGTAGCTCCCTCATCTGGAGAAAACAATGACATCAGCCACCTGTCACCGAGTTTTCACTGTCTGTCACCTGCTGCCGAGGGTTTTTTTGGGTAAATGTGCAACACTGTACACACATGTGCATGGCAGGAGGGGGGGGGGGGGGGGCAAACCCAAC
>JAODUD010000127.1:8124376-8155959 GCA_026784285.1 Stomatorhinus walkeri
CCCCCCCCCCCCCCCCCCCCCCCCCCCCCCCCCCCCCCCCCCCCCGCACGAGAAATCAGTAAAAATCTTCAGTCCGAAATCTGATCAATATTACATTAATTTAGCAATGTGTGACTGAGTGGTTTCAGAGGAACCAAGGCCCCTAATCCCCACTTGCTGCGGGGACTGCATGACACTGCTCTCTCAATTGTACATTTCTTATAATAAAAGCTTAAAGCTAAGCTAGTGATTTTATCAACATCCAGTTCAAGTTAGTCTAAGTACAGCTTAGACTATAAATAATTCAGGTAGCAGTAATTTCAAGGTCCATGAAAAATATTTTTGAAAAGAAAATGTGTTAGGAATCTGTGCTCCCTGTAATAAGCTGATTGCCACAAGTTGCAAATGCAGAATGAAAACTGGATAATTTGTCATGTTTTTTCCTAAGTGGCAACAGATGCAAAGCGTGTTGGGTATGACAGTCCTCCCCCACCTCACTTCTGTATGGCTCTTATTGCCCAAAGGATTCCCGCTTAAATTGTAACTCTTAGCTGGCTCCTAGCTTTCCCCGCTGCTGTGTTCCCTTCCACCATTTTCTTAAACTGTAAGCGACATGTTGCCTCCTCATTCCTGTCATCACCTGACCCACAGAGCCTCACTCATCCATCCCCAGTTGTAATTTAGCTAAATGTCTTTTCCCAAAATACTCAGCTGTGCTCCTTAACATGACATGAATGTATCAGATGCTTTTAAAGCAACACTCATTCTTGAGAAAACAGGGTCAGAGGTTCCCTGGAGCTGCAGGGGTTAAACGCCTTACTCTAGGGCTCAACAGAAAATTCAATCAGCCAAGCAGGAGACTTGAACCCACGCCCTTCCCTCACAGGCATAGTATCCTAACCTGCTGAGCAACTGCTGTTGCTCATATTAGCTGTTATTATTTAATTCACCTTGATTAAGATGTTGGATAATGTAATATTAGATACAAATGTATGTGTCATTTAGGCAAAGTCATGGGTTTCATTTACTCAACAGCTTATTCAGGACTGGAATGAAGCGTGATGACCTCAGTAGGTCATGGGCAAATCCCAGGAGAACAATGTTTCACATTTTTGTCTCCCCCTTAACTCGTAATTGCTCCAAATTATTGCTAATTTAGAACTGGGTATTTAGAAGACACTTCCTCTACCCTCTTCCAGGAGTAAGGACATGTAAGCCTTGACCTTGAAACAAAGATATGAAAGAAACCCCTCAATGAACCAAAATGAAAAGAAGTTCAGGCAGTAAGTCTCTGGCAACGAGTCCATCAGCCTCTCCACTGTCCCCAATCTATACCCCACCCCCACACTTGGAATTGCATATCCCCTTCAAGAATCTCTCCTATCAGATCCAGCAAAGAGGGCCAAACATCTTAGTAAGAAGTACATGACACAAGGCCTTTCACTGGGTCAGCATTTAACATTCCAAGAAAAGACTGATAGGCGGGTTCAAAGCGAACTGCTTTAAGGAGTAGGTCTGATTTCAGAGTCTGGTAAGCAGCCAAAATTCATCTGGTCACACAGATCCACATGCACACACATCAAACGGCAGCAGTGAGAAAATTTGTTAAAAAAAAAAAAATCTGTGAAAAAAACCTATAGAAAATTCCTGTTAACCATCATTACCTCACTACATCGTCTACATTCAGTAAATTCTTCAAAACAAACTAAAGCAGGGGAAGAAGAATGTAAGAATGTAAAATTACAATAAAAACCTAAAGCACAAAGTAATTGTAACTGATATGAAAGATGTTTAGTGTAAGAGGAAATTATATTACTAAATATATCCTCATCATTTCATTCTCATTAGTGTAACACATAGATAATGTCCTTAATATCTCCCCTTTTTGATCTGTGAAAATAACAGTAGATCACAGCCAGAAGACAGTCTGGTGTTGGCTGTTCCTGTTTAGTCTAGATGGCTGCAAAAAAATAAGTCATATGATGGCCAATTACATCAATGCGGGAGCCAAGAGAAATGATGTCATCTTGGTAAAAGACATTTAGCTAAATTACTACTGCAGATGGGTTATAGGATGGAAGGAGAATGAAGAGGCAAAGTATCACTTAGAGCTGAAGAGAATAGATAGTGGAATGAAACAGCAACGGGCGAAAGCTAAAAGCTAGCTAAGAGCTGCAATTCAAGCAGGAATCCTTTTAGCAATATAAGAGTGATACAGAAGTGAGGCGGGGGAGGACTGTGATACCCAGCATGCTTTGCATCTGCCATCAGGTAGGATCAGAAAAAAGCGAATTATCCAATTATAATTCTGCAGATGCAAATTTTGGCAGGGAGCACAAATTACTAACAGATTTTCTTAGAAAAAAATATTTTCTCATGGACCTTGAAATTACTGCTAACTGAATTATTTATAGGAAAAACTAGACCAGGGTTCCCCGATTCCAATCCTGGAGGACCAGAACCCAACACAATTTGCAGGTTTCACCCTAAAAAAACTGGTAATTAGCTGAATAAGATCTGAGCAGGGAAACTGTGTTGGAGTCCGGCTCTCCAGCACCACAACTGGGGAACCCTGAGCTGACATTTGTCACCCCATCTGATCTATTTATTTAAACACAAACTACTAACAATTTTCAACATCTTCAAATACCTTTTAATCTTGAATGCACTTCACACAGCTTTATCCCACTTGGAACAACCTAGTTCTGCCTTTAACACCGTTACCCTTTGGTCAGCAACACTGAGCAGCTTAGACCTGGACACTTCTCTCTGCTCCTGGGTGGTGGATTTTCCCAGAAGCAGACCGCAGAGTCTCAGGATTGGAATGCACACGTCATCCACTCTAATCCTGAACACAGGTTCTCCACAGGGCTGTTCTGAGCCCAATGCCCTTTTCCATTCCCACTCATGGCTATACCCCCACGCACCCATCAAAAGCCATTGTTAAGTTTTCTGATGACACAACTGTAGTCAGACTGATCTCTGATGATGAAGAGATGACCGACAGGATGGAAGTCACACACCTGCATGAGTGGGACTGTGACTTGACTATAAACGCCAGCCAGACACAGGAAATCATTGTAGACTCCAGGGGAACAAAGATAAATGAATTCCCCCTACACAATCATGGTGTTGAAGTGGAATGTGTGAAGAGCATCAAGTTCCTGGGAGTCTACATAAGAAAGGATCTCACCTGGTTTCCTAACACCACTCACCTGGTGGGAACAGCCCAACAATCGCCGTCGTTTCTCAGGCCCACTGATCAACTCCCGCAATACCACTAAACTTATCCTCTAATATGGCTTGCAACTCTCGTTTACCAGCTGCAGAGCATCTGACTAAAGAGGAAGGTTTGCAGCATCGTCAGAGACACAACTCACCCAAGGCATCATCTCTTTGACCCGCTGCTGTCTGGAAAGCAGTTCAGGGCAATCAGATCCAGGTCTAACATATTGAGAAACAGCTTTTTCCCAAAATTCGTGGCCTTCACTACCCCCTTCCCAAACCAAGCACTTCCTGTTCCCCAAGGACTGTAACCCCCCAGAACTGTCATTCTATCACACGGTACCGCGCTATTTCCCACATCCTGGCATGGTATGCATTGTATACACAGCATTTTGAGGTTTGTATATTTATATTTAGTTGTTTTGCCTTGTGTATTATGTATAATGCTCAAGTATAATGCTCAGGTACAGCGTCCTAACCTGCAGATCCACACACTGCCCTGCAAAAAAGCAATACATTTATGTTTTATATATTCAGGACTGTCACTTGTGGCTATGGAGTATTTAACTCTTTCAAAACTTCAAAAAATCTGAATGTTACCAGAGCATGAATCCAAGTCCTTTCTATTGAGGATAAATCAATCCTGCCTGTAACATAATGTGAAATTTGTGAAACGACAATGCACACAAAAGGAAGAATGTTGAGCAATGAAATAGAACCATCATTGCTAAAGATGTAAATGAAAAGGGCCATTTAAACAGCTTTGCTACCCAGAATGTGACTGGAGCCATAACTAAAAACAATTTGTACATCTTTGCATCTCTGTGGTGTCGATACACACAAAGACAGATGGAGGTGAAAGCCCAGTTTGGTACACTTCTCAACAAGCGAAAATTAGCATAGCAATTACATGCCAAACATTCAATGAATAGAATACTGGTTCCCATGAGTCCCTGGGGAGGGAGGTACCTTGTACCCATACAAAATTCACACATAAAAATAGTCACGCATGTGAAAACCGACTGTCCATATTCCCAGACATACCTGGGTGGGTAAATCTCAGGAGATTCCTGCCACCTGTACGTAAGCCCCAAACAATGCCCATCCACAACACCTAAGTGATGTATTTCAATGCATACCAACCATTGTCATGCTCCTAAGAGGGGTTGGATTACCCACTAAGAGGCAAATAACTCTAAGGTCAATAGATGCCCTACATTTCTCCCAGTGTCTCCTGCTCAATTGCTGAATTCCAAGAAACCACCAAGAATTGTTAATGGCTACAATTTACAAATGTCATGCATAACAATCATATCAGAAGCTGCAGAGTAAACTTCACATGTTTATTGCCCGAGGCCAACCTGGATCAGATTTTTAGTATAAATTCCTAAAAAACTATATTTAATGACACAAAATAAATACTTATAGTTAGTTCCATAAAGAATTTTTTAATCTGAAAAAAAAAACTGAATGAACATAACGAACATAAAGGCAGCACTGCACTCATTCGCACATTATACGTGCCCTGCACGCTCTGTAGCTCTGCAACACGTAGATCATATGCATTCTCATATCTACATCCTATGTACCTTTTCCCGTTCTGCCCATGCGTTACTTTTGTTCCGTCTAATAATTTCACTATTGCTCGTGCAACTGAATGCTTATTGTTGTCGGTGTTAGCGACATCAATTGCTTGCGAGGATTAAAAAGTGTATATAAAAGTCCATCCATCTATCCATCCATCCATCTACGATAAACGAAATTTGAAGACGAGCAACAGGGAACCAGTAATTAAACTATGGCATCATTACAAAGTTATATGGCTTTTATTTCATTCTATGCTGTGTCGCTTGATGCATAACAATTTATTTCGTATGCAATTATTCGCGTGTGATTTGAACTGCCTACAAAATACTATGCAGTTGCAATTATCGGAATTTAAAAATACTTTATTTAATTCGTGAAGCTCGTAACCTCTAATCCTAATGTAATGGCATTAATCAATTAATCATTAATCAACAGCAAAAAAGCGCTTATCTGCAGTTCTGCTGACACGAACTCAGCAATACCACTTCATTATTATAATTAGTTAACATTATAAGTTTACATTAAAAACGGCATCCGGCAAAGCAGGCTGCGAAGTTTTTTGCTTGGCAAACCTTAAGTTGTAAAAAAAGAATATACATGGAAATATCATCATCGAAACGAACCGGAAAAACAATGGAGCAATGTCACCTTTCTTATTATTAAGAATTAATATTATACTATTAATCCAACATCTGTTAATTTATTTAATCATAACATCCGCTCATTGAAATATGTAATAATACAAGTTCTACAAATGGCACGTCTGTATATTTCTTTTTCATGAGCTCCATACTTTGAACGTCTTTACGACTAAGGAATAACCGATGACTTACCCACTTCTGTTTTGATTTAATAATCTGGACAAAATCAAGAGTAATACGGATATTTTTTGTTAATCAACATCTCTGGAGTAATACAATATTCATCCACGTTTTCTGGTTGAGAGGATCCAGACTGGGACGTTTGCTCATGGGTCATACCATTCTCGAAGTGAAAGGGGAGTCTAATTACCAAATTCAACAATAATTATTTAAAATATTTTTATTATTAAAATGAAGAGCGACAATTTGTAAAAGACATAGGAATTTAATCGTATTGGTTCATGTCAGAAGCAGAGTGAGATACGAGAGAATATACGTATATACATTGTTGTCAGTCGGTTTCCCCTGCGTTGCAGTTGTGAGAAATTTCGTCCCGGTTCGAGCTGAATGCAACTTGAACTCAGAAAATCTAGTACTGCTGACTCAAGTTTAGCAGTAAGGTCCTTTTAGATTAAATATAGAAATACGCATCAAAATTCAAAAGCTTGTGTTCTGCCTGCTTAGCGATTAATTATTTTAAAACCCTACATGCCTTTGCGATGATGGGAGATTTTAATTTGCTTTCCCAGGATCCCAGTGATTTAAAGATGTCTGTTGGTGATTTAGGGTACCTATAAACAACGTCAAAATGTATAAAACTTAGCTGGGTGTGCATTTATTACTATTTTAAATGTTTTATCTGAAAACGGTACTTGAGCTATTTGAAAATAGCAAGTATTCAGTCTTGGATTAAGGAACTTAGTTTTTGCAAATAAGAAAGTACTCAATTTTCATTCTTAAGTAAAAGTTCAGATACCACACCAAAATGCTTCTTAGGTGAAAGTCATTCAGTGAAATACTACTCAAGTAAAACTAAAAAGTGTCTGGTTATAAAAGTACGTATACCTGTGAAAAGTAGAAAGCACTACACATATATTGATCTTACTAAAACCAATGTACCTTACCTTTTAAATTATCTCAAGACAGGTTCATATAGAGTGTTTTGAGGGACAGTGCAGCACAGAAAAATGCAAAAAGATAGTGGATTTCTTTTATTTACCAAATAGAATGTTTGTAAAGTTAGGCCTAGTTTAGAAGTAATCTGATCGGATTTCGCCTATCGGATTGGATCAAATCTCAAAAACTCATTGTTCAAAAGAAATAAAGCATTCTAAAATCAGATCAGGTCATGTAATTCAGTCTTGGTTTTGATCTGGATTAAAGCTTGAGTTTGTGTTGTTCAAAAAATTTGAGTAGCATTGAGATACCTTTGATCCAAAAAGATCAGGTTTACCCTGATTCCAGCAGAAGGGTGGATTCATGGTGGATTTTGGGAACAAAATGTAGGCCTAATAAAACTTTAAATATGCTTAGGTGAAAGTCATTCGGTGAAAGCATTGTGTCATGTATTGAATACATTTACAGAACCTTCTCAAACGCATTATTACTCAAATTTCTTGAACCAACTAGTTAGAAAAGAAAATTACCTAGAACTCGATCTGAATCTCAGAAGTCAAATCGTGAACGCAAACTTAAGACAACATGTATGCGCAGGAAAATGAGTCAGGCGGTAGCGGTACATCTCTCAATGGAAACAAAGGGTAACGCTTCAGTCTCAGCCTCACATTTGCTGTGATAGCATCGTGCATGTTTACACTAGCTGAATACATATATTTAGACAGTAAAAATACATTTAGACAATGATAAACAGTAATTATTATTATATAACAAAATATATTAAAAATAAAGTTTTCTTATTAATTATTTTTATATTAATAATAAACCATTAATACATTTAATTATAATAATATTGTTGTACCCAGCAGGGACAGAACGGAGACAAAGACTCAGACGTCAGAGTATCGGGGAATACGGGGTTTAATTACAGGTAAGGCAGGCATAACGCAGACAAACAATACAAAGACCTGACTGGGGAAACAAACTGAAATGCGGACAATATGGAGGAGTAAAAGTGTAATTTTTTGGGGCCGGGAACCAATTAATTAGTTTTCTGTTATTTCTTATGGGGGAAATTCAATCAGAACTTGAACTTTTTAGGATTCGATCCAAAGGTCTGAACGGATTAAGTTTGAGTTCTGAGGTACCACTGTATTTATATTTGGCACTTGAGCCATTACAGTGATGGAGTAGACCTGAGGCTGCTTCTTAAGCCTTTCAGTACATTAGATAAAAAGGAGATTTTGTCCCCATAAAATAGTCCCCCAAACAGCCACCAGTATCAAAGAAAACTAATATATTTCATTGTAACTTTCATTTATCTCTGTATATTAATTACAAAGACACAATCAGATATTAACCAATCAAAAGTAGTTTCTAACAGTTACATGCCTTATTATTGCTAACAGTTGGACATTTATCTTTTTTATGATTTAAATCAGTTGCTCAAAATATTTCTTAATAATGCACATATGTTTTTATTTATTTATTGTGGGTCACAAGAGGGGTCTAACTGTTTAAAAGAAATTGAGAATAAAATGGGATGTTTGTATTATTTTATTATGCTGTTGTCTGTCACTTCAAATGATAACACTTAAAGTGACCTCACAACTGCCATTCTACCTGTTGTTCTTTATTTAGCTAGTAGCCTGTATTGTGATATGTCATCCCATTTAGAACACTGGTAATCCGAATTTGGTAATCCTGAAAAGTTTGTATCTGGATCAGAGTGATCCAATCCAATGTTTCATTGAAAAAAATGGTATAATAATAAGATGGATTACCTGATCGAGGATAGCAAAACATGGGATTTCCAAAACAACTTTTTGAACAACTGGGCCATAGTCATAGCTGGAAGTCACTGCAGTGCCAGTCACCATGTTGGGCTAGCACTAGGTTTGTGCAACATAATGATATTATTGGTAGTGCCAATTCCAGTAACCTTGTGTCAGTATCTGACAATAACTAACCAGCAATTATCGGGGAAGTAAGCTTAGCAAAGCACAATGCAGAAGTATAAGAAATATATAACTTGGCTTTAAGCTCAGCCTTCAAGCCTATATTTCTGATGCAGTTAAAAAAAGAAAAACACACTAATATATTCTTAACTACTCATATGGTACGTGAAGGTAGACCTATTAGGATATGTAAACATTGGTCATTGGTCAGCTTACAGTCGCCACCCCCGACAACTTTTTCACAAGTTTAATGCTCCTGAGGTGCTGCACCTTACCCTTTGATAATTTCTCCATATTTGTTACTCTGTAACAAAGTACAATTCCCCAAATTAATTATACTCAAGTAAAAGTACTGTATGGTTATTTAAAATACTCTTAAAAAGTTATATTTCAAAACAAGTAATAAGCGAAAATTTACTCCTTACTTTCCACCCCTGCAACTAACCTTTTAATTGTGTGCAACTAATAGTCGGCCTCTGACCATGTCTTGCAAGAAAAAACTACTCCATTTTATGCCATATTATGCCGACATAACGCTGTCTCGACAAGTCATTTGCTTTTGCTCAATATTTCCTCTATGTAATCCAAAACATTTCCATATAGTGGATCATGAATATATTTTGTTGACTAGCTCTTGTTTGATTTCCTACTCCTCCTAACTGATCATTGTAAAATTTCTCACAAACGCATCTCACTGACAGTAAGGATGAAAATGATTATGATCATATACATAATTCCATTAAAAGGCAAAATAAAATTATGTAAGTAACAAATATGTAATACCTCCAATCCTGATCAGGACAAGTAGTTGCAAGACCGATTGAAGATGGATGGATATATAATATGAAATTGGAAAATAAACATTAAATGGTAGTTTTAAAATATATTTAACTGCAGTTCGTTATTCTGCTTATTTCATGCGTGTTTAATTTAAAACAAAAGAGAAAAACATGATAAACAGCTATAGCATGTCAAAAAGCTTCTACCCTATTTCTCGGGTTTTTCCTATTTTAGGCGCTAGGTGTCAGTAGAGTGAAAAAAAATGTTGGTTTAGTTTTGGATGTGCATTTTCTTTCTCCATACGTGTTTGTTTACCACCATTCAAACCACAAATTTGCGTGGGGCCCTCGAGTTTGGCAAGGTTACAGAAAAACTTGCGAAACTAAGTTGCAGATCAACGGATACAGTTGATCTATAAAGTAAAATCTAACAAGTCTATTATTATTGCTTTCCTGAGCCTCGAAAAGCCCGACTTCACCTAGTTGGACTTTTACGTACTATACGGAGCTAATAATTTTTAAAAATATAATATTCCATCTTGGCTGACGTGGTATCTTTAATAAAGCAACATATCAGCAACAATAAAGGATCTTGCCGATCGCGCAAAACCCTCTAAATTTGAATTTTCCTTCTTATTATTTGTGCACCAATTGCAATTGGTCGCTCATCCATGAATGGCGAAGCCACGACTGAACGGGTTTCCATGCACGGACACTGATTAAGCGTGTGAGCTAATCCTTGTTTACGTAGAACAAACACGTGGCCTGTACTACGAAGCGGGTTTACTGGCTTATCAGGGTAACTTTGCGAGTAACTTGATGACGTGTGGTGTAACTTTGCGATTAACCCGTACTACGAAATGTGGGTAGGTTTCAGTCGAGCCATGCTGCCATGGCAGCAATTCAATAATATACGTTCATGGCTAAGTCTCAAAACTGCTCCGAGCAGTTTTTGTCCTTGGTTAAGTCGAGGTTTCTGCGTAAACCAGCCCTATATGAGCACCGCCCCTAAAAGTACAATTTCCCCGAAGACAATGCCGGCTACCTCGATGATCTGTCCGACATTGGCGCGCGAATCGTGAGGGGCTCTCTCTGTTAATATGTATGAAAATGGAGCAATGGCATATAATATGCATACAATTTATTAATTAATAACTGTTACAGAGAAAGTTATTCTGAAAACCCAAGGGGTGTGCGTTGTTCCCTGTTGTCCACTGATCAAAGCACAATTCACTAGATGTGCCTGTTTTGTCTAGTTTTTATTAACACATTCATGTAATGTCCCATTGCACAGTATACGGATACATTCGAACATTAAAAAATTAATAAAAATTCGTATGTAAAGCAATCGGGGAAACAAAGGGGAGTGCAACAATCGCCATGAGCCCAAAATACTAAACCACCATGTCATTGCAGCTGAAAGGACCTATTATATTAGCCATTAGCATGATTTGGCACAAATAACGAAATGTTTTGAAGCGGAAAAATAATCGGTGTGCATCGGTGTACTGGACATCACAATTCTTTCATTAATAACGCCCACCTTGCTTCTGTAAAGTTATTAAAGCCAGAAAACTGAATATGGAATATGAGGCTAACAGTCATTGTTCCTATTAACCCCTTAAGAAGAACTCAGTAAATGATTAAGTGAAAGAAATAGAAGCTTACTCAGTAACACCAAATTCATTACTAATAAGTTAGTTTAACTTTACTGTTCTTGATCATTAGTAAATCCTATTGAAGTCAGTAACACCACATTCATTACTAATGAGTTACAGTGTCTTTCACTTTATAATACTGTTCTTGATCATTATAGTAACTCATTTACATTTACAGCATTTAGCAGACGCCCTTAGCCAGAGCAACTTACATAAGTGCTTTAAGACTCTACAATGAATTTTTTCCCGATACTAACTCAATAAAACCAAGGCTATGACTCCTATTGAAGAAGTCAGTAACGCCACATTAATAAAATTAATGAGTTACAATTAGTTTTATTTAGGTCATCATTAAGACTTCATTCCTTGTTTAAAATGCATAAATTAATTTCTTAATGTTTAGAAAAGAACAACAATATGTGTGGTAAAGCACATCATGTGGCAAAACACAAGTCTCTGACCATCCCTTCAATTGGACTTCAAAGCACAGTTTGAAGAACACAGGCACACAAACTGAAGTGAGGTAAACGATTAAAATGTAGGTACTGTATACATATTTTAGTCAATAACTTTTTTGTAGAATAAGTTGTATATCATACAAACAAGTAGGAAGAAACCATCAACAACAGTAGCCTATACATCCCAGCTAGTCAAAAAAAGCACTGATCATTTAACGAGTAATGAACTAGTAGTTATTAGAAATAATCCATAGTTAGTAGATAATTCCCAATGAGACATGCAGTACTCAATAGTTCCTAATAAAGTACTAGCAAACTACTATAATAATTAGTTTACTATTACCTATAGAGTAATTAACCATAACTCCTTTGCCATCTGCACACATTTACCATTATTTTTTATGTGGAAATTTTTGTGTTCTGCATTGTGTAATGACTTTGTTTTTTATCAATCTGAGTACAGTCTGCAATTACAAACAATTTCCCCTGGTATAATAAAAGTATTCTGATTCTGATACAGCAAGGCGGTGGTTAATGAAACTACTTGATGGTTCATCCATCTTTGCCAGAGCTTAACCCAGACAGCATTCAGCATAAGGCTGGGGTTCTCCCTGGCCAGGATGCCACTCCATCATAGCACCCATGCATGCACACGCACAATTATAAACTCCAAGCACTTTAGAGATGCAAGTTGGCCTAAGTGCATGTAATCTGGAAACCAGAGAACACATACAGAACAGAGGAGGGATTCATACATCGGACAATGAAGGTGTGAGGCAACCCCAGCGCCACCGTCCATGTTGTAAAGTTGTGCTATATGATATATTTGTATATATTAATTAACCTGATTTCCATTGATCTGCCAAACATGTATCCTGGGCTGGATCACAAGGTTAGTATGATTTATAAATACAATATATATATAGAAAACTTAAAATAACTCCCACATACACATTTGGCTATTTAATATATGTATTGACCAATGTTCAATATATGTAGTTTAATATACAGGTGAGTATTAGTGACAGGCAATGAAACACATGGAAACTGAGGCATTGTATGGAGAGATATAGTGCTCTAGCTGTGTCTTTCAAAAGACAATCGAGAAATCACAGCTCTATTAACACTTCTATATGTTATCCGACTCAGTGCCAACCTGAGCTTCTCACCCATGGAGATTCAGTCATTCTCACGGTGAGCGGCTTTTCATAGGGACCACAGAGGATGATGGGGAGGAGTGGGTGTACATGCATGTCCAGTCATGTAGTACCATTTACATTTTTTTTTGCAAACTCCAGCCTGGCTATTCCCTGCTTCTCACTGATGAAGGAATTCGGCCTTGCCTTATGGGTCTTCAGTCCTGCTTCTAGGGGCATGTTATGAATTGTCTCAGCAGTGCACTTCACACTTGTACTTAATGTTTTTCATTCTTTTTGAAGATCACTCTAGGTCAACCTCTGATTTGACAGTTATCTCTGGCATTAGAAAGTCGCTTCTGCCCTTTACCTGGTTGGTTTATTCCCAGTATCTCCTGCTTTTCTTGTGTATTGCTGTCACAGAAGCTTTGAGCCTGGAAGCAGCCTGTCTCGCAGTGTAGCCTTCTGCCAGCAAAATCAGGATTAAACCAGGATTTAAAAATGCAGATTTAAAAAAAGATATAGAGTGATGTCGTCAATTTTTTGTTGTAAGCAGAGTGATTCCACCATTGCGTCTTTCAGAAAGACCTTACGTTATGTTTTACAGTTATTTGTGTCACATCAGCAGACGCAAGCGATCGAAGCCATGCCCCCCTTCGCTGCACCACGCCCACCTTCTCTACTTAAGCCTCGCACGACCATCATTCCGTGTGAGATATTGTAGTATGCAATTCCTAAGCGTCTATCTCCTGTGTCTCTGTTCCTGCTCTGATCCGCCCGACCCTCCCTTCTCCCACTTCCTGCACCTCTGGACCCGTCCCACTCCCGTCTGCCCCAGCCCTGATCCACCCTTGTATTTTCTCCCCGTGTGCCCTGTCTGCGTATACTCTAGTAAAGAGAAGATTGATCTGCTGGCCAGATCAAATAAAATATAAATACAATGCTATGGCTGGTTGTGAACCAATATGGGAAGTAATATGCCCTGAATTTTCAGACTGTGCAATCAATCCCCCAATAACTAACAAAATGACTTATTCAGCTTCCATTGTTTTAGGGTTGCAGTGTAGCTTTGTATGAAATTGTGTGAAATGTAGTTAACCTATGAACTTTTGCATTTCCTGTGCTTATTTAGCATAAATATTACGTCCTACGTTAGGTGAGTGGGCAGAATGGGGCGAAGGACGAATCGGAGATGCGGAAATCCAAAAAACAGGGTTTATTTAAGGCCACAACTAAGGACAAAACGTCAATGACAGACCTGGGGAAACAGACTTGAACGCAGACTAAATACAGGACATGACCTCAGAATAAACGCAAGACAGCTGATACAATGGGAATCGACACGGTGTTAACGAGGAGGGCATGGCACACATGAGGACTGGATGCACAGGTCATGACAATAAAGGTCAAAGTTCCTGTTGTGTAGAGGGAAAGCAACACTTGAAAGTGGCCAGGAACTACAAAAGTACCAGGAACTAGGTTCCTGAACTTCTATGCACATTACAAACACATGGCTGATATGGAGTTAACTAGGTAAAAGTGCAAACAATGCAAGAACCTAATAAGACTATTATTTAAATCATCAGAAAGTGTATCACTAAGACCACTGAGGGAATATGGAGTGGTATCAGGCTAGTAGGAGTGTTCCTGGAACAATTGACTTGCTTGAAATTAGATGACAAGCACCTGGCTCTACAGCCATGCCCAAATGTTTTGAGAATGACACAAATATTAATTTTCACAAAGTCTGTTGCCTCGGTTTTTATGATGCTGATTTGCATATACTCCAGAATGTTATTATCACGTTCGCGTAGTAGCGCTGTGCCTGAGTGTCGGCGGCGTAAGGCAGGTAACACAAGGAAGCAGGTTTCTCCAGGACAAAGGGGTTTATTGCAGAGACGGACAAGGTATACGCCACAGGATACTACAATGACTGATCTGACAACAGGTACTGAGATGCGGACTAAATACTCAAGACTGACAGGAAACTAACAGGAAACAGATGACCACAATCAGACGGATGCACAACAAGTGGGTTCCAGCAGGATTGAACACGGGGAGTGAGGGGGGCGTGGCATACACGAGGCTCGGACGGACGGATCATGACATAACCCTCCCCCCAAGGCGCGAACTCCGGACGCGCCCCAGGGAAGGGACAGACGAGACGAGGGAGGACCAGACCTGGAAGGCAAAACAAGAGACGAGTTAACAGGGCATAGGGAACAAAACAGAAAGACAGAACTTGACAGAGGGACATTAACCAGGACAACAGTGGACAGGGAATGCGGACAGGCAGACAAGGAAGGGAGACAGAGGTGGAACAACGGGAGGCAAGACAAACGGGCCAGGGGTGAACGGAGGAGGCACAGGGGGGCAAGGAGTAGAGACGGGAGGAACAGGGCGAGGAGCAGAGACAGGGGGCCACACAGGATAAGGCAGAGGACCAGGGGGAGCCCGAGGAACCCAAGGCAGACAGCGGCCGGAGGAGCCGCGGGTGGAGGGACACAGGGAGCAGGAAGGGACCACAAGGGGGACACTGAGATGGGACGACGGACAAACAACTGAGGGGCGAAGGGAGCCGAAGGGGGAACCAGGGGAGGAAACGAGGGGACCCAAGGGGACAGTGACGGAGGGAAGGAGGGAGGGGAAGACACGGCAGGTGAGGCCGCAGGCCGAGCTGGTAAAGGCGCGGCCGACCAACGCCTCGGAGGAACAACTGCCGGGGCCTGAGGAGCCGACCTCCGGGCACCCGAAGGTGACCGCAGGACCGAGGGCGGCCGGCCCGAGAATGGGCGACAGGACACCACCGGGGGATCCACAGGCGACCGAAGGGCCGGAGCCCCTGGCGACGAAGGAGGCCCCAGAGCCTTCGCCAGGGCAACCGAGGGCGAGCCTGGGGGCAGGGCGGGCAGGACCCGGACCCTATGCCTGTGCCCTCGCCCCTTACGGGACATTGACAGGTGGGGCAGCCTACAGCGTGGGTCGGGTTGTGGTCGGGGTGGGCCCAGCAGGGATATCCCTGAGGAGTCCCACTCGAGCTCCTCCTCCAAGGAGGAGGAGGCGAGGATGTTGTCCGGGACCTCCTTGGGGCTAGGGTCCAGGGCTGGAGTCACTGGGGCAAAAGTCACGGGGACAATAGTTACGGGAGTCTCTGGTGTGGCCGGGGCAGGAGGCTCTGGTGCGGCTGGGGCAGGAGGCTCTGGTGCGGCTGGGGCAGCGGGCGTGGCTGCCGGCGATGTGGCCGTGGCATTGGGCGTGGTTGCCGGCGATGTGGGCGTCGGCTCAGCAGGAACGAAGGCGGCCGGCTCGGCGGGCGCGGCTGCAGGCGATGTGGGCGTCGGCTCGGTGGGCTCCGCAGTACCACAGGCAGGCGACTCAGTCGTTGAGCAGGGAGGCATGGCCTTACCTTTCTGCCTGGCAGGTAACTCGGCCGACGGACGGCATGGCTGGGCAGCCGGAACAGGTGGGCTGGAGGGTTTGGCAGGGGAGCAGGCGTGTTTCGGCTCGGGAGCAATGCAGGCGAGCGGGGAGGGATGGCGTCACTCTCACCTTTTTTTCTTCTTTTTTGTCGCCTTCGGCTCTGGAGGCAGGACCACTCCCTGGAGCGGCGATTCTCCCTCCCCTGGGCATTCCCGGGAGCGGAGATCCGTGAGACCGACGGCAATTATGTATTCAGTTTCCGGCTCGTCCTCTGGCAACTCCAGGGGACCGAGGTAGGCGCGCCCGACCGGAATGGAGAATTCCGGCCCCTGCTCTTCCGGTTTATCCAGTGCGTCTTTCTGCTCCAGTAGCAGGGCGACACGCTGGACGAGCTGTCAAAGGTTGTTCCTCACCTTCTCAAGCGGGTAGCTGCTGCCGAGGGGAGGATTCCTCATCAGAAGGTCCAAACTTTCGCAGACTAACCGCGTCAAACAAAATGACAGATCTGACGCGGACTGGGTGAGACAAAGGTTAAAAGCACAGGACAATCAGACATTGATTAACAACAGCTGGTTTCCACAGGGAGCAGACACTAGGTAACGAGGGGGCGTGGCACACAGGAGGCTCTGACGGGCGGATCATGACATGGCCCCTAACCTTTCTGTCACATCTAAATTCCAGGACAAATCTGTTATAAGAGTCATGCAGCTTTAATGACTACAACCTCAGGTTAACTGGCAAAGAAACCCCATCTATTTCCTGGCAAAATGTCCAAAACCTCAGTGGCAGATTCTGTTTGGCCCAGAGATTGGAATGTTTGGAGCTTATGGTCCTGGACACAGAATGGGAGAATTACTATTTTCCTGGCAAATGTGTCTATTCCAATAGCTGACATCGAGGACTGAAAAAACAAGTCCTTAGGTCCCAAAGGAAAGTTGGTTGGACAGGAAAAAAGAAGTCAGACAATAACGAAATAGTTAAGTTTGCAAAGGAAAAAGCAGTATCCTCACACAAAATTAACTTTACGGCATTTCCGTCAAGCCAAAAATGTTTCCATCAGCCTGTTCTGCAGAACGTCAGATGGTATAGTATAACTTATCAGAATGGCACAATGACATCAGGCGCCATTAGTTATCAAGCCTAGACCACACGTTTAGTAAGATGTATAAGCAAAAAATACATCTTATTCACAGATGCACAGCCATAGATTGAGACATGAATGAAACAAAAAGTTGTGCTGTGTTCTCAATTATTTCCACAGTTGTAAATTTTAAAATTGTACTGTATTGTGCTTTGTGTTCACATATTAAAAAGTGGAAACAATTAAAATTACAAGATCAGCGACTGATCTCCTGACATCATGCCCACCCTGAATGTTTTACCTGTTCATTAAATTTTTTGTTGATGTGCGTGAATGGAAACCAGTCTGCAAACTTCAAAAGGTTGGGAACCTAAAGTGTAGTAGCTGCTTCTTTGCGCTTGTTGTAATTAATACTACCTTAGTATGCCATCCACCACACTCCACCGGTTCAGCAAGCTACTTTCACTTTGTTGTAATTAATACTGCCTTAGTATGCCATCCACCACACTCCACCGGTTCAGCAAGCTACTTTCACTTTGTTGCAATCAACCAGTCAGGTTTCTAACTGATGCATGGAAATTTTTCACCTGCAGCAAACTGCTCCATGCAGCTGTTTGGATGCTGTAGTGAGTAAGATTGCAAGTTAACTGTAGAGTAGATGCACCCTTTCTTCCACAAACTATAAAACTGGATACTCAACCCTATAGAGTGAATGCGAAACTTTCTCTTAAGGCTAATGAGTGATGAAGTGCAAACATCGAAGTGGATGATAGAAAACAGAGAAAAGAGAAACCAAACCCAGGGAGGATAAATATCTCTTAAAAGTACAACAGATTCTAGAAAGCTACAGGAGAAAACAAATATTATATAGTACAATAATTACAAGAAAATAAGCATGAACAATTAAGGACTGTTCCCAGAAGATCTGTGAGATTAAAAAGAAGTTACAGTTTGAATAGGTATGTCAAAGGGCAAATATAAACTGCTGGAAGCAGAGACAGAAGGAGCACACTGGAGACCTACAACACAGCCATCGAGGTCGGCGTAATGTGGGCAGGCTAGTTTAAACTCACAGGAAAAAAGGAGGCCGTGATTACAGATGCCATCCAAGAAAAAAGATCAGGAAACTGGAGAAGAATCACTAGGAGTCCACACTGACTTGACGGCACCTAAAAATGAGAAACTGAAAACAAACCTAAAAATTCAGGTAAGTATGGGGAGGCCTAAATATACAGTCACTGCTTTCAAGTAACTGGCAAGGTGGTTTTCATTTTATGTCTAGAATGTCTGCTTTCAGCTATAATTTGACGATAAAGATAACACAGCTATTTTTTTTATTTAATTTCTTTGGTGACTTAACGCTTTACACCACTGCTTGGCAGGTGTGTCAAGGATGTCTTCTTTCTAACCACTTTACAAAAACATTCAGTTAGGCTAACTGGTGTCGATAAATTGCCCATAGAGTATGCTTGTTTGTTTGAATGTGTACATGCCCTGCAATGGACATCCCATCTAGGAATCCCCTGCCTTGTGTCTTATGCTGCCCTCGATCAGTTCCAGCTCCCCTTGACCAAGATGGATAAATGTATTTCTAACCGTAGCATTAAACACAAACTTCCAAAAGCTTTCCATTCTCAGCACACAATATCCTACTGCACGTTTTGTAAATGACTTTACGTGTTACATCAGTGCAAAAAATGTCAAGATTAAATCGCGTGGTATTTGGAGGTAAGGTTTCCCTTTTTACCGTTTAATCCATAATTATCACTGCTTTCTATCAGTTTCAGTTATGGGAATTTTATGATGAGGAAGTAGCTTCTGGTGCATGAGAACCCAACTTTGCCCTTATTCTCATCAAAGTGAGCCAGTTTTAAGACTTTGTGTCATAGACTTCAAAACTGCTGGGAAGCTGTGACGAACCCTTTGTGGCAAGAGTTTTGACTGTTATTTACACAGTTCAAGTGTCATTTTTTTAAATTAACCCTTACTAGGTACATGTAACGTTATAGCATAATCCATCTGTCCATTTTCTATACCCGCTTATCCTACGGGGTCGCGGGGGGTCCAGAGCCTACCCAGAAGCAATGGGCACGAGGCAGGGAACAACCCGGACGGGGGGCCAGCCCATCACAGGGCACACCCACGGGCAATTCCCACAACGACACAGGGAGAACATGTAAACTCCACACACATGGAACCCAGGCGGGGACTCAAACCCAGGTCCCAGAGGTGTAAGGCAACAGTGCTAACCACTGCACCACCACACCACCCATAGCATAATCCATTGCAAAAAAATGCCAAAAATGATGGACATTCAAAAGAAACCGACCTCAAAGCAGCCCTCACTTCTATGTTTCCGGACACACCGACTTATAACTCAAATTCTTGCAAATTAGGTGGGTAAACCACAGTCTGTACTGTGAAGATTTCAAAGAATTCTGTTTTTCCCCTCATTTTCTTTAATCACAAATTAAGACGACGTATAAGCACTATTATTTTTATTCTGGTACCCCAAGTATTCCCATGTGTCAACCTTAGAAGCAGCACGTGTTTGTGGTGGCGCTCGTGTAAACAAACAAACTGCGCTGTCAGTCCTATATAAATCGCATAAAGGTTTAGCGTGGCTTATACAACCCTATACAATAATAAACAACTATATCTTATTGGTTTATGTGCTTTTTATCATTATTCCAGAGTCTACTTATGAAAAGGCTTACTGTAGCCAACGTGTGTAGTTAGTTCTGTTTAAGGATACACCAACGAAGGACACGTTTCTCATAAGGTGTCCACGTCTTTAAGCGACGTGTAAATGCAATTTAATGTTTAAGAAAAAAGAAAAGCATTCATAGTCAAACCCTCATCGAGAAATGCTAGCATAGTATTGCGGCGTCGGGCGGACCGAGGTATCGGGGTAGCAGAGAGACACGGAGACTCGCTGGCCTGGAAAACACGCTCTTTATTAGCGGTGCTGAAAAGGATCAGGCACCTAACGAGCACCGAACCCATTACACGCAGGAAACACAAGATGCTTTAAGTTTTATTATTATTATTATTATTATTATTATTATTATTAACCCTTACTAGTTACTTGTAACGTTATAGCATATTCCATTGCAAAAATTTCCAAAGATGATGGACGAAACAGACCTCGAAGCAGCCGTCACATCTATGTTTCCGGCCACACCGACCTTTTCATTCTGTAACCGCTATGTGATCAATTCATCCTGAAACCTCTGAAGCTTCACTTTTCAGTTACTTTGTTATCTGTAGTTGCATCTGACAGTATGAGTTGCCCACTGACGGGGTCAGCCCCAGTTTTTCCCTTTGTGTCCCTTCCCCGTTTGGCCAGCAGGTGTTGCTGGTCATGCTGTCCTTCGTGTTGCCAGTCTTTGTGTTTTTCTCCCGTCAATGTTGTGGCTACATGGCTCAACACATTGAGTAAGCTGTTGCTTATCAACGCTTCTGTCCCTTGTTTGAATCCCACCTTCGCTATTTTCTGAAAAGGATCGAGTACCAAACCCATTACACACCGGAAACACAAGATGCATGCACGGTGGGAGGTTTCCGTAACCTAAATACACACGGAGATTTGACAGGATACACGCAAGACACAGTCCAATAAGTAAATATAACTGTTAACAATAAGAACAACACACAGCTGTACGCGGGGCATGCTGGGACATGCACCCCGCCGGCGCAACACTATATTTAAGTTTTCGAATCTAGATCTGTCAGATGATGAAAGTGGAGTTTGCATGTTCTCACACGGGTATTTTCGAGTTCTCTGGTTTCCTCCCCACAGTCACGGTTAGACATGTCATCATGTGTGATACTCTGTGTGATCTGCTCTGCATAAGTGTTTGCAACATGGATGGGTTAACAATAGATATTAAATTGCATCATAGCCCATCTGAAATTGTTCGGGAAATACTGAAGGTCGTTTCAACAAGTCCACTGCCCACACTCTCCTGTCAGACCCAAATAAGGATACAATGATTAATTTCAAAACGGGCCCACAGTTTTTTGTAAGAAAAAAGGTGAACCCATGAACTTTCATTTTGATTATTTTCATTCTCCTTATTTTCCCACGTGAAAAGATTTGGTCTACAGTCAGTTTCATATTAGTAAGGTTTTATGTCGGTTGTTCAAGCGATCATGCGTTTGCAGGTCTCCGTATTTCTCAGCTGTTTTGAAGGTAGGCCTAAGTCTCGGTTCACTCTTTTCGTCATCGTTTGAAAGAAAAGCATGTAAGTTTGATAAATTTTTTTCAGCGTAGATATATCGAAATTTGTATGTTCCAGAAAATATTCCGGTTTACTTTGTGTCTAATAGCACTATTGTTCGAGCATGCTAAGAATACCAAAAGACCGATGTTCAACCAGAAATGAATAATTTATTCATAAATTAATGTAATGTAAATGTTTTGGGTCTGAAGGAATTTTAAATGTTTCAGATTTTTTTGCACTTATATTAGTTTCTGATACCTTATATAAGTTACCTGTTTCAAGATAACAACTGCAGTTACAGACAAATGGAAAGATGATTTTCCTAATAGTACTTCTGCCAATGCTGACAGCTCCAGTTATAGGCGAAAGACAAGGTGATTTTGCTAGTGGTATTCCTACTTATTTAATTAAATATATACTTGCTTTTGACAGTGTGTTAGCTGGTTTTGTTACATTAAACAATAATGTTGTTTAATTGAGTAATACATCTATACCAAATCTACGGTTATACAGTACATCTAGAACATTTTAAAAATGATATTTCAACTGGGATGATACAATCACACTTTAGCACATTTCAGATCAATTCTAAAGATAAAACTGAACTGCAGCTAGGTTTTTAAATTTTTATTTAGAAATAACAAATGAAATGTAAAGTTATGGGGAATATAAATCAAAATTTAAAGCAATATGAATTAATTTAATTAATTAATTAAAACATATTCATCTGCAATGATAGTAATAAGTAATTAACATATATACTGCATTTTTAACAAAATGAAAAAACTTGTGAAACCTATAGATTTCTGTTTATTACAATCACATACTACTGGAGAAAAGCTCATATTAAATTTGTCAATTAATGCAAAACTATAAGACCACTAGAATTGCTTATTAGTCAATATCCTGCATATAGCTATCATCACACTTAAAATGTAATGTAATGTCAGTATTATTTTAACACAAGGGTTGCAAAGGATAACACAAAATGAATGTCTATTGCAAACAAATTTCATGCATTTATAAATTTGATAATAAGCTGAAAATATTGCATAGTTTCAAAATTAGAATTTGCTTAAAGCACACAATATCCTGCATATAGTGATTATTACACTTAAAATGTAATGTAATGTCAGTATTATTTTAACACAAGGGTTACAAAAGATAACACAAAATTAATGGTTATAGCAAACAAATTTCATATATTTATAAATTTGAGAATAAGCTGAAAATATTGCATAGTTTCAAAATTAGAACTTGCTTAAAGCACACAGTGGAGCATTTCCCTGCTTAATAATGTGAAGGCATTTAATGTTGCCCTGACTGCTGCTTGACCTGTTGACCAGAAAAGATAGGCTTGATCACTTCCAGCTGTGAAGTTCTGCTCATGGACCTGGTGCGGTTGCGTGTGAGGCTGAGCCAGGAGACACTGTCAGAGAAACTGTTTGACGAAGGGCCTCCAGCAGCGTGTCTATTCTGCTCACCTGGGCAGCCCTGCAACAGTGCATTGACGCGTCCCCTGAAGCTGTGGTCCAGGAAGATGTAGATGATCGGGTTGGCGCAGCTGTTGAGGAAAGCGAGGCAGGAGGACAGGATGAGCCCCCGGGCCAGTAACGACTTGGTTTCACAGGACAGGAACAAATCCCACAGCTTGGAGATGATCAGGATGCTCTTGAAGAAATTGAATGGTACCCAGGAGACTACAAAGACGCCGATGATGGTGAAGACCATTTTGACGGAGTGCCCACGCCGTGCTTCAGTGCGGGACCTGCCCACCCCGTTCTGCTTCTGCAGCCGAGTGAGGATGGAGCCGTAGCAGAAGAGGATGAATGACACGGGCAAAAAGAAGGTGAGGAAGAGGGTCATGAGGCTCAAGCCCTGGAACATGGTCGACTCCTTGTCTTCCACGCAAAGCATGGTGTTCTCCTCACGGACCACACTCCGGTAGACCAGTGATGGGATGCCTAGGATGAAGGAGGATGCCCACACCACCCCGCAGACGACTCGGACCAACTGACCCCTCTTCAGGTAGCGCGAGTCGATCATGCGCACCACTACCAGGTAGCGGTCGACGCTCATGCAGGTGAGGAAGAAAATGTTGGACAAGCGGTTGACTGCAATGATGTAGCTGCTCAACTTGCACATGCCATCGCTGAAGGGCCAGTGGTGGTGCTGTGCAGCTGAGATGGCCCACAGCGGCACCGTGACCACGAAGACCAGGTCGGCCGCTGCCAGATTCACGATGAAAGTGTCCACCAGCCGGCTTCTTCTGTGCTTGCCACACATGACCCAGATCACAAAGAAGTTGCCAGAGACACCAACGAAGAATATAATGAAGTAGAACGCAGGCAGATAGATGTCAGAGAGGGGCAGCTGGACAACTGGACAGCCTGTTAGATTTTCCAGGTCGTACTGCACGTACACGGACGTCGTATGATCATACTCGTATATGTCACTGTCTTCCATTGTGAGACACAAAATCCGTGATGAAATGTGGTACCTTCAGCACCGTGCCGCACGCAGTGCCAACCTAGAGATTAAGTGTACCATTTAAACGTATCATCTTCTGTGGTCATGTGCTTAAACCACAAACTGTCAGCTTCTCTATTTTGCAGACTGCCTTCCTGTATCTTTCTAAATAAATATGCATGTTTGTCACATTGTTATTCTTGGTCTCATTCTGAAACATTTCATGAGCAACTTTACAATATAAGACATCTACAAAAATGACCTTTGAACGTCACAGATATTTTTCAGCTGTATGTATAATTTTTAGTATGCAATAACCTCCTGAGACCCAAGATAAAAGTGTCCTTCAGTTTTAGGTTAAGTGTGATTTTCTATGAACTTGAAGGAAATAAGACATCTTTTTTCAAATTTATTTTTATTTTTAATTTCACAGCATGTCCTCTTTGGTGTACAACAGGAATAAATATGTTTCCATACATCAGTGAAAATGTATATGCAAAATAGGATAATACTACTTAAAAATAATACTTAATTATAACTCATAAGGTATCCATTCATCTATCCATCCATCCACCCACCTGTAATTGCTTGAAAAGTAGCGGTCAGCTTGCAGCTTATCCCAGGAACCTGTTTCCTAGATGAGGTGCCAGTCTCAGTCACAGGGGACACGCAAACCCATATAACTACATAATCAACTGGTACAATTGTATCAAAAACACTTGAAAATCACACATTTTATTTGTAGTTCTGCTTCTATTAGCATTTGAATTTGCTGTGTTTATTACATTAAGAAGTATGTGGTGTGGCATTTGCCAAATTGTTCCTCATTTCACATAGTATGTCACATGCCTCAGATTTGCAGTGTGTTCTACCCTTATTTGTGCCATAGTTCACCACAGCTCCACTGCAGGTGCTACCTGCGCTGCTAGCCCTACAAACAACCTCCACCAAGCTACTCTCTTGCTGTAGGTGCAGGTTGTCCTGGCTCGACAACCACAGTGATGCTCACAGGTGACACCTTAAACAGGAAGCCTCTGGGTCTGGCTGTGGAAATACTTGTTTTAAAGCAGCTGCAGAGAATCTTACTGGGGTGACATGCATTGTTTGTCACATAGCTCAATCCAAAACAATTAAAATAGCTTACAAATTTAATGTTCTGTCAAATTTGGATTTGTGTTTCTTATTTTGATACTGTACTGGAATCTAGTGTGTTTCAGTTTTGGACTCAATAGCAGGAATGTAAATTTTCATCCATCCATCCATCCATCTTCCAAACTTTCTGTTTAGGGTTCCAGGGGCTGGAGCCTGTTCCAGGCAACACTGGACAGAAGACCAATACACTGCAGGTACAGTGCTCACATACAAATACAATCACATTTTAGATCACTGTTTCTTATAGACTGACTGTATATTTACACTGAACTGCTCCTGACCATATGCACATATAATGCACACATAACTACCTTCAATCATGCATCTATTTGTCATCCACTTTGGCTGCAGATGCAACATTTGCACAATTTTTGAATTTTAAAAATATCTTCTGTACTAAATTCCACAGTTTTACTTCCTGTTCAGAGTGTATATGTACAGTTTTATTTTATTATTTATTTGCATTTTATGTGCCTTTTTTGGAAGCTAAAAACTGGAGCCATGACTTCTTGACTAACTGTATATGTGTATATAGCTCAGATGACAATAAAGTTTGACTTTGACTCAACTTGTGGGTCACGGCCCAGTAGTGGATCTCAGGCCCATTTTTCATCACCAGCAACCAGATTTTAGACTGTGACTTAATGATCAAGGGAAAAATCTGGGTACTGAGGCTAAAGCAGTTGAAAAGCACTGCTTTAGTGGGGCAACAGATCATACTTCATTGCAGCGTCCAAAGAGGTTTCGATGGCTGACTCCTAACCACTCATAATACAATGCAGCCTGGAGCAGCCTCCCAGCTTCTCCTACAATAGATACACAGCTATGATAAGTAAACGAATGAGACATTGCTGATATTCTGTATTATTTGCTTGAATTTAGGCAAGCAAATAACCAAGTGGTTCACTGTTGTTGCTGCAACTCATCGTTCATGTTTTTGTTAGATAATAAGCGTCAACGGAAAAGTACACTTTGTGAGTGCGTCTGGGGGGAAGGGTGTGCTCCACTTTAGAGTTACGTCTTCCCCATGTCTCTCTTTCAAGACAAATCACGCAAATAGGAGTGTTCAGTTCTTCACGGTAAGAGGCCTGACTAGACTGTGATGCCCGTCTTTGTTCCTGTTGTTCTATATTTTGTTTCACAAATGCCCAAATGTAGTTTTATTTCTCTTTTGCCAAAATGCCTGTTTTTCTCTTTTTATTTGTGTCACATCTGTACCCCATCTCCAAAAACCTTCAAAAAGCAAAACTGCAGGCAAGAAGCCATGATTGCCCTGCCCATCTCCAGTCACACAGCTCGCCTCTCTATCAACCAAAGTGACACACGCAAGCTTAAAGCAAATGTTCCTCTGAACATATTCATCTGAATTATTCTGAATTGCCAAAAATTCAAAATTTGCCTCTTAAATATGGTGAATGTAGATCAACCTGGCATGTTCAGATGTTTCCAGCCATAGCACAACAGTTTAGTTTATGTGGGACATCTTCTTATTGTGTACAGCTGGACCTAATGCTTAAAGTTTCCCATTTCCTATAAAGGTCAGTGTGCCATGCTATGATGCATGCTGAATGGGATGCCATTACATCACAGGGCACAAATACACCCTGGGCAGTTAAATGTACCTTTTATCCTAATTGCATGTCACTGGACTGCAGTTAGGAAGCTGCACAATATGGGCAAGCGCCACATGGACCCATATACACAGGAGATGGGATTCAGGCCAGCAGCCCAGGGGAGAGAGATACCATTGCAACCCACCGTATCACACCATGCATATACAGTATCTTCTGTTTGAAATACTGGCTGCAGTTAACAGATGCTGACTGTAGTTTTTAGCCCTGTAATTCTATTGCAGTGCACTTAGGAATTAGTTTCTCAGTACACGTATTGATTATGCAGTATGATTGTATAATGGATGCCACGTTACCTAAATTAACAACATGCAACATCAAAAAAAAGAGATATAACATTTCAGGCATATGAACTTATCCTACAAATATTTATAACTGTGGGAGTAGAGTTGGTAGCTTACAAGGGCAGTTTTGAGTGTTAAATACTGAGAACTTTCTTTCATGGTATTTTTTTTCCCAGGCTTATTAGTTGTTCTCTTTTTTTTACAGACTGCAGCCAGGCTCTTATCTGCTTCTCATTAATGAAGGGCTTCTTCCTTGCTTTCTAGGACTTCAGTCCTGCTTCTAGGAGCCTGATATGAACTGTCCTAGCAGTGCACTTCACACCTGCACTTAATGATTCCCATTCCTTAAGAAGGTCCCTTGATGTCATCCTCTGATTTATGAGTAACTGGCAGATAAGCTGACAGTCTGGCATTAGAAAGTCTCTTCCACCCTCTACCTGGCTGGCTTTTGGTTACAGCCAGTGTCTCCTGCTTCACCTTGTTCTTAGAAACACTGAGCCTGGAAGCAGCCCGTCTCGCAGTGTCCTTCTGCCAGCAGAACCATGATTAAACCAGGATTTAAAAATGCATGGTTTTTGTAAAAATATGTAGGGGTCTCAATTTTTTCCAAAGCTTCAATACCAGACTTCTAAGACAGTATAGACGGAATGGTGACTGGTGTATTATGGCTGGGATAACAAAAAACGTCATCTTAAAGAGTTCATAGGGCCCGAGACAGCCTAGACTTTGTGAGTGAACCTTTCTACAAAAGCAATGTGGCAAGCTTTGTCTTGCTAAGGTATCACACCAGTATTCCCAGGCAAGGCCATTCAGAGCTTCCTAGAAAAGTACAGTGAAATCAAAAATTAAATTTAACAGGAAATTTGTCCCTGATAAATTTATTTACCATGATTCAGAGACTTTTCAATGTGATAATGGTGTTGCCACGTTGTCGGAGACAAAGGGCTCAAGGGAAGGCGTTTTTCAAACGGGGGTGTTACTGGAGAACTAACCAAAAAAGGGACATGAAACAAACCAAACCTCAAGGGGTCAAAAATGAGCACTACAAGAGGGAAGGCCACAAACTAGCAAGATGAGCAATGTTAATGACAGGACTGAGGAACTCGAGACTGGGAAGCACTTTTATATACAACTAATGAGGAAGCAAACAAGTGGCAGCTGAAGTAAGTAATTCAAGGGCAGGAACAAGAGGTAAGAAAAATAAGTGCCGGGCATGGCTTGTTTAGGCCATTCCAGGGAGGAGACAAGAGGGTCAGGTGGACGTGACAGGTAGGACATAAGAGATCTCTTTTACAATTGTAATTACATCAAGAGTGAGACTAAATCCGCAAACGATAGTTGTTATTAAATGTTATTATTACTATTAATTATCAGCTGCTCTACTAAATGTCTTGTGTATATGGTCTTTGGTGCAATGGTCTGAAGGAGGTATGCAAATGAAAATTTCACTAAGCACACATGGCAGTTAATCAAAACCTTGAACCACAATACTGTTCTCATGTTATAATAATAATGATAAACATAGATTGTGATCGTGTATCGTTACTGACACAGAGCTTGTGTGCGCTGATATCCACAGTGAGATCTGATTTTATATATTTTTTTAAGTGATACAGAGATATCTGTACGTACAGTTTAACCACCAATGGAAAGGTGCAGCTCTTGATAACCCTGCCCAGGACTGGATCACCATCCATGGCAGAATGATGTCATATTGAATCTTGGTATTACTGCCCAAATGTTATTGTTGCATTCTACATATCAATATACCTACTAAGTACACAAGGAGAGCACCGTCTCTCTCATATCTGAAATCCCAATAACTGGGAAACCTCTGTTAGAAAGTGTTCCAGAACAAAATGGCACAGATGGATTTCCTTAATTTTTATCATCTTTTTTCCCAGCCACACTTGGAAAAAGACATATTCATGGAATATTAATAACCATGACAGAGGGAGTAAATATACCTAATGTACTGTGAATTATATTTTTCCCACTGCATAAACTGCACAAGGGACTTAAATTATGCAAAGCTGCTATGAGTAATCTGATTCATTTCTTACACTCAAATTCTGACATATCCTTCCTATCAGCCTCTGTCAGACTGATTCAGTAACGCAGGAAATCACAAAAGGTAAATGGAACGAATGGAGTATGACTTTCACTGAAAGAGAGAGCCTAAAGATATCCTGAGTAAAACCAAAGAGGACACTACTGAGTTCACAAACTCATCCTTTGTGAGAAGCTGCAGAGAATATCTACTCCTAAGTAGATGGCAGGCAGCAGTGTGTGATTTCACTACTGGGCCCTTGAGCAAGGCCCTTAAAAAGGGACTGACCTACCCTCCTTCCTCCAACGATGCTTTAAATAAGAGTCTGCTAAACAAATAAATGATTTGCTAAATGCTGCTAGATTAAGTCTGTGATTATTGTCAGTGGATCAGAAAAAAATGAGAAGACACTCCTTCTTCATCAGGCTCACTTCTGACTCTCCAGTCAAACACTGGGTGACTGTAAAGGCACTTGAATTAGTAAGTAAGCCTGGGAACTTTCCACTGGTAAGAAATCCCCTCTCTAAGTAAGCAAAATATATGATAACAAAAGGCATTCACCCTGAAACCACACTGAGCGGCTGCAGCACATTTTCACAATGATTACTCTTTGGCTCTGTCTGAGTCAGTAGCTTGAAAATTGAATTGTTTGATTTCAGTTAAATCAGTTAGCTCATACATGTCTATTGACAATGTGATAAATAATCCCACTATAAAATGGCATAAAGCAGCCGTCTTTATTGATATGATTCACATTTATCTCTAGAATGAGGAAATGCTACTCCTGAGGAACTAACATTATTGACCAATTAATCTGAATATAGGTACCATGTTATTGGAAAGTCAATATGGGGTAAGTCGACATCCATTTTCAAGCTCCACCCCACCCCCCTTCAAATCATGATGCCAGTGACCAGAAAGAAAAAATGACATTCTGGAAAATTAAAAGCATAGAATAAGTTCACTAATGCACTCCATAATAGCATCATCATCTGAGAATCTCGGCCATTGACACACCTCAGTGTTGTATTCATAGTCAGAATTGTGGGCTGGTGAATAGATTTTTCGAGTAGTGTCATGAAAAATGAAAAATATAAGAAAGCCCCCGCTTTGCATCTTGCAGAAATGCATGAAACTGTTTTAACAGAAAGTCTGTGTATTCATTATAAAATATCCATCCATCCATCCATTTTCTATACCCGCTTACCCTACTGGGTCGCGGGGGGTCTGGAGCCTATTCTGGAAGCAATGGGCACGAGGCAGGGAACAACCCTGGATGGGTGGCTAGCCCATCGCAGACTATAAAATATTATGAGTGATATTTGTACCTGCTGCCCCAGGTACGGGCTATATATGTCTTTCATTTCAAGATAACATGAACATGATTCATGCTATCCTTTATAAACCTATGTTATCAACAGTGTATTCGTAACTGGACGGTTACTATGTGGCATGATATCCCAACAGCTGCTGCAGGGCTTGTGGGAAAATGCAGCATTTCAGTTCAAAAGACTGCAAAGCAGTGGGAAATGTGAATGTTTGTGTCTTTCTTGCAGTCAGTGCAGTATGTGAATGAAGTTTCAGAAAATGCAGCATCTGATCAAACAGCACATTGAAAAACTGACCAGAGGTACACACCTCAAATATTCATATATTCAAATATTCATCACCCAAATAAATAGATTGTTATTTAAATTAAGTTGTGTCCCCTAGCATCTAACTCTCTCCTACGTCATTGGCTGTAATAGTCACTTGGGTCTTTCCATCACAGCTGTTTCAGATTCATGAAAAAATGTACATGCTCCACAGTCATGAAATAGGTGACGGCAAACACAATGTCAAAGAATGTGGAATGGGACTGTAGTTTATCAGTGCATAGTATCATTCACACTGTACAATCTTCTCATTAAATTCCTGGGCAAGTCTCAACTCAATAAGACACACTACTGTGGACATTCATTGATTGTAGTTGCATTAAGCACTGCTGATTCATTTATCTATCCCAACGGCTAACTGCTGATCAATGTCTGGAAAAAATGTGCCAACAAATCTGACCTGTTAACTAATTTTGCTAAGCGCTGCCCCTGTTCACCCCTGGACAGCCTCCTTAAATACTTAAATTATCTGAACAATAGTGTGCTGTTTCCATCATTGGGGAGAACAGTCCTACACCCATCTACATGAACTACCAAAAACCCATTTTAGTTTCACTATGTGTCATCAAGATGTGTTCCTTCGTGTAAACTGTGCTCCCCCTTGTGTTTTTCCACTTCATCCGCTATGACCAGGACACCTCTTCTTGTTGCAGTAGCTCTGTCCCACCTGACAGTGGCTGCCTACGTGATTCTTGCAAATTTACTGCTCCCCGTTTGCTCAGACGTGCTCTGTAACACTGCCCCCTACTGGCTGGAGATCAGAAAACCTTCCAAAACCCCCACGGCTTCACGCTGGATTATCTGCAATTACAGAACGAATACATTGTTTTGTGATGTTTTTCTGTGTTAAATACTATAAAAAATTTGTAAAGTGCATTTAGCAAAACATGCTTTTATATTGAGTCTTCCGTTCTAATATTTCTAAAAAGTTAATTGTGTAGCTTGCTGTATAGCAGAGGTGGAAAGTAACGAATTACATTTACTCGCGTTACTGTAATTGAGTAGTTTTTTTTGTGTATTTGTACTTTTTGAAGTAGGTTTTAAAATCTGTAATTTTACTTTTACTTAAGTATATTTT
>JAODUD010000127.1:8156920-8169725 GCA_026784285.1 Stomatorhinus walkeri
CTGGGCCCGGGGGCAAAAATACCCCATGCACCCCCCCCCCCCCCCCCCTTCCAAATTCACACCTAGAACGTACTTACAGTTTAAGTAGCCTCCAAATATCATACCCATCATGCACTGCGGTAGTTAAATTTCACAAACATGCTTTTTTTGATACACGTTTTGAACACAAGTTTGACTATAGAACATTACAAACTATAACATTTCAAAATTATTTTTAGCATTTACCAAATATTTTTTGGTACCACCATAATGACACTGTATACATTAAAATGAGGTATATAAAAGTAGCATGTCAGATTTTTATGTGCCATACATGATGTGACGACCGTGCTGCCGGTCGGGCGAGTAAGCAGGTCGGAGGCGGCGTAGTCGTGTAAACGGGTCTTTATTCTCCGTGGAAACGGAGTACAGGGTGAGCAAAACAGGGTCGGGATGAACAAACGGGGTGGCAAACAAACAAAATGACAGATCTGGGGAGACGGACTCAGACGCGGACTAAATACGCAACACAAGACTGAAACTGGTGATAAGACACATTGACAACAGGTGGTTTCCATCAGGATTGAACACAGGGAGCAAGGGGGCGTGGCACACAGGAGGCTCTGACAGGCGGATCATGACACATGACATCAGCATTTTAATTTTTTCCACGTGTTGTGCATACATGCGAGTTATGTAGTCGGAGGGGGGGCCCTTGATGTCACTGGGGGGCACAGGGCCTGGAGCAGCTTGCCTATCAATCCACCCCTAGTCCCTTCTACTAAACGTTTACATTTATTATCCACACTAGTGTCATATTCAGCAAGACAAAGGACATTGGAGCAAACTTGGTTGACAAACAAAATGGGTTTTATTAAATTCAAATGAACAATGACTGAAAATAAACAAGTTCACAAAGGATCTAAAACGGGAGGACCGGAAGAAGGCAGGGAACAGACAACAGAGAGTTACGACATCAATAACAGACCTGGGGCCAGTTTCATGAAGCAGGATTTCTTGCTTAGCCAGATAATTTGTCAGACTTATGGTAGCCTGCCCTAAACAGACCATTTTCATCGACTTACATTTAGCCCAGATTACCATAAAATCGGACAAGTTATCCACCTAAGCAAGAAATCTGATTTGTGAAACAGGCCCCTGCGGAACGCAGATCTGGAATGGATTAATACAAGGGCAAGAACGAGAGGTTAAAGGAACGAGCACCAGGTATGGCTCTTACTAGCTACGTTAGGGAGAAGACAAGACACATCATTGATCTATATACCTTGCCTACGTATAACTACTACCAAACCTAGTGAAGCTTCATTTATAAATTGTACCATCAACAATTGATCACAATTAAAAATTATATTAGAAATACCTAGTTTCCCTCTGGAGTAAAATATGAGCATTTGTCCATGTGTATGTTCACGCACAACTAGGTTTCAATTACAATCTGTTTAGTTTTTTTACATTTTCAAAGAAATTAAATTTAGCAATACATTTTCATGTCATTTTTTCACAACCACCTAATTACTCGCTGATGTTGCTTGAGACTATCTTCTGCATTCAATGAACTTGGGTGTCAGACTTGATCTGTTTCAGCATTGTACTGCATGCATTGCTGTAAATATGGCTGCTCACAAATGAGCCCAAAACAGACCAACCCTTTGTCTTAAAAGGTGCAATCCAACACTTCCATTCTTAGCTGTTCACATCCATTTTCATTTTAACATGAAGGTTATTTGCAGTGCCGAAAATATGGGGTCTATGCCATAAAATATCAGTGTTCTTAATGGATGTAACAAACATGCACTGAGGTATATAATCCAGCAATAAAACAAACGTCATACTTTTTTGTCCAGAAAACATAATCTGTTTCACACATACACATATCCATATATATGACCTTGGTTCCATAACATTTTTAAAACATTAAATCAGTCTAGGCCTGAACAATGTCATTTTTTCTATATAGTTGGGTACCTGTCGTCTACTGAGAAGTTGATATTTGCCTGGCACAGAGAGGTTTATGGTATTAAAATGGGTTTATAAACCTGGCTTCTCAGTCACACCTTTGTGCCCTATAGTTTGACATGCCATATTTCCATCTGATTTTTAAAGCATTAAATCAGTCTAGGCCAGGACAATGTCACTTTTTCTATATAGCGGGATACCTGACGTGTACGAAGAAGTTCATATTTGCCCGATTGGGCATATTTCCGGGCCTGATTGGGAGTGGAAAGACGTTTGCGTTTGTCTCATTTTCTGATAAAATACAGCTCAGATATGTACTTTCCTCAAAGTGGTAACAAGTCAGTAGAATCGTGTTCAATTAATACGAATCGAAAACTAAATTAAGTTCTTAAGGTAAGCTTCGCTAAATGAGCCCCCCTACAGACGCAATTGCATCATTGCATTCGTCTGCGCAGCATTTAAGGTGTACCGGAAAATCCGATTAAGGATTTGGGTGATTAATTGATTAATAAGAAGTATCAAAATAAAAGTGATGTATTCCTTGCAGGCACTTTCAAATTAAAAGCAGAGAAAACGTGCAAATATAAAATCACCTTGCAAATAAAACAATAAATACCACATTTCAAAATTATATTAATTTAAGGCATAGGCATATCAGGGCAGGAGTCCTGGGTCGATTTTTAATCCCAGTCCATCCCTGAAGTAACCTCCATAATACGAATTACTGAGTTAGTAGAACAAAAAGAAATTGCTTCCTTAGCAAGAAAATACTTGCAGTAACAACGTTTAAACGCGGGAGGGGGGCAGCAATCCGTGTTTTATGAAGCTACCTTCCGTTTTTCGACAACTTTTGATATTTCCTCTAGACGATTATGAAAATTTGAGATTCACTTGTAAAAAAAATCATTCTGAGAAAATGAACAGTAGCATTATAAAAAGTCATATAAAACTGTAATTTTATACGACATTTCAACATACCTCTGCTTTTACCTTGATCGGCAGCCGTACCGTATTCACGGTTTACGGTTCAAATAGGTTGATGTATCCAAAAAAAACCATATACGTTTTCATCGTGCAGGCCTATGTTAAAGCAATAGGCTAATATAATTAATTTCATGTTATCTTCACTGGCAATGAATTTCTGGCACTTTTTCCATTAAATATCTATATTTCAAATCGCTTTACTTTTGAAAGGTGAATATATTAGTATTGTACAGAAAAGCTCACATTTTGCAGTGGCTTTCATACATAAAGGAGAACGAACTTAGTGATATAGATTGTTAGCCAGTTCCATTTGGAGATCAAAAGTAATTACAGTGATTGTAAGTAAAATTGAAATGTAGACATATCTGGAAGAAATTAACGCCAGCCACTGATTCCAGAAGGTCCTCGGCAACCAAAGATTCATCACGCCACGGATATTGTTAGCGTCAAGCAAACGCTACAGGTCCATTCGCACCCGCACAGCAAGGCTAAAACACAGTTCCCCCCCCACAGCTGTTGCCAGACTTTGCTGTTTTGACCCCCTCCCCATGCCGGAAACACCTCTTTGTAAATGATATACCTCCCCACACTAATGAACGGTGGCCAACTTTGGTCAACTGGCTGGAGAGAGATTTTCAATTTGACACAAGTCTGCACACACATGCACAAGCAATTACATCTATGTAACAGGTTTATTACCTTGTAAATAATATGTGAGGTTTGCAAACTACCCCAAAGCTTTTGATGCAGCTAATTTTGGTATTATAATGTAATCATATAAATTTGCCGTAAGATTGCTTATGTGACTTTGAAATCGTGTCACGCCCAACGCGTGAGTTGGCATTAACGCTGCCAATGCGCAATAGGATCGGTGTATTCAATCATGATTCATGTGGCTATTTGCACCTCTTTGCGTGCGAGTTCTATATATTGTCTTTGTTCGTATTGTATATTCTGTGCAGCTGACTGGTGAGCTGCGACATGAGATTTCAGTGTTCTATGCGAAGTCAGTGACAGTAATGTTATATGGTGTCGAGATCTGCCTCAGCTGAAGCTGAGGTTACTTTCTGTGGTACATCTGACTGGTTCTTGTTTAAAAATGCTCGAGGGCAATTTCTGACAATAAAAAGCACTTGCGATACAATTAAATGAAATGCACTAAAATGAAACTGAAGTATTAAATTGGCAAATGCAAGTTTAGGCCTACTATCCACATGTTCTGTGTTGTGCAGAATATATGCCTATTGAAAGAGTTGAAGCGCATGTATCGTATGTATCTTTGTAGCGTTTTAGGCGTTTAAAGGCTGTTTTAAAGTGCATTCGCCGACTTAGGTTGCAAGACACAATACATACAATGGACATAATACGTTATCGATAACCACTGTTTTTTTCCCCTTAAAATTCGCAGTAATTGTTATATTACGTTATATGTACATATAGTCAAATGCAGCTCAGTTATATTTCAAAAAGCTCTCAATTTTAACCGAATACTGAAGAAAAATAATCATCTAAAGAATTTTCAGTGTTCCATTTATTTGTTGGACTAGAGAATCTGGTGTGACAAAATGTATGGGCTACAGAAAGTGTTCAGGGACAGTTGCAACCTCAACGTGATCTCATTTTATGTTCGGTTACAAGGTATTTTAGTTCTTTTTTTAGACACAATCCAAAGTTGCCAAATATTTATGATCATTTTCAAACAATTTAGAAACACATACCAATAGATTTTCAAACCTGATTATTTAAATGTGCTAAGGCAATCAAACTTCTCTTGTACATATAAACTGATTCAATATTCTCATGTGTGGGGGATAATTTATTGTATTACTAGTGTTCATAACCAAAAAGTTGTTCATAGGAAGTGGTTGACGAAGACGCGCTAGCCGGACTAGTCACGTTTAATCGCGTGCAGCTCGCGCGAGACGTGGTGCTTGGAGCGCGCGGTGACGATCCGGACACGCCATGCAGGACTGATTCCGCATCAGGGGATTCACGCTGGATGTGGCTTGATTGGGGATCTGCTCGCACTTTTGCCGGCAGATAGTCGGCTGTACCTATTAAAACCGTCTCACTTTCGATTAGCCCGAGATATAAAGTTTTTTTTATTATTTTGTCGGTCAACTTTTTTTTGCACTATATTGCGTGCTCGTGTGACTAGGTAGTGTGCTCGATTTAAGGGATCTCAGAAGTTAAAGTTCGCTTGCTGTTGTCGTGGGGCTGAGTCTTCTGCAGGAATGTCGCAGAAAGAGAGACCCACTTTCTACCGACAGGATCTCAACAAAACCGAATGGGAGGTTCCGGAGCGCTACCAGAAACTGACCCCAGTCGGTTCTGGTGCTTATGGATCTGTATGGTAATGCATTCACTTTTACATTTAATGTAACACGATTACAGAATTGTCCTGAAGCAAAGTTGGCATGAATGAAGTGTACATCGCGGGCCTGGATTGCACATAGATATTTTTTAAAACTCTAAATAGTAAATGCAGGCCAGCGTCGGCGTGGAGGGCAGTCAGCTTGTCATCGTTACAAACTCGGCTAGTTAAGTTCATTGTTTATTGGTGTTTTAACAGGTTGCTTGAACCACTTGAACCGAACTAGTTGCATCGCAATGTGGATAGTGTCGCTTCCGACAAGCTCACTCGTTCGATTAGTTGTTACTTCCGATCTCCCTGTTTGCTTTTTTCTTACGCGTACTATACTAGTGTTTATAGGTGAAGGGATTAAAGTTTTCTTATTATTGAGCTCACTGACTTTTACCCGAGCTTGGTTTGCCATGTTAGCTTTGTTTCTGGGCAGACATGTAGTTAAGTGCTTGCTCGGCGCAGATAAAGCAGGAAGCTAATGGCAAATAAACATACTTGGAGGCAGTATTTTTAGGCGCAAGGAGATAAAAATTGTACTCTACTGAGGCGTTCGGACATTGGGACTGGCCGCGATCCTTGCCTGTGCTCAAGTGCCCCATGTCGCTTGCTATCGATGCCATTTAGGGGACAGAATGTTCTGTTTTGTCCCGCTAACTGACGATTTCATGCTTATCTGCACAGGAATACGCTTTCCCGTTTGGAAATGTCCGTTTCGAGTAAAGCTTTTTTAGTTCCAAAGTGAACAGTATAAAATGTCAGTTGGAGGACTTTAGGGGGAATTAGTCTTAATCGGTGGTGAGGTTTTCTTTTCAAAATGTCAAGTGGAGGTTAAAGATACCACTTCTTGTTTTTGAGTTGCCTGATTTGTCACAGTAGATGCATTTATTTAAAAAATAGATTAAACTATATATTCCTACCAGATTTCTGAAAGGTCCATAATTAGACATAACAAGTAAGGCATCGTCTGTGTTAATTTAGTCAGTGTTGTTTCTCAACACTCCTTTTTCTCAACACTTGTCCTTTCGTGTTCACCTTTGATAAGCCTACGTTAGTCGTTTCCTCGATGCGTTTTATTATTTTCCACCGTAACAAGATATATAGCTGCTTTGTAAACGGAGCCCGTCCTTATTGTGCATGCCGTAAGCATGTGTTGATGTAAGACTGCACAATGATGTAACCCCAGTTTGCCCGCAATGAATCATTGCTTCACATTTAGGTAGCTTACAGGACCGCCTTCTTTAGTCATGCTCTTTTAATGACATACATTTTGCAAACATTTGGGGGCTTTTTTCTATGAATCTCCGCAGTTTAGAGAGTTTCCCAAGAAAGCACTGATTGCATGGGTGCACGTTTGTGTTTCTCACTCACAGAGGAAAAGGGGAGCCCCGTCCTTCTCGTAAACACAAGGCAGCAATTGCGACACAGCCAGAATCCATTTTTATGTGACAGCTCGGTTCCCTTTCTTCTGTTCGTCTGAAAGTGGAGCTTTTTCTGAGAACAATTTGTGCAAGAACCCATTGTGAGATTTGAGATGTGAATTGCAGCACAAAATGCTATGCATCTTTTTAATAATCCCCCCTCCCCCTCCTCCAATCTGTTCATTCCTCATGATCTATGGGCAAATCCCCCTTGCCCTCCATTGAGGGAGTATCTTGTTTGTTCAGTGTTAGAGGCAGTTGTAAAGACGAGCACGGAATAAAGCACTGCAGTGGAAGACTGGTGTGTCTTCCCCATAGCCCTGGACAGTTCTTCAATACTGCACTCTGACCATGCTGCACACTGAGCACAGTCTAATCTGCTGCCTCTAATCTGGTCTAAACTGGTCTGATGATGAAAACTGGTCACTGTTTGCTGGTAATAGTTTGCAGACTCTCTCCCCTGAAGGAAAATATCAACTTTCCAGCTATGCCTCGAAGCTCATAGGTCCGGGTGTAATGGTAGCTAAGCAGTGGTCGTGAGTGGTCATATTAAGCACGCAGTCTTGAATCTGTGCAGCATGTTTGCCAGTGTCAAGCAAAGCACTCCCTCTTGTTTAGCGAGGGAGGCGGGCATCATAAATATCAGCGGGAAAACCATGCTGGTAGTGGGTGCAGCGAGTCCTGCCTTGTCCCGTCCAAACGGTGTGGGGAGTTTGCAGCGTTGGCTGTAGGTGACTCATACTGTTGGGTGTTTAATCTCTCTTTGTGGGGTGGGGCTTAGCCTTTGTAGGCTGAGGGAGTCTTCAGCCATGCTCACTTGTACATATCCTAGGATCCATTTAGTATCCTGGGTGCCACAAGGGGACTGATGGGTGTCCTTCAAGCAGTTTCCTGGAAAGACGAGCTCTGACTTTAAAACACTCGCCAGTTATTTTGAGAGTGCAGTCGCCCGCAGCCGGCGATCTCGGAGACGTCATAACGTTAATGATTCTCCTGCTAATTTCCTTTCTCTGTTTTAACTCAACCGGTGAAGCAAATATAGGGTAATGAAAGGGCTGTAATATCGTGCTAGGAAACCTTATTAATGAAAAGGCTGTAATATTGTGCTAGGCAACCTTATTAGCCGGGCTGTGTTTCGTATCCACGCTGGCGCTTACAAGGTTTGCCGCTTAATTGGATCGCTTGTTCTTTATCGGTTTCCCTTCCCTCGGGTTCCATCCAGCGTTTAGTTAATGACTTCCCTTTTCCCCTAAACCATTCTGAACTATTTTTCAATGGGAAGCTGTAAGTGGGGGTTTGTTTCACCTGAGTGTTTCCACCACGCATGCTGCTAGCGTTCAGTGGAAGATATTTTACAACCAGTTGGGAAGCTTAGCATCTCTTGGGTTCTGTCTTTTACGCAAGCTGTGACAATGGCGTCACACTGTCCAGCCTTGACCAGCTGTAGTATTTTTACCGTACATGTGCGTTTGCATCTTGCAGGCTTTCTGAAGGGGGGGCGCCTCTGTGTGGCTCAACGGGTTATGGCGGTGTAATCGAAAGTTTCCAGGTTCAAATACTAGGGAAGGGCCGATCCACATTTTTTCAGTTCCGATCTGATTCTGATACACAACTGCCGATACTGATACAGATTCCTATACAAGAGCTCTTTTTACCTTGTTATACTTTATATATAAATTAGTAAGCTAGTAACAAATGACAAAAATATTTAATTAGGCTACTACAAGCATAACTTACTGTTCCACCTCATTTGTACATCTTGTATGAAGCATTTTTGAGGCATTTGCCGTTAAATATGAATATCTTCAAAGCTGGTATACACAAGTGGCAAATGCTTAAAATTTTAATGCAATTTTTCTCCCATTGGCGTCAGCACAGTTACACTTCTGTTGCGATGGCAGCCCCTCTTGCATCACAAGCTGCAGCGAGTTTGCGAAACAGTCCAATTAAGTTGCCGACTCCCAAATCATCCATTGCTTTGTTTTGTCTTGTAGTTGCGTGTGCTTTGTTGAATGGGATTGTCCATTAAACGCTATTTCCACCTCAAAACATAGATTGCAAATTGCTGCGCTACTGGTTTCTGTTAAAAGCGTATAATACTCCCAGATCGTCACGTCTCATCTTGCGCTCCTTGTACTGCAAAGTGTATCTGCATGACATCACAGCAGGTGGAAGTCACTGTACTCACACCCACTGAGTAGCAAAATAGACTGAGGGGCAGCGATAGCGTTTGATTTGAATGCAGCAAAAAAGCACGTAAAATGGGAAAGAGCTGTCATGCGATTGATTGTAGAAATAGGTTTAACATGAAATAGGAGCTACCTTTTTAGAGATTGCTAAAAACTAAATAAGTAAGCATAAGCATGGCCACTTCCAGATCCATCAAATAGGTCTGGATCGGCGCCGATACCAATCCGAATATCAGATTGATGCATCTCTATCAAATACTGGGGGGGGGGCAGAGTGATTTCACCATTCTGCCCCCACCCCCCGAGCGAAGCGCTTAACCCACTTCTTTTATGGAGAAGAGCGTCCCATTTTAAATGGTCCCATTGGGACCTGGCCTCGGTGTCCCTCCAGCGGCATGTTTCCGGGACATTGCTGAACTGATAATGTCTTTGCCGGTGAGATTCCAGTCGGGTAGGTCATGTCGGCTCTTGGTGAGGTTGCAAGGAGGCATAAATTCATTTTTTTTTCTGTCAGAGTGTAAAGTAGCGCGTTTCCTAGTTTCCACTCTGCTATAAATCATTTGGTAAGAGGCACTTGAAAGCATTTTAGAGCTGAGCTGCGGGTTGTTTACTGAAATAAGCATGTTTAGTGCAGCGGCTGCTCCCCTAATGTAGCTGTGTTTGTGCTCTGTTGGGCACAGGCACGGTTTAATCACTGCTGCTCCTGCCCTCAAATACTCCGCATTGCATTGCCTCTCCTTCGGCTTCACCCCTCCCCTGTCGTCCCAGTTTTTTGTTTCATGCTTCATTTGAAGGTTTCTCAGTAAATGTCTGTGGAATTTACAAGATATCTTGGCTGATATTTTTGGGCATTAAATCTCAGAGAACTCTGTGTGTATGAATATTGAAAACAGATCTAAAATGCATGACAAATGAGCCCCTACCCCAATCCAGATGCATGCCTCAGTAATGGTAATACTCTAAGCTTAGTGTCCTCGATCACTCCTCTGCATTTAAAGTTAAATAATTCAGGATTTTCAGAAGAGTAAGAGCAGTCTTTATCTTTAAGGCACAGTGTTGTATCTGTTAATTAAATTTGCCTTTTTAATTATCATATGATAATATTTTAACTATGTATACAGAATACAACAAGCCTTTATAGCTAAATGTAATAGTAGCTATCAATTTCTGCCAAGTATAAAATTTCTGGTTGGATTAGCTATTTCCCATGACTTTGTGTTCCTAGTGAGTGAGCACACAGACCCAGTCAGTGTCAGAATACGCTTCTGCTCCGTGTATTGGGTAATGGGGCCAGCCGGCTGTGCGGTTCAGATGCCGTTCACCTTTTTCCTCTACTTGCCTTTGGCTTGGGCTGCCTGCCACTCCTCCAGGGCACTGGCCAAGTTGTCAGCTTTTTGCTGTGTGATTCAGGCTGCAGTAATCCAGCCCTGAACTCCGTGTACGTGCCCTGACAGGTATGGCACTGCAGCGCCTTTGTGAGACGTGGGCACCTGCAGGCTTTGGGTGTTTAGGCCTGTGGTGTGGGAGCTGTCGCAAGCGGCTGGGTTAGCGGGGTTGTCCTCCCTGCTCTGTGCCAGGGGCCCCGGTTACCGCCCCCTGCTCTCTTGCGCCAGGGGCCCCGGTTGTTCGTTACACTTGTGCTGGATCAGAGCCCCCTCCCTTGTGAGGGTCGTGAGTCCTGAAGGTGTGGGTGCCCCATCTGGGTATATGTCACTTTCACTTTGGTTGGGATGCCGGCAGCGAGGGCTGGCCGTCTTGGAGAGGCTGCCCGTTGTTTACTCAGAGGCTCTGCCCAAGGCATCCCTTTTCATGCTTTCTGGGAATGTCATGCGACACAAAAAGAAATTGGTCTGCCAGTATCAGTATAACCCATCTGAAGCAAAATTAGCTGCCAGTCGCTGACCTGAATTAGATGGCTGAGCGCAGCAGCCTGTTAAATACTTAAACAAAGATGTCTGAACTTGTCACCCTTCCGATAATGACTTTCTGCCGTCCCCGTCTCACCATTGCTGTACCTTCAAGTCGCACGGCCGCATGGTCAGGTCGCCAGCAGTCTTTGGTCAGAGGTGTCTTGGGGAAACACAGCCTCCCCCGTCATCCCTGACTCTGCCCCGTTCGAGCAGCTTTGCTCGCAGGACGCAGGACTTGCCATCTGCACATTTTTCTCCTCCTTTTGCTTTTTGTGCATCAGGCCGGTGATGTCGTCTCAGAGCTATTTGAAGTGTTTCCTCACGGTGCACTTCTGAAACTAGTGCGGTGCCCCCCTGAAAATGCAATGCGAAAGGCATTTGTTCAGGGGCTTTCCCCAGAAGTTCTGTGGTCTGGTGTGCAGGGTGGTCTGGGTGATCCTGTGAAATTGTCGCTGGTCTGCTATTTCCAACCTTTGTGGCTGGTCGGTTTGTTTGCTAAAACGCTGAGGTATAGCACAGAGTGAGCCAGGGGCTTTTTAAAACATACCTCCACCAGCCAGCTCGACCTGTAATGACCGCACCCCCCCCCCCTTTCCTCCAGCTCAGCCTATGACGAGAAGATAGGCCTGAAAGTCGCTGTGAAGAAGCTGTCCCGCCCCTTCCAGTCTATCATCCACGCCAAGCGGACCTATCGCGAGCTGCGGCTCCTCAAGCACATGAAGCACGAAAATGTGAGTCTAGGCCCGCGTCACATGACTGCTCATGACCTCACACTGTTGTCTGCCAACTCCTGTGCTGAATTGCGCCCCTGGTGGCACTTGGAGGAAATACTCTGCCAAAGATTCTCACAGAAGCTTTTCTTCTTCTTCTTCTGTTGTGGTTACATTACAAAGGGTGCACAGGCACACTTCACATTGTTATATCCTAACAGTTTTCATTCCTTTTTTTCTTTAATTCTAGAAGCAGATTCATGTAAAATGTCTGGTTAGGATTATATTTTGGGGAGATGGTGAGCACAAGGGGCCAAGTTAGTGACCGTGTGTGTGCAATTCCCCCCCCACAAACAGTTCCTCTTCTAACTTCCCCAGCGCCATGTTACAAGGGATGGCATCACTGAACACCGCACACTGTCTGGCAACGTGGAACAGTGGTGCCTGCCTGCATGCAGAACTACTCTCTGAGCCCCCTCCACACACATACACATAGTCACTTTTTCAAGGGACGGTTTTCAGCAGAACACGGAGCTCGACTCGATCAGTCGTTTTATAATCATTCCCACGCACAGGAGATGACCTCGTCACTTGGGTGGAAAGCGCAGGCTGGGATTGTCCAGATTCCCTACACCCATTCCAGTTTACATAAAGCTCTCCCTCTGTGGGGGTGTTCAGTCTGAAACATATTTGTGATGAGACATTTTCCTGGCAGAGCGTTTGAATAGCAAAGCAGAGCCAAACAGGGGAATCTGAAATGGGAGGGTCTATTTTTACAATCCACGTTTGATTAGCTGATGTGTTTATAGAGATGTTGTTACTTTTTAAGCGGTAGGCGTATTTTTCTAAGGTTAATGTGGCTCCAGCTATATAGTGTTCGGGAAAGCTCTCCATCTCAGTTGTGCTGCAGGGTTTTGAACCTGCAGCTTTCCTGCACCCTGCCGCCTAATCCCGCCATCTCTCAGGGATGTGGGCAACTGCTGCTGCCCGCTGCTGCCCTTTATCTCCCAACCCAGCTCTCTAGTGCGCAAACGACTCGGCGGAGCTCGAAGTCACGTTTATCGTGGTTTTCAGATGCCGCCGCAGCGCCCCTGCCCCGTAACATGGATTTGCGTATGTTGCGAAAACACAGTAGTCGTGAGTAAAGTGAGACCGCATTGATGTGCAGTGAGTGCATCGCTTACCCAAAGTGTTTGGTTGCACCAAATGGCGGGAGCTTGCAGAGTGTGGCACTGCTTTTGCCCACTTTCCAGTTCCCTGATGACAAGATAAT
>JAODUD010000127.1:8169825-8187245 GCA_026784285.1 Stomatorhinus walkeri
GTTGCACCAAATGGCGGGAGCTTGCAGAGTGTGGCACTGCTTTTGCCCACTTTCCAGTTCCCTGATGACAAGATAATGAAAATGACGGCTTATTTGCCATTTGTCCAAGTACTTTCAAATGTGGTAGTTTCTGCATTTTCCATCTTGTTCTCCTTTGAGAGACACACGGACACACACACACGGATGTACACACACACAGAGCTGTGGAAAAAATGAAGAGAACCCAACAAAATGTTTAGTTTCATTTCTCAGTTTATGGGTTTGCTTCTGTGTAAGATACTCATTTTTTTGTAAACTCCACTAGGGTTATTCTCTGCTTTTCATTAATGAAGGGCTACTTCCTTGCTTTATGAGACTTCAATCCTGCTTCTAGAAACCTGTTATTAACTTTGTCCTAGCAGTGCGCTTAAATGTTTCCCATTTTTTTGAAGGTCACTTGATGTCACCCTCCGATTCGAGAGGCACCGTTGGATAAGTTGACGGTCATCTCTGCCATTAGAAAGTCGCTTCTGCTAGCAGAACCATGAACAAACCAGTATTTAAAAATGCAGATTTTTATAAAATATTGAATGATCTCTCAATTTTTTTTCTGGAGTTCTGCTGGTTAGTGATCTGTGTGGGGCATCTTAGGTTCAAATGTCATGCCTTTAACCCTAAGTTCTCCAGGGATGCTTACTGGCCGCTTCAGACCAGAACTCAACATCAAATTCTGCAGTTTCACCATGGACATATTTAAAAACATGCATAGATTTTTTTTCTGTCTCAAAAGGACTCCGATGAGTCCTGGCACAGACAAAGATGTCCACTAAATAAGTAAATGGCCTGTGTGGTGCTGTGTGACGTGGCACTCTGGCCTTCAATGGCGCCATTAATGCGCGCGGCGTCTGTGTGTTACAGGTCATTGGCCTGCTGGACGTCTTCACACCCAGCACCAGCCTGGAGGAGTTCGGTGACGTGTGAGTATCTCACAGCGGTGGCACTCCAGCCCTTTTGAAGTGCCATCACTGAGATTGTGCCAGGGAGGTTCTGGCCAGATTCTGCGGACAGAGGGTGGAAATTGCCGCAAGGGGGTATCCTGGTGGGCGACGGTGACGGGCAGTGAGGCAAGATTATTGGGGGGGGGGAGTGATAACTGTCTCTGGCTACTTCCTGCTCCAAGCCTATGTCTATGTTTGTCCGTCTGTCTGTGTGTCTGTATTTACCACACTGTGGGGACCCAATGTTTCCACTTTTTAGCTTGTGGTATTTTTCTGGTGCCCACTATATAAGCCTCCATTTTATAAATATCTATGAATACAATCAAAAAACTGTAATAGTCAAAAATCCTGTGTTTTGTTTGGTTACTTATGGTTAAGATTAGGGCTTGTTAGAGGTTAAGGTTTCTTGCGTAGGAGTGTTGCCACAATGATAGGAATGTCTGTGTGTCTGTCTGACTGTCATTCTCTGGAAGCCTGCTCCTGTGGGGGCTGCACATTTGTAGTGAGCATCTTCCAAAGCAGATTTCCACACCCCCCAGATGCGTCCCTAGGGCTGCCCCCCGTCTCTAGGGTATCCTGGGCCCTGATTCCTGCCCCGAGGGTTGGGTTGTTTGTCTGGGTGTCTGACTGGTACTCTGGCATCCTCCCAGTGGGCCGCTGTGTGTGCGTGCGTGTGCGTGTGTGTGTGTGTGTGTGTGTGAGTTCTGTGCTTCCGGGGATAGGCGCCAGGTTTGTGATTTGATGCATGTAAGCATGCTGTGCTGAGTCGTTGCCGGGCAGCAAGTTATGCACACTTCCTGTTTCCATGGCGACCACATCACCGTCCTGTCTTTCCATGAAGACTCAGAATTACCTGCAGGTGTATCATGTGAATAATGCTGGCATCCTCTTATGACAGCGGGTGAGGAGGAGGGCAGGGGAGGACTGGTGGGGGGGCTGGGACCTTGGTAGCTGGGGGGGTGTTCTGCCTTATCTGCCCGTGGAACATCCCTCCCACGGTAATGAATTTGAGATGAGGCGTGGTGGAGAATACGGCTGAATTCACTATATGGGAACGAAAGGAATCTGGACAGGGAGGAAGTGCAAGGTATCCTGTAGGTTAGGCCAGTGGAGAACAGGTTTTTCCTGGCTGGCATCCACGCAGGGCGGGGGCCCCTGACACGCGCATCTACCTGCACACGAGACCGCATGCTCACATGCCAGGTTTTCACCATCTGGAATGGGCACATGCCACAGTAAATTCTCGGAACCGGGGCTTGCCAGCAAGCAGACCTCCCATGCCCAAGGCTGTGTGTGTGCATCCCGGCAGGAGACGGCTGGGCCTGGCCGGCAGGAGGCTGCTTCTGCAATCTCCGTCACCCTGACTCACTGGGTGCCTCCTGTCCCTTTACCCCTGCACTGTACTTAATTCATACCAGAATTTAATACAAGAAGTATTAAAGGGATAGGGCCTGTGATCAGGGTAGATCTGATTCTGGAATGAATGGATATATATATTTTTAAGATTGATAATCACTCCCTACCTTTGGGTCAGCCCCCCCCCCCCGTTTTGCACTGATTTGCTGATTATCGTGAAACCCTCCCCTCGTCTCTCGCTTTGTATATTTCACCGTGATCTTGCCACTGTATTACCTGTAAATGGTGTGATGATGCTGTCTGGTAAATTGCAATACAAAACCTTGATTCTGTCCCCCTGGAAACCTCATGTGTCTCCTGCTTTGATTGGCTGGCAGGTACCTGGTGACCCACCTGATGGGGGCTGATCTGAACAACATCGTCAAGTGTCAGAAGCTCACGGACGACCACGTCCAGTTCCTCATCTATCAGATACTGCGGGGATTAAAGGTGTCGGATCCCGCCGCGTGTGCGGGCACCTCGCCCCCTGTCTGTCACCCACAGCATTCACTGCTCGCCCCTCTAGCTGCTGGCCTTGTACAAACATCAGATGCTGTGTCGCTTTCCAAGTGTACCCTGTTTCTACTCTGTCCTTTTAATCTTACCTCTCTCTCCCTTGCAGTACATCCACTCAGCGGACATCATTCACAGAGTAAGTTGGTGATATATTGTCAGAATTTCTTCATTGGTGGAAGCCACAGGGGGGGGTCTTTTTTTAATTCCTTTTTTGAGGGTTGATTCACTCGCTGGGGAGTTTGCCTGCGTGCTGCTAATAATAACTGATTTTCCTCGTCATGTAACAGATGTGTGACACATTTATTTAACAGATTTAACATGCATTTTGTTTTGAGAAAGTAGTCCCACTTGGGCGTTATGTGAAATGGCAAAATCATTTAGGATCTGAACTGGCAAACTTCCGCACAACGTCCTAACCCACTGAGTCACGCAGCACCCCTTCCCTGACCCCCCGCAGCATGCCTTTCAACAGGCGTAGCTGGTACGGTGGTGATGGTTGGTGGGGTGTTCATGGTGCAGAAGGCCGTGACGGAGCTCTGATAGGCGGAGGGACCTGATCTCACGTGGCATCTCCCTTCGTCTTTCAGGACCTGAAGCCCAGCAACCTGGCAGTGAACGAGGACTGTGAGCTGAAGGCGAGTACGGCTCCGGGGGCGGGATCCAGGCCCATGTTTCCAGCTGCTCCATGTTTCCACAGCACCTTATCAGTGATACTGCCTGGCCCCATCTTCTCATTTTCCTATCTGCGCTACCTGCCTCCGCTGCAGATCCTGGACTTCGGTCTGGCCCGACACACTGACGACGAGATGACTGGCTACGTGGCCACCAGGTGGTACCGGGCCCCAGAGATCATGCTCAACTGGATGCACTACAACATGACAGGTGGGGAGGGCACACTCAACTGCTTGGTTGAAACAAAACCATGGTCTGGATTTGTACTTTCTAGACCTGAACTGTCCATCTCTGCAGATTTGTGGCTTGAGTAAAAACCGCTGCTGTGTACATTTGAATCTGAATATAGCCGCATTGTATTACTTGACTTGTGCAGTGCTGACAGGGCAGGGTAGTAGTTGAGTGACCTCATGCCCAGGAGCTGGCAGAAGGTTTGTTTGTTTGACTTTGGTGTCGACTGTAAAACCCCTGTGTAAACATGCCGATTCGGATCGGAGCCGCAGCGTTGCCCTGTGACCTGACGGCTTTCTGTTCCTCTCCCGCTGGCAGTGGATATCTGGTCCGTGGGCTGCATCATGGCTGAGCTGCTCACCGGCCGGACGCTCTTCCCTGGAACAGACCGTATCCTTTCTCAGACTGTGCCGCTTGGATTCCCCCCCCCCATAACTCCCGCAGCTCCTGCTGCCCCCGCTGCCGTCAGTGGTGGCACAGACCCACCTCCTCGCAGGTCCTTGAACGCCAGCATTGTTCACGTCACACATCATGTGACATTCTAGGCTGGAAGATTTGCAGATTTGAGGTGGTTTGGGAGTTTTTTTACCTTGGAATTTACAAATACCCAAAGCATTTTAAGACCATTCAGTGTACAAATCCATAGAAGTTTGTGTTTTTTCTATACTGGGTTAATTCAGTAGATTTGATTCAGGTATTACTTATTAATTTATTCATTAATATTAAAAATGAGCGTCAGCCTTCTTGGAAGCTTACCACCAAAAAAGTTAAGTCAGAATGCCGCGGGAACAAGAAAATGACTGAAAGTGATCCATTCTACTCGTTTCCTGTTTTCTGTCATTCTGCTCTCCCATGTTTAAGGGGGAAAGGTACTATTAAGTTACATGGGCAGCTGAGGCAGCCTGCTCTCCTCTGTCATGTGATGTGGGTTTTCCTGATGGCTGCAAAGTTACATGGGCAAGTGACTCGGCTCACTCCTGCCATGTGATGTGGGTGTTTGCTTTACTTGAAGGCAACAAAGTTACATGGGCAGGTGACTCGGCTCACTCCTGTCATGTGATGTGGGTGTTTGCTTTATGACTTGATGCTTCCAAGGACCTGGCCTCAGGACCTGGTGCGTTTACTCATGGGAGGGGGGTGAGGGGCCATCACCAAGGAGGGCTTCACACCTCACTTTCCTGTGCCTGCTGCCGCCCCCCATCCCCCACCCTTTTACTAATGGCTACTTGTTGACTAACCCCTCTCCCAGCACATTACTCACCAGCACCTCCTTGGGACTGATAATGCCTGCTCCACCAGCTCAGAAATGCTGTCATACTAACCAGCTCTTTATGTCCTGCCTCTGGTTCATACGGTGTTTACTCTTTTGAAATGCTCCAGCCGTTTTTAATAACTTATTTTTGATGCACGTTGTCGTGGCCGTGCGCAGGGGCTGCACTGTCAGCTGTTGTCTTTCAGAAGGCCATGTGCTCCCCCGCCCCAAGCGCAGACTCTACCCTGCTTCGCTAACGCTCTCAGCCTTTGGTAGCCATTGGCATGTCCGTTTGGACGACAGCCATGCCCCCTCCCTCCCCTGCACTCCCCCACATCCCCCGCATCTCGATGCCTTTTAAAGCGCAGGCTTCTCTGTAGACGCCCGAATCCCTCCTCCTGAGCCGCCAGGCCCCTTTGTCCAGGGTCTCCAGCCCCTTACATTAGCAGATGTTGCTGTCGCGCAGTGGCTGGGCTGTTCTGCTCCTCATTGCACCACTCCATTAACCCCCCCCCCCACCCCTCAGCACCTCCAAGAGTCTCTAACCCTTATAACCCTGATATCCATCTTCTTGCCGCGGGGACCTGCGGCCCCATACTCTTTTGTTGTACTCGTATGCACACTCACGTTTTTTGGAAAAGCTGGGCAGCATTTTTCTGGGACTTTTCTGGTTTTTTTTTTTTGGCTTTTTCTTTGCCTCATTCATAATATCCATCAGTCTTGCCCCTCCCTCGTCAGATGGCTTTGATGTCCAGGGTGTCGCCAAGTTAGTGTCCCCCCCCCCCCCAATCATTTCCTCCCGTGCATTTTCCTTTATGTTGTCCTGATAGATATTGATCAGTTGAAGCTAATTTTGCTGAAAGTCGGAACACCAGAGCCTGAGCTCTTGATGAAAATATCTTCAGACTCTGTGAGTCCAGTCTCGCCTCATTACTTTTTTTGTTCCGCTGTCACTGGATGTCCCGAACCCCCCCTGGATGTCCCGAACCCTCCCTGGATGTCCCGAACCCCCCCTGCTTTCCTGCCACCCCCTGCTTGCCGACTGCTCACTTCCGTGCTTGGCAAGCATGCCTTCCATTTCCCCCCCGCTTTTCTCTGTCTTCCTGCACGGAGTTTCCGCCGTCATGTCCATGGCACGTGGGGCTGGGTGCTGTGACACGACTAAAGTGTTGCTGTGAGAGTGGCATTTTGGAGGGTGGGGGGTTTCTGACGGGAAGTCAGTCCAGGGACCCAGATCTCAGGAGTAACATGGCAAATTGTGAGTGGGTTGGCTCAGTAGGGACAGCGGATCCTCTGTGTTGGTGCTGATTAGCTCCATGCTAATGAAGCATTTCTTAATGAAGCATTTCTTAATGAAGCATTTCTTAATGAAGCATTTCTTCCTTCATGCTAATTGCATCTTGATCTAGCTGGCGTACTCTTGTCACTCTTCCTTTGGCTCTGATATTTGACCCTGTGGTATCCCCCCCGTGCAGACTTCTGCATGTTTAACATTGCGTATTGTAACCCCTTGACCTGGAGACGCAAAGATATAAACCAGTTGCAGCAGATAATGCGGCTGACGGGGACCCCCCCCGCCTCGCTAATAAGCAGGATGCCGAGCCACGAGGTGAGGAGGACCCTGCCCTTCCAACCGCAGGGGGGCCGCACGTCACCCTGTCCAGTCGCCTGCTTCGCTGCCCCCCAGGCTCCCATCCTTGGGTGCTGTTAGCTCAGCTGCCCCAACCTGGTGGTGTATGAGCCAAGGTGGTAGCCCAAAAGGAATGCGTTGCCACGTGAGGTCACCCCGACACGGTGCCCACTCTCGTATCCAACGTGGACCCCTGCGTTGTTTTGATAAAGCCTGTAACGGCTCTTTTAAAATGGAATAATTGTTTATTAACAGCCAGTTTTGGTTTAATAGTAGCAGTGGCACAGACAGGGAAGCCGGCAATTTACATGACCCTCATGGTTATACGCTAACGAAACACCCTCGTTCCATGGCGAACATTATACAGCTACGACGTTTATTAGTAACAAATAGACACGTCGATTTATGATATTTAAAGTGCGATACAATGCAAAACTTGCTGGTAACTGCATGGTTAGTCCTGCTGACAGACCCCACGATGTCATATGCATGTCAGCCAATCGTGAGCAGTGGGTGGGATCGGAAAAAGCTGAAAAGCCTGTCTCAGGTGGTGCTCCGAAATGGTGTTTACCATAGTGATTATGTCGCATATGACGTCATATTGCTAACACTTTATATTGACAGCTTAAAGCACTTTATGAAAGATGAACTGGGTTTAAGGTAGAGATGGCCCATCCACATTTTTAAGTTCCGGTCCGTTTCCGATACACGGCTGCTGATACCAATAGATACAAGAGCTTTTTTTACTTTGTTGTACTTTATTAATTTTTCTAAGCTAGTAAATACAGATGGAAAAATTTATGACAAAAAATATTTAATTACGCTGCTACTAACATACATAACATACTGTTCCACCAGGTTTGTTTTAAGCATTTTTGAGGCATTTGCCGTTCAATATGAATCTTCAAAGCAAGTATACACAAGTGGCGAAAGCTTTTCTCCCATTGGCGTCAGCACAGTGACACTTTCGTTGCGATGGCAGCCCCTCTTGCATCACAAGCTGCAGCGAGTTCGCGAAACAGTCCAATTAAGTTAGCGACTCCCAAATTATCCATTGCTTTGTTTTGTCTCATAGTTATGTGTGCTTTGTTAAATGGGATTGTCAGTTAAACACTATTAAAACTTAAAACTTTATTTTACATAGATTGCAAATCGCTCTGCTACTGGTTTCTGTTAAAAGCGTAAGATACTCCCAGATCGTCACGTCTTATCTTGCGCTCCTCGTACTGTGAAGTGTATGTGCATGACGTCACAGCAGAAGGAAGTCACTGAACTCGCACCCACTGAGTAGCAAAAAAGACTGAGGGCAGCGATAACGTTTGATTTGAATGCCGCAAAAAACATGTATAGTAGGAAAGAGCATTAGTGCGATTGATTGGCAAAAACTAAATAAGTAAGTATAGGACGTGGATCGGTCACACATGGCCGATATCCGATCCGTCAAATAGGTCTGGATCGGTGCCGATACCGATCCGAATATCAGTATCGGTGCATCTCTAATTTAAGGAACTGGTTGCGCTGAAGTTCCCCGTCCTGATGTAGCAGAGATTTGTGACATTTGGGAAGACTTGTCCCAGCCAGGGGTTGCTGGTTTACAGCCATCGCAGTAGCACAGCAGTATGGCAGCAGTGAACCCAGCTTGGTCGGATAGAGTTCCTGCTCCTTTGAGCCGCCATTACCTCTTTCCTTTTGTACTCCCTGACTTTCTCCTCCTTGCACACACTCTGTCTGCTCAGCCTGCTGCTGCTTCACTGTGAAGGACCAGCACAACTTCCTGGCTTTCAGCTGTGCTGCTCTGAAGCCTGGGAATCGCTTACACCACCAGTGAGCTTGTAGGACGGGGGGATTTCCAGCACTTGGGGGCCACAAGCCTCCCGGCGCTCCTCAAATAGATTCTACGCTGAGCAGTTTGGTTTAATTATGTTAAGAAAATAAATGTGCTTATGTAAATGAGCTTCTTTCATACCACTGTTTCCAAACCTAAAATCTGGAAATTGTATTGGGAATTTTGGCTATTTTTAGAAGGTTTGCATAGTTGGTCCTTGCTTGATCTAGTCATCTCTGAACTTTTTTGTGCTTGTTTTTTTTATTCTAGGCCAGAAATTACATCAACTCCCTACCTTACATGCCGAAGAGGAACTTTGCTGATGTGTTTATTGGGGCCAATCCCCAGGGTAAGCACTAAAAATGGGATCTGAGCTTCGGCCATCAAATCCAATGTCTTTGTGCTCCGTTTCCACAAACATTTTGTGTGCTTGCAGCTGTGGACCTGCTGGAGAAGATGCTGGTTTTGGACACGGACAAGCGTATCACAGCGGCGGAGGCTCTGGCACATCCGTACTTCGCCCAGTACCACGATCCAGAGGACGAACCCGACGCTGATGCCTATGACCAGAGCTTCGAGAGCCGCGAACTGCACATTGAGGAATGGAAACGTGAGTCGAGCGTGCAAGTGCAGGCGTGTGCTAGCGTGCTAACGTGCTAGTGGTGCGTGGCTTGGCCTACCCTGCATTGTAAATGGTTCAGTTCACCTTGCCCACTAAACGGCCACCATTTTGAATAGTAATACCTGGTAAGCTGGCAAATCTGGGCTATTCTATGTCATGTCTTGAATGGACTTGATATTTAAAACCTTTTGTTTTCGGTATGACTACTCATTGCACTTCCAGAGACTTGCTTGTGACTCACTAAATCTTGTGGCTTGCGAATAGGGCTGAGTCCCAACCTTCGGTACTTTTGTGGTACCGACCGAAGCGCTCCGATCCGAGGATCGGAAAATTAATTTTCTTTTGGTGCCAAACTCCGATACCCAGACGGTAAATCTCAGCATCTGTGAGCTAATAAGGATGCAGCATACTTTGTGTAAAGATCTCGGAGGAAAAACATATGCCCAAAGAGAAACTTGTGAACTAGTTCACATCTGTGTTTTTTGTTTGTCATGAAGTGTAAAAAATGCCTAAGAAATCAAAAGGATTCCTGGCTGCGACCCTTTTTGGAAATTTTATAACAAGGAGAACTAATGCGGCTTGCAAATATGCCTCACATCGTTGTACATCGCGTGAAACATCCCGAGAGCGTGAGAATTGGCGTGTATGCGTGTGCACGAGCGTGTGAGGCAGATCATCGGAACTTAGTCTGATTCAGCTCCTCAGAGGCACTTCCGAGGAGAAGCTTACAGTGATAAACTTGCTGATTGCTTGACCACAAGCACCGGTGCTAACATGGAAGTTATGTAGAAGAACAGAAAGAAGACAGAGTAGGTGGTATTATTTTTGTACCTGAATAAAACTGAATACCTTTTGCCTGTGTCTCCAACCGGTGCCGGCGGTGAAACTTGCTTATTAGCGGGATAATGTTATATTGTTTTTTATTCTGTGGAAAATGAAACCTTGATCTACTGGCCAGATTTATTTATGAATTATAAATGTGTAGCAGGTTTTATAAGTAAAATCTTAAGTCTCACGCTTTGACTGTGAGACACATGCATTTCAACCATATCACACGCTCACAGAATTACGGGATGACACCTCGGTCTCCCATTATACAGAGGGAATGGATGAGGCGCCAGCATACGGATGAGTTTTCTGCCAAGTTAATAGCTGTCCCGATTGACTTGGACGGAGTCCTACCAGCCAATCAGGAAATAGCATCTGTTACATGTGATCCCACCGCAAGCACATTATTACATTGGATGCTCACACATACGGACAGACAAGGTGGAAATGGCAGAACAAGATCTGATAAATGTGAAATTTGAAACTGAGAGCTACTTCACTGGTACTGAGCCATATGAAGGGCTACAAGTTTGAAACGCTCTGCTCTAAAGGGTCACGCATTGACCGTGAGGCACACGCTACACCCCTAACAAATGTGATATTACTCCAAATTTTTGGTGAAACTGGTCAAATATAAATAAAAAGCTGTGTCCCAGTATGATCGGGATCAATCCTAAGCAATAACTAACAAACTGACATGTTTAAATAAAAGATTAGTACTGTAATGTTTAATTGATTATTCTTCTTGAAATTGATTTACAAACACATTGTTATTGAAAAAGGTATTGCTCAGAAACAATCAATCAATCAAGGTATCGTTCCGGTACTGGCACTTAAAATTTTGATAGATGCCCAGCCCTACTTGAAACTCACTGAATCGTGTTGCTTCTTTCCTGTGATCCCATAATGATGATTTCATGTATTATTCAGAAGTTTTCTATGGCAGTCTTAGTGGTTTAGCAATGTTAACCACAACCTGGGGCTCTGTGCTTAGTTCCAGTCACATTTCTTGACACGTTTCGAAGGCTTTTCTTTCCTGCGTTATGGCAGTCCATTTGGAGAAAGGTGAATGTCAACACAGCTTTGTGATTCGGACGTTCTCTGGTTTAGAAGATTTGCGCAGGGGTTTGAAATAACACCTTTGACAAGGATTAAAATGTTACGTTACATGGTGTGATATTGAGAATTTATTATTAAGTTGTCGTTATGTTGTCTTAATTCCCCCTTTTTGATGCTGACCCTGCAGGGTTGACCTATGAGGAGGTATTGAGCTTCGAGCCCCCGGTGTTCGATGAGGACGACGTGATGGAGGCATGAGGACCGCAGATGATTTTTCCTCAGATGGGCGTTGTTGAAAACCCCAGTCCCGCCCTACCCAGCCCCACCCCCACCCCAGTCCTCAACACCCACCCTGGGGCAGAGGACCTGTTCCTCATTGGACCTTTTCAGAGTGATACATTCAAGTGCCTGTCGTCATTAATTCTTTTATTCTTCCATGAGTTCCTGCGGCAGACGCAACTCTTTCCACAAATTCTTGATTCTGCTCCTAACACACCTAGGACAAAATGTTCCTGTCTGCCTCAAGACAGAGACCGGTGACAGGAAGCCATCGCAATACCTTCATCACAACACCATAACATGTATAATAAGGTTTGTCTAAATCTGTTGAAAGCCTGATACCTTGGGAATCTGATCATGTTTTACATGGAAAGATAACTAGTCAGATTTGTGATGTAATTTGCGTGGTGTTATGGCGTGATGTTAATGACAATGTTATTTGGGCATTACGATGATCGCTTCAAACTCGCAAAAAAAGAAAAATACTGCTTTACAACTTCATTGCTTTTAGAATGACCACTTTCACTGCCAGAATCAGCTGAATATTAGAATGTAATTCAGTATACAGAGCTACTGTTTGTTCCGTGGGATTTAGTAACACCTACCTAATTAGGGTACATTAAGAGGATTTGTCTGGAGCAATACCCATATTACTTGTGTCCTCAATCTGCTACAATGATTGAGGATTGGAAGAATATTCTGGTGGTGAAAGCATGGTTATTCTCGCTGTTGTAAAGCATGTCTCAGAATTCAATTTGATACATTTGCCTCACTGGTCATAAGCCATATATATGTAGGGTACATATTGAACTTGTGAATTCTTGATGCGTATTGGTGGTGGTTGGATGGGAGGGGGATCATGTTTTGTTTCTTGTTTAGTTTGGTTTTTAGGTTAAGTCCAGGTATTATGGAGCAGTTATTTATCCTCCTGCCACAAATATTGTAAAACGCTCATTACCTGGTTAAGCCTAGCTCACAATGAATGTGTTCTCTTTGTGTCTGGTGCTGACCAGTGACCCCCCCCCCCTAGTGGTAGGGAGGAGCACTTTGCCCCTTGTGACCTGTTATATTGTCCTGTCTGCCCTATGATAGGATATTACTGTATCTGCGACATGGGTTAAGTGACTTTAAACCAAGGTTCTTTTATCATATCACGAGGACCATTTCACCTGTGGCTTGAGTTTGCTTTTTTTTTTCTTCTTAATCCTTGTTGTTTTTGAGCCACGCTTGCGTAGTTAGAACATTAATGACTTGGATAAGTTTCCTCCTCCATAATGCGAAGTCCTGCTGCCCTTTGTCTGAGCAGAAGGCCGACTTCTGTAATTCTGTTCCTCTCCTCAGTTGTACTTCCTCTGTTTAGGAAACAATCAGGGTACAGCTTTTGAGAAACTCGTCAATCTGAGCCACTGCCCTTTATTCTGAAAGAGCTGATTAGTTGCGTTTCCGTGTCGTCGATGCGCAAGGCATTCACCCAAGATTCGGCCCCTCAACTATGACAGTAGGTTCCGGGTGTACATAAGTATCCGTTAAAGCTTTTAAAAACATTTTATTCTATTGGCTGTGTGTTGATGATGTGATATTACTTGATTCCAAGTAATACTGTATTGCATGTGTCTGTGTGTTTTGCCTGTGTGTTTGTGTGAGCCTGTTTTCAGGAGACCAGGTGGTAATGGTATCACAAATGTAATATGATATGAAAAGTAAAATAAATTACAATATTTATAGCCTTAAAGAGAATGGACAGGTCTAGACATTTTTCTTCCTCTGTTAGAACCTGCTATGGTTTTGCATTCATAACTCCTCTGTACACTGAGAATAGTGACCTGTAAATAGCACTGTTAAGAAAAATAAAGACATATTTTTAAAAACTAAAATTTGCAGTTGTCCATGTTATTTTTCCAGGCAATAACTATATTTAAAAATTACACCAGCACACCCCAGCCCAACCCAGTACAATGATTAAAGTCGTAATGAACAAGTTGTCTTGCGCATGTAGATGTTAGGCATCCTGACTTAAAAGTGAAAATGCTGAAATAACTCGTCTGTATTTTAAGACTTGTAAAAATATTTCTAATGAATATAGACGTTTATATCTATCTCCTTTGTCAGAAAAAGATGCCTTGGTTTATTGTCATCAGCACCTTACACTGGTAGGTAGACATCCGGAAACAGTATTAGGGAAGACAGCGCGTGCAGCTGCACTGCGCCCCCTAGAGGCCATCGGTCATTAGGGACCTGAACGCCTGGGAGGCGTTCGGCTTTCCATTTTCTTCTGCTGGAGTCTTGTCGTATAATAATGTTTTACATTAATTTTCTAATTCTTATATGAATTGGAAACATTATCATATGAATAGGAATTAGCCATAAACTCTCGACACCCCTAATCAATCGGTGTTACTAAAGGATCCGAAAACGACTTAAAGGCTTCATAGGTTAAATTTAGTTGTATTAAGGTTAGGGAATAATTAAGTGAATCGCTAAATATTTTAATAGCGCTAAACCAAACCATTACCACACATACATGTGTAATTAATTATAAAGTATCATCATTTGTAAAAACCTAATGCGTTTTGTAATTTTGCACTGTGATTAAACATGACTGAGGACCCGGAATTAGTAGTAATCTGAAAGTGTAAATACATTTTCTGGGTTAAATGCTGGACTGAGATTAAAAACCGGTCCTGCACTTTTGCCCTGAAAGGCCTTTTGATGACAGTGAGTGATCAAAAAGGTGGGGTCTTCTTATACTTGACCGTTATTATTATTCATTATTATTATTATATAACAATAACTCGGGCCGACGTATTGGAGCCGTTATACAGGGTGGCCACTACGTGGCGCCGCATGCATTAACTTGGCCGTGTCCCGTTGAATCGACAGATCGTTCGGACTCGAGAAGCGGGTTTCGGGGCGGGGCGGGGCAGGGAAGGGGGCGGGGCAGCGTTGCGCGTTGTGGGGCTTTGCCGGAGCACGCATGTGCCGTACCGGGGCCCATTCAACAGCCGCTGCACGCTGGCCGGTTCACCATGGAGAGGAAAGGTAAGGGGGACGAAAGAGAGAAATATTACTCCTCTTGCTGCCTTAACACGTGCTGCCTTTTTACCCACCCCTCTTTTAAAAAAAACGTGTCCTTTAGTTGTGATATTTGATTGTGATATTTTAAATTTGATCGCTCTACATTTTGATGCCAGTTGTACAGAATGTGGTTTACTGTGTTCCTTGGCTTTGATCGAATTGATGAAAAATCAAAATGTTAAATATATAGGGAAAAATGCATTGGCGCTAGTGAGCTTTCCCGCCAGAATTCAAATTCACGTTAAATCTAGACAGTAGGCATTACACGAATTCAATAACCTGGTGATATCGCGGTGTAATGTGTCAGCATAGTAAATTACCCATCCTTGCAAAGGGGATGTAAAAGACATCCGATGTACTGGTTTGATATTCATCATTTTAAATTTTTCTCCTTCCTGTTCACGTTGGCCCTTGAATGTCTTTACGTGAGATTTTTGCGTGTAATACGGTGATCTTTCATGTCGCGACAGTGCTTGCGATCCAGGCACGAAAGAAAAGGACGAAGACGAAGAAAACCAGCAAGAAGTGAGTACGCAACTCAGCACGGGTCCCGCTCTGACTAGGCCATCCCACGTGTGTTAAGCCGGAAGTGAATGTTTACGAATATCACTTAAAGCGTCATCGAGTGCACTATTACGGAGTTCCTTCGTCCTGTCGCCACGTTTGTTCTCTTGACCCCACTAAACGTGCCGGCGCTTTTTAACTCTTATTTGAATCTTTAATCTATTAACCACGAGCTGCTGCGGGTATAATGAAGCCTGATCTTACTTCTCACGGCCCCGTGTCATTTCCCCAAAGGCGTCTCCCCGTGATCGGGGACCGCTCCCCGTCACCTCCCCCTTTTCTCCACTTACCTGTCAGGTGTAGTAGTTACAGTGGTTTTCCTAAAATATTTTATACTTAAGACGTTTAAGCGATACGTATTATTCAGGGGCGTTGGAGCCTGGGGTCGTGTACCCCCCCAGTATTCTGAATATTTAATTAGGCTTCAATCCTCTAGTCCTCAAAAGTAGACCGTTGTATGTTAATGATCAATGCCTCCGCCCTTGGTAGTATTGACAAATTTGATTACAAGCATATATTTTTGGGAGGTTTAAATCATTTTCCACAAAAATTCTTTTGATTGTTTGGGTTATTGGGTACAGATTTATTTCAGGTACATAGTTCCCAAATGTGAAACCATAAGCATGTGAATGTGTATTGTCTCCTCAGTTCCTCTATATTTATTCCACACTTTTATGCTACTGTATTTATCATTTATATACACGTTGCACTGTGCACACTGCTATCCATCGACTTGCGTCCAGGTTACGTTACAGAAGTGAGGATGTAGGTCAGTTAGCACATATTTCGATCATGTTAGGGGAGTGGTCAAATATTGTGTACAATGTAAGATTCAATATCACGTACATTTAGCTAAACCTGTATAGTGGCAGTGCAGTCGGGTTGTTTTAGTTCTTGCTTCATGCCACGTGTGTGGTAAAATGCGTCTGCTTAGATGTCTGCCTCGGACATCGCTCAATGAATGTCATCGATGCTCCTAAGGGACCTCGAAGGTAAATGTGAGCGCGTACGGTTAAATTGGACATAAGTCAGTGGATGACTGTATATACCCCTGTGATCAGCCCTCCTGTATTGCACTGCCCTGTGTTTTGCACTGCTGGGAAAACTCTTCCCCTATTAACATTGTTGCATATCATACCATCAGCTTGGGGGAACACTTTAACGCTCCCTATACCTCTATATCAGTGTTTGCCAATGAATGAATCTATTTAACGCTTTTCAAGACTCAGAGTGCTTTACCAAAACAATGGTGAACCACTTCAACCACCACTGTGTAGCCCTCACCTGGATGCTTTTTTAGACCAGTGGGGAAAAGAATAAAGTTTAGCTATGTATGTTTCTGTGCATTTGTGTTTATAGATGCATACATAGGGTGTGTCCGAAATCGCGCACTTGCGTCAGTGCACTGAGATGTAGTGCGCACTTCCTTCTGTAGTGCACACTACCATGGGTAAATGCTGTTCTAAATGGAACACTAACGTTTTGCACTTACTAGAAGTGACGGACTAGCTTTTGATCACGATTCTCCAGCGCACCAAAATATCTTCCGTGTTTTATTTACAATGAATTTATAACGTGTATAACCTATCTACGACAGCCTAACGGGCTAAAAGACTGCTAACATTTACGTGTGCGAACTCTTCTAAGTCTATATACTCGCAAACTCAAATTATCTATAATTGTCGTCAGAGAGTGACAGGCGACACACCACAGTATACATCAGTAAAATAATTTTATTAACGTTACTTATACTTGTATAAGTATGGGCTTGCGTGTCTATGTTATTGTCCGCTATTATTCAACTCTGAAAACTTGCCGAAAGTCTCTCCCCTTCCGCTACGTAGTCAATATGGCGGGCATTTAGTGCGAGTAGTGCCCATCATTCTGCACTGCGTATTCTGGCCATTTTCAGTGCACCATACGGATACTTTAAGTGCACTGAATTTTAGTTTAGTTGTCAGTGCGAACGCACTACGCCCTAAAATCGCGCACTAAAACTGCACGATTTCGGACACATTCATAGTGTAAGGCTATGTGTGTGCTGGCTGAGTGTTACCTTGGACAGAGGTCGTTTGCCCTTCCTTGATGTTTGTGGCACTCTGTTTATGACTGTGTTTGTGCAGATATACAGGCATTTGGTTTCCTTATTCCCCCCCCCCCCCTGTCTCTCATTCCCTAGGGGCTTTCCCTGGATCTTGCCCAATAAATGCGGCCTCCTGTTCACTCTCCAGAAGCCAGTGTGGTCACCTGGCCTGCCTGAAGTCTCTCCTTTTACGTGACAAATCCACCCACAAGCGGCACCCTGCTTACATGTGTGAAATCCCGTAATTCCAATTTGTTCTGGTTGATGATCAGTTCTACATCGGAATCCTCGATTCTGTTCCACATCTGAGAATCCGCCTGCTCTTTTTACGACCTCAGCTTTCCTGCGATCGTTCTCATCCTGCCCACGCCCCCCCCGCTCCCCCTCCCTCCCTCCCTCCCTCTCCCGCCTG
>JAODUD010000127.1:8206065-8229965 GCA_026784285.1 Stomatorhinus walkeri
AGGTAAGGTACCCCCCCCCCCCCCCCCACCCATCCTGAAGAGTTGTTGCTGCAGCCTGGCAGTCCCATTTTTTCTCATGCTTTTACATGCCCGACAGACCCTGTGCCCGTTAAAATTCAGTCCCTGGTTCTTTAAAGTTATGTCAGCCATTTAAATGGAGAACCTGCGGCCGTAATCCCTCTAAAACGAGCTCACCAAAATTTTCAGAGCTCGCCAGTCTCTCTAGTTCACATTTTGGCTTTATTCCATTTTGTCAATGGGATGTATGTAAGAGAGACACAGCGTCGGGTGTCAGGGCCGAGTGTGAATAGGCTTGCACTCCCATTTCCTCATCTGCAGGGAATTGTCTAGCAAGTGGGGGGTGGGGTTGCGCTCATCTGCGTAATTTTAGGGCAGTGACTCTCGCATCCCTCCGTTATAAATGCTGCTGATGAAATTGGTTTTTATGCTGCTTCAACAAGTTTATGCACAACAGGTTTTTACTCATTTATACAATTGGAGCAGTTTCCAGCTTCGGGTTATAAGGCCGCATCCTTAACACCCCTTGTTGTCATAAGACCCGGAATCCTGTTGCTGTTGCCCAGCTACCTGCAATTCCTGTGCCTTGCCTGTTGTTCCTAGAACCAGTGTGAACACTGAAGCCTGGTTAAATATTAAAGCTTCCCAGGTCATATGACATGCCTTAATCAGCTCTCCAGAGGGGGGGGGGGGGTCATCAATGTTTCATAGCAACAGCAGTACCTGCGTTTTTGGTTGCTTGTGCCCAGAAGTAAAGGATTGGTCTTCCTGCAGTGGTAGCTGCAGCTTGTGTCCTCCGCTGCGGAGTCTAGGACGTCACCTTCACACCCAAGAGAGTTCCTCGTACTGTTTGTACAGATATGTTTGTACTGTTCACAAAGCCTCTCTGTCAGCTCAGACCTGCTGTTGAGCGTCCTAGTGGCAGCCTTGCATAGTCGCTCATTACAAATGGGAGAGTTTTGGAGAATCGCCATGAGTTTAGTGCATTTCTGTAAAACTGAATGCTGGAGAGATTTTTTTTTTTTTTTTGCATTTGAGGAGCTATTTTGAGATTACATCATCTTAGTCCACACTGATGATTCATCAACAATCCATTCTTATCATTTTGTAAAACCTTTGCTAGGTTTTATGTGCTTGAAACCTCTCATTCTTTTTGTAAAACTTTGCCACCTGTAGCTTGGATGCTGGACACATCATTATGTGATCTTGAAGTCATCACCTCCATGGTTTTCTTTCTTTTTTTTGTCTGCAATATCATTTGGTCCTCAGATGCTGCCACCTGCTGGTGGGAGTCTTGAAAGGACAACTCTTACCTGGTTTACTGTTTACCACCATAGAAACCATAGGCGCTGCACTGCCTGTGTTTAATCAGCTTGTCGTCTTTGCTCCGTTGTTCACAGATCACATCGCACTGATTATTGAGTTACTTGGGAAAATTCCTCGCAAGCTAATTTTGGCTGGCAGATATTCCAAAGATTACTTCACAAAGAAAGGTAAATTGTCCTCTTCTCTCATGCACACATACATAACAGAAAATCACAAAATATTTGCAGTACTTTATCAATATTCAAATTATATAGTTTTTTCCAGTAAATACAGAATATCACAGGAATTACAGTTGCTAACTAACATACAGCCCGATGGCGATCTGTTTTCTCATTGTTACTGAAGGACGGGTGGATCTTGCCGTAATGCCCCAGGTGATGCAGGTCCCCTGTGAGCAAACGCCTCTGCACACCTCATGTCGCTTCTGCTAACGACGTTTCTTTCTGCAAAAGGGGACCTGAGGCACATCACCAAACTGAAACCCTGGGGCCTCCTCGACGTCTTGGCGGACAAGTACGAGTGGCAGCACCAGGAGGCCCAGGCCTTTGTCGACTTTCTACTGCCCATGCTGGACCTGGTGCCCGAGAAGAGGGCCACTGCCGCGGAATGCCTCCGCCACCCCTGGATCGCCACCTAGTGGTCAAATCCAGAAACTATTTACTAATGTGTGTGCAGTAGACTGGGCAGCTGCCCCATTGCACCTACAGAGGCCAGTTTTGGCATGTTGTGCAAGGGGTGACAGCATGACATAAGGACACAGTCTAGTTTGGTCGACTCACAATTTTTGTTTTTTTCTCTTTAAATCCCCCTCCTCCAACACTAAATAGTTCATTAACTGACTTCATCCTGAGTCTTTCATTGACAGTTTACTGCATTTTATCACCACCTTACTGGTTTGTCAAGGCAAGAAGAACCTGATTTATTTGAAGATGTTATTTAAACTATCGGTGTATACAGTATTGGGGCAGTCGCTCCACTTTTAAAGGTAACGGACTCGTCTCGGCTTGGTGATCCCCGGTTACGGGACCCCCAGCCCCATCCTGGGCTCTCCCATCAGCCTACTTTGCTGCCTTCCGCTTACGACCTCTAAGCTTGAACTTTTATCCTAAGTGAAGATCCCTGCTGTGTTCTCACAGGCACGTCAGCCACCGACACGTGCCGTGGGCGAGGTGTGCGCTCAGTGTGAGCTGGTATACACACGTACCAAAGAGCTGGCCGTCTCTGTATTACTGTGCGGGTTATAAGTAATACTGACGTTAGCTAAGGTCCAGCTGAATACCAGCTGAAGTTGGGTTGTTAAGTTAATAAAGGAATTCCAGTATGTCTTGGCATGTGTCTGGTTTTAGATGAATTTGTCTTTGTGTTCTTAGCTTGACTGACTTTTATCGCTCCACACTGGAGGCCCGGGAAGTTCCTCGTGGGGAACGTTCTCCTCACCGCCTAGGGGAGCTTCTTCTCTCACACTTGGGTTGTGCCCTTTCAGCTTTGTATTCTCCTCCTCAGTTCTCGCTTATTCTTTACCTTGGTGCATTTTGGATTGTTCATTGTTTCAGAATTTATAGAAGATATACTTTTCTGTCGATGCTAAAGAACATTAAAGATTTGAAAAATGAAATCTGTCTGGAGTCTCTACCTCTTTCTCATTTCTCAGGGTCGAGTGCCGTCTGGTTCTGTCTGCTCTTAAGCTGCGCAAGTTTCCAGAGTTTGCTCATTTCCATAGAAAAACAGCCTCACTTATGCAATGGAATTAACTGCTAGGCCCAAGGCCGTCTGCTTTTGTCTAGCTGGGTCATTATTCATCGTTCCTGCCTTTGGGGGCTTCTCTGCTTCTGCTGTGTTACTGTTATTTTGTTACCCTGGCTTATCCAAAGGAATTTACCGTTTTCCCCAGTTTTGCCCCTTTGCACACAAATATCTGGGATTTCGCAGCCGTTCAGCAGCACACCCGTTTCAGGAGCTTGATTCTGAAACCTTTGTCCATCTTGAGTGCCACCCTACTTGTCATTCCAGTACAGCTAGTCGCTGTCCCTTAGCAAGCTTAAGTTTATCAAATTTCTTCATGCATCACCAGGACTCAAAACAAGAATTTATTTCCAATCAAATATTTTACCAGTGAAAACGGGCATTTTACTGGTGCTATTGTAGTACAGGTGTGTCTGGAAACTGAAATTTACCTACAGCTTCCCTGGAGTATTCTTAGTGTTGTTAGGGAGAGTTAGTCTGAGTTTCTTTTGCGGGCTGCAGGGCGAAATGACACTGACTGTTACATGCAGCACATTAGTCTTAGTGGGAAGAGAAGACATGTTAATTCTTACAGTGTAGGAGTCACTCAATGGGTATATTCTCTGTATTTAAATTGCCAGCTATGCTATGAATTCTGTACTAACCCACACAACAATCCAAATGCACATATTTAGCTTCATTTTAGTGTTGTGCTTTCTTCTTTTGCTGTTGGTATTTCACGTTTCAACTTCACACTGCTGTTTGCAGTCCATCATCGATGTGGATGTCCCATCTCATGTCGGTCTACTCCATATCGGCAGCTGATGGCAAGATCAGTGTGATCACTGATGAGGCCATGTGCCATATTTCCAGAAGAAAGACTATTTGTCATTACTGGTTTCTGCAGAAATAGTGAAAGAAGTCTATCTGCATCTTTTGTGGAATCCATATCTGAAGTCTGATCTCCTTCCTCTGAGGCATCTTCCTTCAGCCGCAAAGGTCTAACTGTCCTTCTAAGCGATTTACCTGGTCTGATAACACAAGTAATTTTTACAAGGGTTGGTAAGTGAATGTATGTTGAGATGCCGTAAGTCCCTGCACATAAGAAGCTTATCCTGAAAGGCAGAAGATTAGGGCTGGCTGATTTGGAAATCCAGACAGCCAGGAGAAATGGGTATAAAAGTCCCCACTGAGTCCTCCATCACCAGTGCGGTGAAGGCTGTGCACGTCCGTCCACTGATATCCCACATCCTTGTGAAGTGCAGCAGGATCTCTGTAGCACGTAGAAGTCATGCAGTGGTGGGTTGGACATTGGCTCCTGAGATCTTCTCTTGTCATTAAACTCTCTCAGGCCTCACCTGAAGTGACATGGCAGAACTATCAAAATGATGCACTCTTAAGAATGGATGCTGCCGGACCACAGACCAAATGGCATTTCAGTTAGCAAAGCGTTGTCTTTTCACCAAACAATTAGTGTTTACATGAAGCCCATCTTTTATTCCATTTTCATGGAATGACACTGTTAAAGATGCCAATTCCCTTTTCTCAGTGTTTTTTGTGCACTGTCAGGCAGCTTAGTTGGGTAATTTTTGTGTTTATGACACTAGCCCAAGAAAGACCCTGTAGATGTGTAATTTAGGAGAAGGGTAGGGAACCTGTACCATGGAGAGCTGGTGTGGGTGTGGGGCTTTGGGAAGACCTCTCAATAATTAAATAGTGGTTCTTAACTCCTGTCCCAGGGACCCTCTCATTGGCTGATATAGAGGCCATCCCTAAAACCAGTGCCCGCATCGGCCCTCCACGGAACATGGATCCCCACCCCTGATTAAGGATGACCTTGATCTTAATTCGGCAAAGTTCAACACTACCAAAGTCACACATTTGTATAGGGCCCCTTGTTAGCCGCAAAACCATCACTACACTGAATATTAAATTAACGTGTTTAGGAGGTGCTGAATCAGTATGTTCTGCTAACTAGCTAGCTAGCTACCATCTTCTGATGGTACTTGAAAGTTATTTCGTTTTTGAGACATCAAGCAGGGAGTGAGTCCCAGAAACAACAAACCCATCCCTGCTCAGCTCCGTTTACTCGTTCGTCAACTTGTAGAATCTCTCTTTTACAGTTTGGTAATTTTTTCTTTTAGACAAATTGATTAAATTTGCCCGGCAGTCAGATTGATGCATTACTTCCACATTGATTGATTAATAATCAATGTTACTACTGTTACAATGTCTCATAGTAGATTGTAGCAATGTACTAATAATAAATCTCTGAGAAGTCAGGCAGCCCTGGACTCTTCTGCAGTTATCACAGATTTTAGATCATGAAGAAATGTGAAGAATATAGCATCTTGCCAGTATACAGTCTTACTGTGAAACTTTGCTTGTATACTGATTTGCTCCACAAACTTGTTCCTCTTTATTCTGCACTTTATTTTTAGGATAAACACTTGGTTGCATTTACTGATTCATTCTAAAACAATGAACAGCATAAGGTATATGAATATTTGTCCATCCATCCATCAAGCTTTCAGTCACTTACCCATCTGTATTCTGAAAAGGCTTTCTTATAAGCAATGGTGAGAGTTTGATATGGGAGGGTCTTAATAATAGATATGCAAATGTATATTTATTGTTGGGGGTGAATGAAGCCAAATTAAATATTGTCTCCCCTGGCTTGTACACCCCTATCTGTATGGCTAATTTCCTAATAGTGAAAATAAAATTGACCAGTTGCTGTGATGCTGTGATTACTTTGGTCATTGACGATGGTCTTGAACTCTCTACTAATCGTTGACTTCTACCCAAGTGTGACCCATGTTCATATCTCCACATGGGAGGTCTCACCTTTGTCCTCCACTTCGAAGTCTTCAGGCAACAGCTTGTCCTGCCGGTTTCCCAGCACGAAGCCCAGGAAGGAGAGGGTGAGAGAATCCAGGATGCTGATGATGGCCAGGATGTAGGCCCAGCGCACCGTGCAGTTCCCTATTGTGTACTTGTCTGTCCGATTTCCACACATGCGTTTCACCTCTGAGGAGTCCCAGCCGTCGGGGTAAATCATGCAGCCCAGGACCATACAGACAGCTGGGGACAAGAGCTGGCAAATGTCAGCTAATCTTCTGCAATATTCCTGGCAATACACATATCTACATCATTAAGGCTACAAGCAGGGTTAAAATGTTTTACTGTCATGTGTTCCAAGTAAAGTGAACAACATGTCTGCTAACTCACATACTCAACTAAAGACATGTAGAGAACAGATAACAAAAATGAGACAGTAGGCAGCACAGTCTGGGATAATCTGGCAAGTATGTGAAGCAGCTGTAGATTATGTAACAGTGACAGTATCACTATTAAAGCATGATAGGTGCCTGTTGAGTCGTTTTATCACTGTTGGGTAAAACTGTCCTTGAATTTTGACGTTTGGTCCTAAACTGCTTGCCAAAGGGACGGAGAGAGAAAAGTGCCCATGCAGGACCATCAAACCACCGAATCTCTGCCTCTGAAGCTGTAGAGATGTCATTTTCTTGATCCCAAAGACATGGCTAGTTCCTATAACAGCTTGTACCATCGCACTACTTTGCTCTCTGGTATCCTCATCCTGGATTTCTTGGATTTTGAATCTGAATGTGGAGAAATGTGCACATTTTTTCCAGTTTGTGTCTCGCACTTTGAAGCAGTTCAGGAGAGCCAACAAGTGGTAAATTACCCTGTGATGCACCAGACATGTCCATGATGTACTCTGCCTCCCAAGGCTCTACATTCCAGGATTCGCTCCTTGTTGCTGACCTGATATAACGTCACATGCTCACACTTGTGGGTTGTGGGTGTTACCCTCAGCTGGGGAGGAGTGGGAGACTGCAGCCTCAGAAAGAGCTGGAACACCATTTTTTTCTTCTTCTTCACCGAGTTATGCAATGATGTCTAAACTCTCAAGAGTGCATGTACTTTGACAGGAAACAGGAGTGCATTGCAAAAGCTGGAGAGTCACCTTTATTAGTCACCTTCGATGTACAAGGTTAATGATAATGATTTTTCTTTTAACTAGAGATCTCGCCATCTTTTACCTCTAAGATGGTTATGTTGTTGTGCTTTTATATAATTACATATTTTTTGTTGTCAAATCCCATATCTTCAAGCAGGAAGTCTAGACAGCCACTTCATCTATACAGCAGCCCGAGGTTATTCATCTGACATGCCGAACATGTTCTAAACAGGCTGTAAATTTTGGAAGACAGTGGTGTGCGTTTCCATGGTGACTCCCAGCAGGCCGTTTTGATGTTAGAACCTTCTATAAAAACCAGCCGTCGTTTCCCCAGCATTGCATCCCGCCTCGGCTCCTTGTTCGCTTTGCGCTCACGTTTGCAGTGTTCTGGCTCACATTGTTTACCACCCCTTGTTACTTTCCTGTATAAAATATGATCTGTGTCGCATTGTGTTTATTGCTATACAGGCAGATCTCGCCTTACGCAAGTCCGATTTACATAAATCCAGATTATGCAAAACAAACTATGTATATATATATATGTATACACACACACAAAAATACTATATATAGAGAACAAGATATATAGTTTACACAAAAAGGTGAATTCACCTGTAAGTAAATTTACACTATATTTACACTTCATTTATTCTATACTTGTTATTTACTTTGTAATATGTTTGGTTTGTAATACTACTATATTTTTGACGTGCTTTTTTGTTATATGGTATGTTGACTGGTATGGGAATACGACTGCGGAGTAGAAAGTAGTATTGGTTAAGAACTCCCTACGTAAAGACAGCGATGCAAATAAAACCACAACAAGAGACACAGGCAAGTAAATAACTATTACTATTAAATCTAGGTTCACGTAGGAGTAGACAAGTAATACCTCAGGGATTAATGGTAAGTGTAGTGCTGATATTCATTAAATCTCAGTCTAAGGTGGAGGTGCATTAAAGCAAGTCACAGTCAGTCCCTGATTTAATCTTGAATCCTTCTCCCTCTACTCAAAAACATACCTGGAACAGGTTGCCCAGTACCTGCATGGCCCAATAACCCAACTCCAATCTATCATGATCCCCAACTGCTAACCCTCTTATCCACCCTCGCATCACCCAGTTTTACCCTCTGGAATGAGAAGGCCATTTTTACACTCTCCATGCCAGAACTTTAATATGATTGTATGTCTTTATCATGCTCCATAACCATGTGTCCAGTGCAGCATTGTCCTGAACCTTGAGCCCAGCTTATGTCTCACAAGGTATTTCCCGGACTGGATCCACTGGGCATTGGCCCACTGGGCAATTTAGACACACCAATGCCATCAATTCACCAAAACCACATGCCTGTGAATTGCAGCAGGAAAGCAGAGTGCCTGGAGAAAATTCTAGAAAACACAGAAAGAACATTCGAACTCCATGCATATCACAAAGCCTACCTATTTCCAGAAAATTGTATGAGGCCACAATACTCCCCCCCCCGCCCCCCCCAAAAAAAAAAATTGTAGTTTACTTTTCATTGGTATACCTGGCATGTCCCCTATCCTGTATTTTCTGGGATAAACTGGAGGCTCACTGTAACCCTGTACTGAGTAAGTGGTTAAGGAAGATGAATAGATGATTGGCAAATGCATGTTATCTGACAAAATGTTTCTTGCATAATGTAGCTCATATTGTCACTGTTCTCAAAATTTAGAGTAATTTGACATGGATTTTTCTTGCTGTGGATTTACTTCAACTCTCCAAACTGATTGCCTCCAACAATAATAGATTCTTACGTTCTTAAAAGTGAAAACAAGATACAGTAGTATCCAGTTATCCACCCACGGCATGGAGACAAGGGGAACACCATTCTACAGGTGAATAACAGGACGAGGTCTCAGCAGGCTAAAACTCTGCTGGTTTAAGGTTGGGAGTTGCTAGGTGACTGCCTTTGGAGCTACACAATCCCCTTGATCGGGTTTCAGAGGACTTTCTCCAGAAGGGCCTCTGTGGCCGGTCTGCAGCTGCCACTGTCGTTATTGAAACGTGCGCACCCTGAACTGGGAAGTCAGAAAAAGTGATGAGAGAGATAAGCCAGAGATGGATTTCAAGCGAAGGCAAGACGTTTATTTACAAGAGATAAGTCACTGACAAGCAAATGTAGATATGCAGGCATGAAGCCCCGAGACCCGGTTTTTTCATACTAATTAACTGAACTTTGGAAGGCTTGTGTTAGTCAAGCATCACCGGCAGGTATTGTGACATTTTCCTGTGAGGTGAACATATACAAATCCCAGTTATGAGACTTTTCAGAGAAGATGGCACTGGAACAAGATGCAGGAATTTGTTAGAACGTTTTTTTTCCTGAAAAGTTCTAAATGCGTTTTGGGCTGACAGCTCAGAAGCTGTATGAGCCACTAGCACTGGGTGTGACTTATGAGGAGAAGCAGTCCGTTCCAGGTGCAGAACATAGAATGCTTACAGATGAGTCTTGGGGAAGATTTAAAGTATAGTAAAACATTCATTTCAAGTACTATTGAATTTAAACCCAGATTGCAGTTCCTATAGAGCTGTTCTGAGTTTAAAAGGTTAATTGGCAAACATCATTGGGTCAGTTTTAATTAGTAACGCAATTGCAATAACATAAAGCACCAGACATTTGCGTTTAGTATCCCTTTAGAAGTCAATGACTACAGTTGCAATTAATAGAAAAATGACAATAACTGAAGTGAAAGACTCACTTAATAAAAAGATGATGTCCGTGTGAAAGATGTTTGTCAATTGACTTTTTTTTAAACAGGTGAATCTGCAACATTATTACAGAATTAAGCAATTGTCCAAAGACGTTCTGTGAGCATAGTATGTTCAGACTTTGAAAGTAATACAGTATATTCTGTAATATTGAAGCACTTAGAATTAAACAGATCCTTTAATTTAAGGTTTCGTTTAAGGTTTCACTAATACTATTGTATTATATTGGAATAATTTGCGAAGACGAAAACAAACGATGCTACAAAGAAATAGGTATGGTTGGGTTGCCATGGTGACTGATGACAGCTCCAGGACCTATAGGTAACAGAGTCAATGAAACCAAACAGCCCCCCATTATGTAAAATTGTTTGATAAGGTCATTTAGAAGGTGATCTGGGCTGCTAGGTGAGGAATGGAGCTTCGTGCTATTGTCAGTGTGCACAGCCTGTGACTATAGGAACACTGATATGGCTTATGGAAATTCAAAGTACAGTTCACCTACCATAAGCTTTGCCAATCTTTTATTATAGCATGGCTGTAGGTCTGTAGTCATTGGAAAGGATGTAAGTTTTTATTCAATAGGTAGGTTGATGAACATCTGTGGATTATTGGTTTTATACGTGTTTATCGATGCTGCTTTTGTTAAGTCTTTTACTTCATTGTAACGAGTGCATGCTTCATAATCAAATATATGCTGCATGGTTTAGAAATAGTTAACTTTGTAGGAATTGCAACAATTACTCAACTGAGGAGTGTGTGTAACAGATGTCAGAGTGTGTGTTACAGACGTCAGAGTGTGTGTTACAGACGTCAGAGTGTGTGTAACAGATGTCAGAGTGTGTGTAACAGATGTCAGTCTGTATGGAATCCTGGGAATATCCTAAAGAAAAAGCACCGTTTTAGGATTATCGGAGTCTATGATTATGGGTTAGCTTTGGCGACGTATATTGCACATCACCGTATGATCCGTATCGTTTGCACCGCTTAAGGAGCTCCAACTGACTGGTATATACGCCCTGCTTGTAATACGACTGCCGTCAACGTTTCTCAACAAGGTACCGAACCAGCTTTGATTTTTCAGTTCTGTTTTTGACCGCCGTAACACGTCAGTAGAGCATAACTACGTGATCGTAGACACAGCTGCATCTTTTGTAGCAGTATAAAAACGGCAATAATGATCAATTAATCATCTGGACGTTGTCGCTATTCATATAACAATTCATATGAAATAATAATGTAAAATAATTTGCTTAATTATAAACCTAATTATTTTCGTTCTGGAAATTAAAAAAAAAAACAATATATATATAATATTAAGTCTGTAATTTAGTTGCATGAAACATACAAAAGTTTGCTTTAAATGCATTTGTTGTATATAATTATTTTTGTAATATCCATTAAAATTTTTATTCAAATTTTTTATTGTACTTATGGGATTACTATTTTTTGTATAATAGATACACTTTGCTTGCATTAGATATGATTGCTTTGAAATACGTGTTAAAGCAGTTTTTGTTGTTGTTTTGGACATAAGAGGACTAGGGGCCAAACGTACAGCGCATTCGCAAACCAATGTCGTTGCATAAAGCTGATGGGATGATTTATGCAAAGAGCTTGATTGTCATTAGGCCTATATAATTCTAGCAAACTTTTCGCCGGTGCAGTCTGTGAATATTTATGAACTGGTTGTCATGGTGAAAAGAAACTGTTTTCTTTCAAGCCAAGAGTATCAGTGTGATTAAAAGAGAAAGTGCTACACGTTGAACTCGGTATCTCTTGCGTATTGTCAGCCTTTATAAATTCCTTGGCCTCTTTTAACGTCCGACCGGATACATATGCTTTAATGCAGAGAAATCGACAGACAAGATTGTATGTCGAAGTATAAAATGCAGAATGTAACGTTCATTTCACATAAAAAGAGCCACGTGCTGAGTGCGTTTTATTAATTTCATATAATTTAAGTCATTAGCATCAGTGTAATTGGCTACATGTGACTTCAAAATGTAAAAAACTGCATTTTAAACTAAGCGCCTTAACGTCGTTGTTGCTTTCTGAGATTTCAAGTTGGTGCTGGTGTGTTTTATGTTAGTTATTTTCTGAAATAAGATAATTACATTTAAGCCTTCCTACGTATACTGAAACTACAAAACAGCTGTTCGATGAATCTGTTTCTTCTCATTCCAATAGTTGAAATTTAATAGTTTGTTCATTTAAACAACTTTTTTATTTATATTTATGGTCGAACCTATTTTTTAAAGGTTAAATAAAAAAAAACATTTATATTATTTTGTGTAATCGATTAGTTCAAATATTTTGAGCTGATTCAACATTTCCAGCATTTTATTTGTTTTCAGCGCATTTTAGTACACATCTTAAATGATCATAGCATCAGGCTAACCCAGGTTTTGGTACATTGGAGCCTGTTTTAGAAACCCAGTCTTTAAAGAAGCTGTCCACGGTGCACGCGCTCCCGTTGTATTTCCTAGCGAAAAGTTACTTACATGAGGCGAGCTGCATCCAAGCGCAGATCTTGTAGACGCTACCGGCGTTGCAGAAGAAGAAGAGGCTGAAGCACACCATGCTGCCCACCACTAGCAGCACGGAGATGCCCACGAAGAACATGGCGGTCTTGAAGGCCCCCGAAGGGATGGAACCGAAGTCCAGGGCGCTGCCCTTGCAAGTCAGCTCGGAGGTCAGCGCGTTGCCGATGCAATAGTGGAAGAGGCCGAAGTATCCCGCCTGGGGGGTATTCACGCTGTCCCCGATCCAGTACGGCTGGATGAACACTACCACCGTTATGATGGCGAAGCAGATGGTGAAGATCGCCCACAGCACACCAATGGCTCTGGCGTTCCTCACGTAATTGGTGTGGTATATTTTGGCCGCCTCTTGGGCTGGTAGCATTTCCCCCATCTTGAGGAGAGATCGCACTAAACCCACAACGAGATGCCACACAGTTATAGTCCCAGTGTAATGCCGGGATCACGGAGTGAGGAGCTCCACACCACCTGAAGCTCACCGATTCCACATTGTTAGCAGATATTACAACTCAGAGTAATGTTAGATGCTCGATTCCACCTGTGTTAGGCTATGCATATAACCCCATTCATAGCTCTTGTACTTACAGTTGTATCTTCTGTATGTTTACTTAGAGACGTGGTTAAGTCCTGCTCCACACTTCACATTTTCATTTATCATTAACGAGGAGTCGCTGGTATTAGTTTTGTCCGTGGTCTGTCCAGTGTTCCCTGTTCAATGCCTTGGCGTTGCCCCTACCTCAGTCGCCAGCTTAGTCTACGATCGCCTGGTATCAGATATCTAGCCATAAATTCAGGACCAAGGAGAGCGATTCTCCATCAGTGACACGCCCCCCGCCCCCAACCCGACTCGTGCGCTGTATTGGGGCGATAAAGGAGCAGGAATGATAATGTGCACTTTCTATTTTACCGTGCTGAGGCTCGTAACTGAAGACGAGTTCGCTGTAACAGAAAACTCAGTGAATAGGTAACAAACCATAGGCTTAAAACTGTGCCACACTTGAGTCAATTACATGAGTATTTACTGGTTACAATTAAGATAATAAAATTGTTAAAAATGGAACAAAATTAGTGTCGACATGAGGTCAAGAAACAATTTATATGACGTCACTGCATACATTTATATTATCTTTTTATATATTATTTATACAATTTAATAACAGTAAGAAGTACGAGTAGGCTAGGTTGTAATATACAAGTCTGAAATGTGCATGAAAATCTAACTTCCAGACGCAAATTTGTGTTCCGCAGCATTTTCTGCCAGGGTGGATTTTATTACTAGGCATGCGCTTTTCCAGCACAAGAATAAGTTGTCTTCAAATACGAAAAACTTAGAGCTAAGAATTTCAGGAGTAATGCGAGCGGTGATACTTTAAACCAGATGGATTCAGGTTTCTGTAGGATAACTCACACTAATAAGATCCTTAAACAAAAATCATATGCTAAAAGGTAAATATTTTGGAACCGTTTCTTGTCCACGTTTCTGGTTTCTGTGGCAATTCAACTCATTGAAATGTGCATAACATTCATTACGTCCAATGGTGGGATAATACGCTCTTTCGTTACTCGGTCTGACTATAATGTAATCCTGAAACAATTCAAAGATTTTCCGGAATTCTGTGTTGTTCCATTTTCAGATGTATTTTCTCAACATAAATGGTTACATAAATTATGTTTTCATTTCAGTTTAGTTAACTAATATTCTTTAGATCTTTAGATCCTCTGATGTGTAAAAGTGTAATTAATGTAGGCCTATATATTACTATTTCTTGCAATTTCAACAGCGACGTTTTGCGGTTCATTGTAACCTTTTATAGTGCAAACCTATTACTGAAAGGTACTCATAATTTAATACATTTTGTGTTTATATTATTTTAGTGGCAAGTTAGGGGTGTTTATGAACTTCATATAATTACTTAAGCATTTGGATTTTGTACATTTATTTAATTATATGTTAATTCCTCACTATATACTATGTATACCGATCCTATACATGGAAAATCTATTTTTGTAATACTCGGCTTCTCTGAGGACTGAAGCTGTTACACAGCTTTGAAAATTGATACAAATTACCGTTGTTGCAGACAAGAGAACAATACAGTCATCCCTAGGGATTATGTAGTTCAATAATTATATAAATCAATAAATGTCGCAACTGTCCTTTCTGTTTGTCGACAAAAGCTGCCATCTGTTATAGCTGAAAACCCACAGAATAAGATTGAAACATGAGATGTACTACAGATTAATTTTGTCAATATATCATTTTAGCTGCATGGACAAAGGTATTACATTAAATATTTATTAAGTGCTCTAAGCTAACATTCATTTAGAAACATTAACCTTTTTATAATAGTTCCACAGCAGAAACAAAACACTTTCTATACGTTTATAAAATGTTCCCCAGGGAAATGAACTGTGCAACAACAAGATGTATTGCCTTGTGCCATGGGACCGCCATTAACTGTGGCGTCCTGGGAAGTTTTTCGCAGTATCACATAACCTCAAGTGAGCATGTCGTTGAAAGGAAATTTGCGATGTGGTAACTAAATATTTCCCATTCCCGGGACTCCAGGGACAGCGTCACAGTCAGTGTGATCGGCCGGTTAAATTTCTGTCACGTTATAGCCGCCGTAATGATTTAAAAAAATTAAGGACGGATGATCAATTTATAAGGATAATTTAGCGGCATACGATTAAGTCGTGCCATAAAAAAAATAAGGCTCAAAGACTAAAACAATCACTACCATACCAAGTATACGTTTGTATTTCTGTAATTTAACTTAAATATAATATTAAAGGCCTATTTTCTTGCAACATTTCCATCTAACCCCACAGATTTGTAGTTAACAATACTTCCTCCCGCATCGTCGATGCTGTTCCCGTTGAAATGAATGAACTTGATTGACCAACCGACAGAGGGCGCCAGAGTGTTTGCGGTTCTCATTCAACTCTATATCGACCATCCAGCTGTCCATTTTCTGCTCCCGTTTGTCCTATTCATCGTTACGAGGGTCTGGAGCCTATCCCAGAAGCTACAGATGCAAGGCAGGGAATAATCCAGGATGAGTCCACAACCCATCACATTACGTATTTTAATCATATAAGGGTTCATAAATCCCAAACTCTTGCTTCCCCCACCCGCTCCAGCCAACACAGCACCACCAAATTAACTTCTAAGAAAAGATATCTTTTTGTATTTTAATGAAAAGATACCTCACTATCACCTTACTATTTATGAATCTTTACAGTATTCATAAATGCAACATCTCTATTTTAAAAGCATCACCATTTCAAAATAAATATTCAAAAAGGTCCTAATGGTGTAATGTAGGATGGGATAAAGAAAAAGCTGTATTCAGGCGGACAAAGGGGTCGTTGTCTTGATGGGCCAGAGGGGTAAAGCAAGACTCCTTCTTTATTACCCTATCTCCAATGGTCTTCTTTCAAGGCCCTGCAGAAATTATCTTCTCTTGTGATCGGCTGCAGTACGCACAGCCTTGCATGCTTTTAGAATAAGTCTTCACATCCACTGTATAAATATGTGGATGGGATGAAGAAGCATTTCATTGAACTTCAGGCTGCATCCATACATACATATTCAACTGTGGTAATTACCACCAGTCAAACCACGCATTTGTGTGGGGCCCCAAGTTTGGGGGGCCCCCTGTTGACTGCAAACAGTCACTACACAACGTTTTCAATGAATCCTTATTTAGGAGATTCTGAAGCAGCATGTTCTGCTAGTTTTTGAAACATCTGCGAGAGGTGCAGAATCACAGAAGAGAATTTTTTTTGAATGGGACCCCAGACGCAACAAATGCGCCTCGGCAGAGATGCAGAATCACGGTTGTGTTCTCTGCTCTTCAGTGCTTCAGTGGGTTGGTTTGTACCGTCGTCACACGGTAGCCACACATCACATATGTCTCCTAAGCAAGGGCCTGCAGACCCTAATCCAGTAGCCAATCCTTTCAAAAAGTGACTCGCCTTGATTACGCTTCGATGGCAGCCAGTCACACACCATTAACTAGGTAACATGTAATCCCTTTATTTCATAGCAAGTCAATTCACCTCTCATCCGCAGAGCAAATAATGTGCACAGTCATTACAGAAAAAGTCTGTCTAAGCTATTCTTCGGGGCTTGTATGAAGTGCTCTAATTATTATGTTCTTTAAGGGCAGCAGGTAATTTTGTGATTGAGGGAACTAAAATTATGCCAAGTTGCAAACCTTGGGAGGACCTCTGCTGTTGTACCATTGAGGAAGACATTTAAGTGCTTCTTCAAAACAAACATCTTTTTGTATCATCTTGCTGAACCAAACACAGGATACATAAATCATTTTGGATAAAACATATACTCAGATAAATAGAAGATGAATCAGAATAAATAATTGTAAAAAACTGCTGTGGTGGGCTGGCTCCCCGCCCTGGGTTATTCCCTGCCTTGTGCCCATACCTTCCATGACAGGCTCTGGACACCTGCAATCCTGAATTGGACAAGCGGGTACAGATGGATGGATGGATGGATGTGATTGTCATAAAAAGTCTGTATCTTTTCTTCCAGTGATAGACAGAGCTGTTCTTTTGATTCAAAATATATAGGCCTATAAAAATCTGGTGATTTTTTTTGGTTTTTGGTGATATGGGTAAAATTACCCAAATGGGCTGAGTGTTACACTGCCTCATTCTGTGCTTCTCTGGCGAGAAAACCCAGCATCCTCCTGGCTTTGTCCCATTTATAAGCATCCTGTTTGTCACATGACTGAATCGTTTTTGCTGTCTCAGCCTAGTCTCCTTGCTGCCCATCTTTGGGTCTGTTTCCATAGAAACGAGTTACAGAGTGCTTTTGCAGAGGAGCACACGTCCACACCCAAAGCCTGGCTGAAGGAATGCAAGAACCAGTAACCAGCAGGAACAATTTCCTTCTTGACCTTATTATTACTTACCAAAGCTGTAAATCTGACCGGGACTGCAATGTTTTCTCATAGCTTTAAATGAAATGTATCAAATAGCAGATAAAAGACATGGAGCTATTCCAGTACCACAAAGGACCTTTAACTTACAATTGGGGTCATTTATTGACAAGGGATGGATTTGTCACATGATGATGTAATCAACATCATCCCAGGTATCCCAGTTTATGTGGCGTACTTTAGCTCCCTGTGGATGTGCCTGTATAGTGTGGTTTGGGTTGAATCCCGGGCCCTTCAGCCGTACCAACTAAATCCCCCCCATCAAAACCACTCTGTCCCAATAAGTCATTGTGGCCAAATACATCCAACTTGAATGTCAGCAGGACATGTGGGTTTTGCTATTGAGAGCCCAGAACCTACTGTGGTCTTCCCTCTCCCCTCTTGAGCTCATCACAGGCTGGGCCACCGTGAAATCGAGCGGCTGGGGCCAAGCAAGACAGGGTGAAATTGCATGCGATGCACAGCTGGGGGGGTCTTCGACAGCCGTCCGAGCCTCACAGTGTTTAAGCCTGTAGATGCTGAAACGGAACACTCACAGAGCAGAGTCTTACTGTTATGTCTCAACGATCAATAGGCATATAGGGTCAGACCGCCAGTCAGCCGTCAGAGCCGGCCCTCTTTGTGTCTCGCCTGGGGTGCCGCATGCGCTCGGGGCGGCCCAGCCCTCAGCTATCACTGGTCAGAAGCTAAATGCAGACTGGCTGAGATACTGGTGGAAAACTCATGGAAAATGAACTCTTTCTATGTCAGTCAGTCATGTGCTAAATGAGCCCTGTCCTTATGGGGACTTTCGTCTTGTGAATATTAAAGCTGGCATGTTCTGAAGTGTGCATTTTCTTTGCGGGGGAGGGAGGTGTTCATTGGGTCTGACAGGATGTCGACAAATCCAGCCTGAATTTTGCAGAGGAATCAGTTGCCCTGAGGAAGGGGAGCTGTTACAGAAGCATATGGCAGCCTGTGGTCTCCTCCAGATTAGAAGATGCAAATAGGCCATTGATCCTGAAATAAAACCTGAAATAAAACAACAAAATTAAATGCCTCCAATATCTGCTGTTCCCTGCTCAGGAATTGAGTGAACAAAAAATGATTACATAACATTATTCTCTTCATCTCAGAATCACAGGCAATATTTATAGAAGAGAGAGAATCAGCTTAGGGCTTCTGAGTCAAATTTAGAAAATGTACTGAAGGGATTCTCGAAACATCAAAAGATGTTTCATAGCATGCTTACCGCGATAGGCCTTTGGGGCTGATCAGCGATGGCGTTGCACAAGTCAGATCTGTTTTAAGCATCTGTGTTTTGCGGGTCTGGAACGCTTTGATATTTATTGCTCTTTTCCACAAGTCCAAGTCTTGCAAAAAAGCACCAATCACAGGTTTATTAGCAGAGCTGACATGTCTGGTGACAGATAACCTTTGTGCACAGAGTATTTTTTTAACATTACCTTTATTCATCAGACACTTTTATTCAAAGCAGCATACAATTAAGAACGCAGGGTCAGTCTCTTGGGCTTCGCCCCAGGGCCCAGTGCTAAGTAACTGTGCTGGTCCTGGGATTAGAGCTGGTGACTTTCTGATCACAGGCTGGCAAGCCACACACTGCCCCCCCCCCCCCCCCCCATTTACCTTACACTGTGTTTTGGTCCAATTCAGCCAGCAGCCCTTTGTCATCATGTTATAGATTTGTGATATGATCTGGATGTGCCTCTCTGTGTTTCCCTTCTGAATATTTCATGCAATTTGGGGCTTTTGTTCAAAATTACCCATACAAACGTGCCACGCTGCTTCCTCCAGCAGCACCACTATCCTGAGTTGACTCCCAATGTACATATCCATTTCAACAATGGCTAACGCAGACAGACACAGGATGCACCACAGTGGAGAAGCACAGCTGTGGTGCAGGCAGTGCAGATTTAAGGCCCCAGGCTCTCACACCGGGATCAAACCATAACACTGTACTCGAGTTGGATATATAATACAAATTACTTCAATAAAGAAAATAAGCAAATAAACTGTCAAGTCAAGTAGCCTTTATTATCATACTGTCCACATACAGGTATACAGTGCCATGAGATAATGTTCTCCCAGGATCAGAGTGCAATATACAACAGCAATGACAGGGACAGAACTTAAATTGCAAAACACAGGACAGTGCAAAACAGGGGCGCTTGACACAGAAGTTTACACAGCTTTGTGACCAGCAAAATAATAACGTTCCAATCTGCGACTCATTTTCAGTGTAAATCTGGCGCGGCGCCTCTTTTCGCGGGTTGTACTTTATCGCGGGATAAACATGAAGGTAATCTTCTGGGTTTGATTATCCATGGGAGCCCGAGAGCTGACCTCGATTAATAAGGACTGCAAGCGGAGAGTGGGGCAACGGCTGATAGTGGCAGCTCCTTGTTTAGTGTCAGAAACTGCTGTTCAGACCATAAAAACTGACACATTTTATTAAATGGCATAAACACACACTTTTCAGTTGTCTCCAACTGTAAACATACGTATAGGCCTACAACAGGTACACGCATTACGTATGTACACATAATACAATTTAAGTCTAAAACGTATATTAAGACACCCGTCTGTATAGTAAAGGCCTTTATTCCAGTTAACTTCAAAGGCTGTCACTGTATGACATTTCAATATATAAGATCCGAGCGCATTAAAAAGGGCCACATTTATTGATACAAGTAAATCACCTTTCATCAGGACTCTGGTCTTAAAACTCAAGACTCTGTAATATTTAACTATTCTCATATAATGTTGGTTTTACTGAAACGTTCACACCTTTCCACGATTTATAGTTGACAGAGTAAGGTTAACAGAATCTAAGACGCAATAAAACAGGCATAACTCTCATTTGCATTAAAATGACTCGCTCAGCACAGCAGCGAAACTCCCTTCGTATTATGCACCCTTCCTTCTCGGCGGTGCTAAATGGTCGCCCTTTGCCCCCCTGCACGCCCGTTATGGCCGCACGATGCCTTTCAGATGTCGCTACCAGCCTCTCACCCCCCTCTAGCGAGGTATCATCTCTAAGCGTTTCTCCATACACCTACAGTACGACCTCTTCTGCTCTAATTGGCCAATTACGCGGCAAGGGGCGGGCCTTTTGACTCTGTATGGCCCAGACGCCCATCAATCAAGTGGGGATTTTACTCGTCCCTTCACTTTTCAGGTCTCTAGAACAGGCAATGTGGGTAAAAAAAACCGCTGGTCTGTGTGGGTTTAGATGAATGCCGGAACATCGCGCACACGTATGACAGGATGTAACAGCAGCACAAAAAGAAAGCAGTAGAATCGCGGGGCGCCGGTTTGATTTGAAACGGCGTGTGATTTTGTGATGACAGCAGCTATGCGTGATGTGGGATCGGGGCGAAGGTATCCAGAGATGCCGAGCTGCAGGGATCGCTTATGCTTTAACCTGATCGCCAATTGATTACTGTGCTTTTCTTATGTACCACTTCTCAGTCCCCTGTTTTCGAGGGGCTTAGCAAACGTAGTTAATATAGGCAAAAGGTAAGGCGTGATCGGAGGCACAATGGCTGCACAAAACGACTGCTGTGTCAAGGTCTCTTTAAGGTAAGCTTCCTCCAAATATTATAATACATAATATCTCTTAATATTCACTGTTAGCGGGGGGTAAGTAAAAGAATTGTTTCTGTCTTTGCGCAGTGTGCCTGGCGCCTAAATATAGCTAATTTCCTGTTTAGTTCCTTCTTATAACAAAGTAACATGGTTGTCTTTTATAAGCGCTATTGCTATTAATGCAAGTAAGCGTAGTAGGCTAATATTACTAACACAGCAGGTAGATTTAACGGCAGTTTATATTTATATTGATTTTTGTGTTGTAAGACAGGGAAGCAAATTGCTTCATTGAAGTCACAGTAAATGGCCATGTCTACGCCTCTTGACCAACTCGGTTTATTAATTGTCTGTTTTCTGCAGCACAGGTGCGGCGGGCACCCTTCTCATACTACCTTAGCATTCAGGGCAGATCAGAGGGTGTGTTTTGTGCGTGCTCTGTACCTTGATTGCCACGCCAGTACTTCTTTATTTTTATGCTGCGAGCGTTTTCACTTCTCTTTCTTTATAATTGCGCACTCTGGAGCCAGTGTTACTAAATAGCGGTAGTTGCAGTAACAAAGAGGAAATCACTGGATCGCCCATCGTACCCTTTGTTAGACATGCAGACGCACAGACTACCTCCTGTGAAGACCAGTAATTAATACTGATCGTTACCCTTAACATGTTCGTTTAAGGCAGACCTAAACTGTCAGTGTCCGTGACTGCATGTAATCGTTTTACTGCATACGGTTTTTTTGAGTTAAGTGATTATGACCTTACTTGCAGATCTCACCCTGCTGCGTTGCGGCAGTCAGCTTATTGCATTACAGCCTATATGAAATAGACTTCAATGAAAGCAAACTTGTTTTTGGAGGGTTTAAGGTGTGATCGCAGTCATGCCTGCAGTTAGACCGTCACATTAAAATGACTCTGTTTTTCCTGAGGCTAAAGCACGTTGTTGCACCCGTATCCGTATTTGGTTCACTAATGCAGCAAAGGGGCAGATGTTCAAGGGGAGATGTTTTTAGGACGGCCACTCCTCGTGGTTCCAGTTCTCATTTTTAACCAGCATCAGGGAGATTGACTTATCCTGCTAGTATATCTTAGTGTGCTATGTGTGGAGGCCAGACTGTTTAACTGTGATGTGAGTGATTGTCAAGACCCTCCCTTGACTTCCTGCGTCTTTAGATATCTCCAGCTGAATAACCTTGAGAGCTCAATTAGTGACAGGATATGATGCTCTAAAAACAACCAGATGGAGTAATTATTGCAAGATATAGCAAACCGGACCTGTTTTTCAGTGATGCTGATCTTTATGGGAACTCCATGTATAAAAGTAGTAATTGCTTTCAGATTTTAGTAATTGATTTGCAGCTGAATTATTTACATTTTTCCAGCAAAGGTTTTCTTTGGGGATGATGACAGTCATAAAAACCTGAATATCCCTGGTCCGTACTCGTAAATTTGGAGACCGTTTCCTGTTTTTCTACTGCATTTAACCCTCGAACCCTGACCATCCTTTATCTTCGTGCTGTCCAAAAACAATCCGAGAGCATGAACCCAGGACCTGCTGCGTGTCGCATGCTGCCTGATTGCGGTTTTTGTTTCCTGTGCTGTAGAGATGACTGTGGTCTCCACCCAGCTCTCCCACCCTACGCGGTTCCCACCCTCCTCTTTGGGCCGACCCCCCTAAGTTTCCTGGTTGGTCGGTCGGTGTGATTTGAAGTCAGGGAGGAGGCGGGACATGGACTGTCTCCCGTGGACTTCTCACACCCTCACCTATCCTGTTTCCTAGACAGAACAGTGGCCATTTACTACAAAGGCGTATTATTGGAGAAGGACTGGTAAATAGATACAAAGGAGAGCCTTGTTGGTCGGCAGTGACTGCATCTTTTTGGGAGCCGTGATTGGGGATTTCACGCCTGTAACGGTGTCTCTGTTTCAGACCCCGTGAGCACAGTCACCCTGAGGAGTTGTTATGACAGAGATCAGGTTGTTTCTTTTATTTTTTTGTAGTGGTTTGCCAAGGATCTTTCTGTGATCTTCAAAAAAATCACCCATTATGCAGTTAGTCTTAACCAGAGGTAAACTTAGTGGATATGCTTCATAAAGTGACATCAGATAAGGCTGACAATCTAAAAAAAATGTATTTTAAATGTAACATTTTCAACCACAGGTGATGCTTCTGGAAGGTATTTATATCTGCCTGAGATTTTCTGGCAGGACACAGTGCTGAACGCTTGTGTCTGTGACGAAATAAAAAACCCTTCTGTTCACTCATGTCTTTTGGCAGATTTTTGGCACATTTTGTCACTTGAGCATACTAATATAGATGATTTTTCTATGATCTGTATGAGTCTTAGTTTAATTTCTTGGGGACAAGTATCTATTTGGCTAAGTGAAGTGTCAGGTTGATTCCCAACGAAAGCTGCCTGGAGAAGCTCATGCACCAGGTGTGTGTGATTTTTCGGAGGCCATAAATGGGCCGTACCATTATGACATGGATGGGGGGAGAGTCGTTTGAAGCTCTTTGTTATTAATGGAGAGTTTCACTCTATAATGGTGCTGCAGACCTTCTGCCTGCAGCTGATTGCTTCCTGTCGGGTCCCCATAGGCCGCACGAAGCTTCCTGTCCCTGCAGTGTGACGTCGTGTCTCGGAAACCGTCGTAACAGGAAGGCCCTGCCACCGCCGGCCGAACTGTCACAATCTGCGCTAATGCTTCCACGTGCGCTACATCGCTGACACACAAAGCGGTGGCTGATCGCACCCAGCCGTCATGCCACACTGAAGCGAGAAGCTAACACCCTGAGATATTTTTTCTAAAACTCTCACTGTCATTGTTTTTTTCTTTTTTCCGTCTTCTGAATGCTCAGCCCTTAAGATGCTCAGTACCACCGTTCCATTCGTGCAATTGGAAGAATATGATTGGCAGGTTTTCTGCATCACCGATTTGCCAAAGAAATGTTGCCAATACTACAGTTAGGCTGTGGTCACCAGGACACTCGTTACCAGAAAGCACTACTGGGGGCTGTTAAAAC
>JAODUD010000127.1:8240194-8252986 GCA_026784285.1 Stomatorhinus walkeri
TCTCACAGTTTAGGTAGTGATGTCAGACACTGAGATAAGTCTCATAATGTGTCTCACAGTTTAGGTAGTGATGTCAGGAATCAGGATGAATCTGGCCAAATTTGATTGCTTTAGATTGGCTATTTTTCTGCAGTTGTGTTGTTCTGTCTTGGCAGGATTCGGCCCCAGATGGCCAAGGAGAAGATTGAGGGTTGTCATGTCTGCACCTCTGTGACACCTGGAGAGCCCCAGGTGCTTCTCGGAAAGGACAAGGCCTTCACCTACGATTTTGTATTTGATATTGAAGCGCATCAGCAGGAGATCTACTCTAGCTGCGTCCACAAGCTGATTGAGGGCTGCTTCGAGGGTTACAACGCCACCGTCTTCGCTTATGGACAGGTTTGCTTTCTCTGGGGGACTTGGGTGCACATAGGACATGCACATTTTTTAGAAGTGAAACACAAGGTACGATAGGAATGTCTACGTTTTGACACCATGGAGCATCCAAGAAAGACCTGTAGTAGTCAAGCTGCAATGTCCTGATCAGGAGTTAAATGGATGCGAGTCAGGAGGCAAAGGTGGTTGCTATAGCGACAAGATTCGGTTGCTGATGCTGTGTTTTGGCAGAGGTTGAGGTTCTAATTCTGCGTAGTGCTAAATTATGCTTATGGCTGTCAGAGCGCAGCCTGACAAGGCAGCAGGTGCATGATTCGTATTGGGAAGCAAGTGCATCCAGTGTAGCTATTTAAGGCACGTGTTGAGTTTTGCTGTATGAGTCACTTGACTCATCACTGGAATGCACGGAGTCGCATAACGCTGTAAGGGGTTTCCGGGGGAGGGCCGGGTGGGTGGTCCCCCACTGCTCGCTCACGGTGTCCGCTGATGTACCCCGCTCGCAGACCGGCTCAGGAAAGACCTACACCATGGGCACAGGGTTCGATGTCAATGTTGCCGAGGATGAGCAGGGCATCATCCCGCGTGCGGTACGCCAGCTCTTCCAAGGCATCGAGCGACGACAGGCAGAGGCCAGGGAGTCTGCCATTCACCCCCCCGAATTCAAAGTCAGCGCACAGTTTCTGGAGGTAGGTGTGGGTGAAGCAAGAGGGGTGTTAACTTCAGGCTGAACCTACATATATACTACACATATACTACAAGTTTACTATACTATACTATACATACATACATACATACATAAATACATATATAGAACTTGCTTATACATACACATTTAAATGTATTGATAGAGGTGCACCCTTCTCTTGATTTTTTTGCATAGGTTAGCTGATAAGTTGATAGGGTGTTTAAGAAAATTTGGTTTAAGATTTAAAAATGCGTAGTTTTTATTTAAGCTAATGTTTTTATACATGCCGGACAAACTACTTGATGATAATTAGAGCTTGTTTGTTGAACCCGGAGTGTTAAAAGGTTATTTAATGGATAGATTTAATTTCCCTTGAGTGTTCTCACTGGGAACCCGCAAGTTGAAGTCTGAGTCTGTGGTGTATTTGGGAGAAGGTGGTTTTAATTAATCAATGATACACAGGCGCTCTCTCTCTCTCTCTGCTGATTACTTAATGAAATGGACTGAGAAACATAAAAACGAAATGTAGGTTTAATGCATCATCACAGATAATTTATATGGTGTGGCAGGCATCGATGTAAATCGGATGATGGGCTGATTGAATCAGGTGATGGCTAACAAGTGAGATTCAGCCAAAGGCTGTTCACCTTACGTCCTGTGACAGTGATTACCACCACCATGGTAAACCATGCATTTGCTTGCCCTCCACCCATTATTTCAATAAAATTTAATTAAATATTAAATAAATGCACACCTTTTGTAGGAAATGCTGAAGCAGCATGTTCTGCTACCTTAGCTAGCTAGCTACGCTCTTCTGACTCTGCTCACTAGCTTTTTGGAACAACAAGCTCACCCTTCCTCTCGTCGTCCAATCACGTTAACCTAAAAGGAGGCGGGGTTCGTGATTTGCGTTGCCCATGCCCCAAGGTCCGGAGAGAGGTACCCAGAGTGCTCCCTGCACAGCCACCATTAAGGAGCAATAATTACCTCAATTTTTCCAAGCCTTCTTAGCTACTGTGAATTAGCGTCCCAGGGGAACGACTGTGGTCCATTACAGGCTGTCAGGGGAGCCTCTTCCAGGCAGGACTGCAGCTTGATTGTTTGGTTTAGTGGTCTTTCCTCTTGGCTGGTGCCTCCATCCTCAAACCTGTGATTGTTTCTACAGCTGTTTCCATATGTTTTGGTCTCAGTGATCTTGGGCTGGCAGCTGGGGTGGTCCAACCCGAGGATCTGGACCAAATCAGAACCTCATGTCTGTGTCGGAGATGTCAGCTCCTTGAGTAAATGTGCAAACGTTTGTACGTCCCCCCCAGCTGTACAACGAGGAGATCTTGGACCTGTTCGACACCACCCGGGACCCCGATGCGCGGGGCAGGAAGTCCAACATCCGAATTCATGAGGACGCCAATGGTGGCATCTACACAACTGGGGTGACTTCCCAGCTGGTCACCTCTGAGGAGGAGGTGAGAAGTTTCCCTCAGACATTTTTTCCTGAGTTTCTTATTTCAAGGCTGAGTAATAAATCCAGTCCAGACCATCAATGAGCACAGCAACACAGCACGACTTTATTTATGAGAGTCTGAAGTACAGTAACGTCAAAGTCTTAGGCCCTACCCTGTATAAGAACCATTAGCTGATACTTTGGTTTTGCTTGTAATCCTGCCTTATGTCGCCTAATTTTTTGGTTAATATCTTCAGTGATCAATACTGTCTTGTGAAGGCTTGCACTGTGTGTCTCGCTAAGGGTGATTTGGTGCTCGGTCAACATTGATTTATAACCTGGGGAATGGAAAGCTGAGAAGGACTTAGCATGTTCTCATGATGCATCTTCTCCTTTATGGTGCTGCAATATGGATTAATCAAACGGGTCAAGCTGATTATGGCGGCTGCTTGTAAATCAGCCTACACGCAGTGTGTGTTCGTATTGACATTGGAAAAAACAGGGAGAGTTTCTGAAGCGTGTGTATTATAGACCCGATGGCACGGTGGTTCAGTGGGCAACCGTGCTGGGTCACACCTCCGAGATTGGGGAATCGCAGCGTGTGTGTGTGGTGGTTATTCTCTCAATTCGTGTGGGCTGCCTACTGGAACTCCACTTTTTGCCCGCAGTAGTTAGATATTAGCGGTTAGGTTAGTTGGCCTTTTTAGCTTGCCAATAATGTGTGTGCCCTATAATGTTTTGAAATTATTCTGTATAAATGGTGCAGGAATGTATTACAACACACCCAGGTAATGTGCCTTGGGGCGAAATTCGCTACATGAAAATATACTGAATTGAATTGAATGATAGACTGGACTGGCATTTCGTGCAGGGTGTACCCCTGCCTACTGCCCTGCCCTTTCCGAGACAGGCCTCTGTGTGCCTGTACTAGGTAACTAGGTAAATTATGAGCTGGCTATATGGTACCGTCGCGCTTCTGTTCACGGTTTCCCATGGTTCTGCTGCATGCTGTAATATGCCACGTGCCGATGATCCTTGGCCGTCCGCAGCTGCTGCAGTGCCTGAAGCTGGGGGCCCTCTCGCGCACCACGGCCAGCACGCAGATGAATGCCCAGAGCTCACGCTCCCATGCCATCTTCACCATCCACCTCTGCCAGATGCGGCTGTGCCAGGCCAACCAGCTGGTAGGGCTAGTGACGTGACCAAAAAAGCGAATTTCATCGTTGCCCTCTTTTAGTCTATTAGCTATTAGCTCAAAAACTATTTTTGAAAAATTCTTTACCCAACAAAACAATTCTGTTTGATTATAATTGATGATGGGTACTGAAGCACCCGAGATGTTTGGGGTAGTTAAACTCAGCACTATACAAAACGACAACTTTAGCCTCTAACTTAATAATCGTTCTTTTTTTCCCCAGATGAATGGCGACATGAGTGAGGAAATGGAAGATATGTCTCAGCGGTCCATCACACAGCCTGAGTATGAGACGCTGACGGCCAAGTTTCACTTCGTGGACCTGGCTGGTTCAGAGCGGCTGAAGCGTACTGGCGCCACGGGCGAGCGAGCCCGTGAGGGCATCTCCATCAACTGCGGACTGGTAATGATGCTGCAGTTGTCCGAGGCAATTCCCTCATATGCTAGCCTCACAATGCTCGTTTATAGCCTTGGCATCAATAAAGTCTGTCTGTCTGACTGTCTGTATCTATTGATCTACCTAAACTAGAAGAATGTGAAATCATGAACTGCCTACGACTGAGTGGCTAACAGCTAACCTTCATTGATGGTCCTGCATGCTTTTAGTCGGTCATTAAAGGTAATTGTGTTGTGTGTTTGGCAGCTGGCCCTGGGCAACGTCATCAGTGCCCTGGGAGATCAGAGTAAGAAGAGCAGCCACGTGCCTTATCGGGACTCCAAACTTACCCGGTTGCTGCAGGATTCACTTGGGGGAAACAGGTGAGGCAGCGTCCATGTCGAGTGCATTGCACAGCTTGTTCTTACGGGCTGCTCACCAAGGGTTTGGTTTCAACATTGGTAGGGACCAGAACAAACCTGGACCCGCCGCCCTAAACAGACGTGGTACTCCCGCCGCATTGGTCGGGACGAACTCATCTACGCCCTAGACGCTTACTAACCACTCCCCCCACATTCCAATCCCAGTCGAACCCTGATGATTGCCTGCATCAGCCCATCGGACCGGGATTTCATGGAGACCCTCAACACGCTCAAGTACGCCAACCGCGCCCGGAACATCAAGAACAAGGTGGTGGTGAACCAGGACAAGACGAGCCAGCAGATCAGTGCCCTGCGTGCCGAGATCGCCCGTCTGCAGATGGAACTCATGGAGTACAAAGCGGTGAGGGATCCGCGTGGCACCCAGTTGAGGAGCAGTCTTGCTTATCGTGGAATGAAGGGGCGGTCATTGCTCTCTGGTTCCCCCTACAGGGCAAGCGTGTAGTTGGTGAAGATGGAGCGGAGGGCTTCAGTGACCTCTTCCAGGAGAACTCCATGCTACAGAAGGAGAATGCTACCCTGCGGATGAGGGTGAAGGCCATGCAGGAGACCATAGATCATCTTAACGCTCGTGTCACCCAGCTGCTCTCTAGTGAGGTTAATGCCTTGCTGGCGAAGTCAGGTAAGCACCCACTGCTGACAGGTCCTCCTGAGAGTCCCTAGTCTCCCAAATCATGCTTCCTCCTTGCATCCCCTTGCCTCTTTGGTTCAATGTTTGCTCCATTAAGTTGTCAGTATTAATACTCTTTTTTAAACTATCCTTTTTACTGTGCTTTTATCGTTGCTGCAGGTAATGGTAATGAGGAGATTGGTACATTAATCCAGAACTACATCAGAGAGATTGAGGAGATCAGGTATGCCCCTCTTTTTGGTTGGATGGAAGAAGGTGTTGGAGGCTGTGAGCTTCGATGATGGTTTCTGACCCCCTCGGTGTTCATGTTCCTCCCGCCGCAGGTCAAAGCTACTGGAGAGCGAGGCCATGAACGAGACACTCCGCCGCAGCCTCTCCCGCCTTTCCTCCAGGTCCCAGTACCCCACCCCGCAGGGCCCCATCCAGGGCCACCCTCCTGGCTCCTCGCCCTCCATCTCCATGGAAGCCGAGATGACTGATGTGATTCGGCGAGCCAAGCTGGACATCGAGAGGCTGAAAAAGAAGGAGAGGAAGCAGCGGAGGAAGAGGTGAGTCAGCAGCCAGGACGCTCTCCTGTAATTCTCAGGACGGCTGCTCATATATTCCTGAAAAAAGGTACTCATGATTACCTCAAATACAGAGGAAAGAATGTAAGTCCCTCTGTGGGTAGAATGAGTACTCCATGCCCTGGAAGAAATCAAAAAATTGTGATTAAGGTGGTAATTCAAGCTATGGTGGAAATGGCAAATGGAGTTTGACCTTGTAATATTTTTGATGTAATTGGGGACGAAACCGTGCATCTGTAGCAGAAATAAAAAGAAACATTTTTGTACATTTTAAAATGCTTTACTTCAGGTCAGGAGCATCTCTGCTTGTTCTGTGTCCCGATTGCAGGTAAATATGTTTACTTTTGCTTGCATCTGTCAAGCCATTTTGTGGCACTGACTGTTTAACTAGTGCTACGTGGGGCGGTCAGTTCATTATCTGAAGATCCATATACAGCTGGCGCTGCATGTCTGGCCCTGCAATTGACTACTACACGCAGGATCTGTGACCATCTGCATGGGGGCCCCATTCAGGAGACGCCCCTTCAGTCTCTCTCCTCACAATCGGCCCCTTTGTCTGGGAGGAGACGGCAGCCTGGGACGATTTTTAATGGTGATCTGTAGCTCTTTCCAGACAGAGAAGCATAAACCTGCCTGAGTTTCAAATTAATACCCCAGCCCTGTGCCACCTGGGACCCTGCCAGCCAGGACGTGATGTGCCCAGCTGGTGTGTCGTCAGACCGGTCACTGTGTATCTGACTGGCTTACTCGGGAAAAGAGGACGTGAAAGTTGCGTGATGTGAAACAGCTTTATTGAGGATGATTTGACATTAATAGGTTCTTGAAACTGCCCCCTGTAGGGGGTGCTATAGATAGCATGGCTTTAGGGTTATTAGAGATGAAGGACGCAGACTGTACTGATACTTTGCTAGATGTCGTGCCGCCACCTGATTGAGCAATTAGTTTGGGGGGGTGGGGTGTGTCCTCGGTAAAATAATCACAGCTCCATTGGGCCCTTGACCAAGCGTCTGATAAATGTGCTGACCCTGTGCTCGGGGCCCAAGTTGCATTCTCACTTGTGTATGTGTGCATATCCCAGAAGGAGAGCCAGATATACTTGTGTAAATGGCGATTCACCATGCACCCTTTCTTTTCAGTCCTGGGAAGGAGAGCCACATATACTTGTGTAAATGGCGATTCACCATGCACCCTTTCTTTTTAGTCCTGGGAAGGAGAGCCACATATACTTGTGTAAATGGCGATTCACCATGCACCCTTTCTTTTCAGTCCTGGGAAGGAGAAGGGACTGAAGAAAAGAGCCAAGATCCAAAATGGGGAGACCATGGAGAACGGGGAGAGGGTAGAACCTCGAGAACGCGGAGAGGCTGACTCGGATGGCAATGATGCTGAGGTGGGTGACCTAGGTCCACCTTCTGCATATTGGATACTTTTCTCATGGAACCCAACAGCTGAATTGGCCATCAGTCCTGGAGGGTACCATAAATAAAATTTCTAATCTGTTATTGAGCTTGACATGTTTGTTTGCGTACGTCTTCCTTCAGGAGGAAGACCAGGGAGAGAGCGGCTGTGATGAAGATGAAGAGGAAGAAGAGGGGGAGGAAGAGGAGGGTGGTGGAGAGGAGGAGGAGTTCGAGAGCGATGAGAGCCTGGTTGACTCTGATTCTGACTCAGATGAGAAAGGTTAGAGGTTAAGAGAGCAGATGTGACCCTGATTGGGTGTGATAACTGAATCTTCAATGAATTTGTTTTACATAAACATTACTTAAGACCTTTAGTCATGTTTGTGCCTCACGGTATCACGGTCAGTATCTGTCGCACAAGTAGCTGTAATAGTAATTGTAGTTGGACGTTCTGCTATTAGTTTTTTGAGCAAACTTTTGGGCAGAAATACACAAGTGACCTTCGCCGTCTTGGTTCCTTCATCCTCCTTGATCTCCAGCAGACTTCCAAGCGGACCTGGCGGACCTGATGTGTGAGATCGAGATTAAGCAGAAGCTGATCGATGAGCTGGAGAACAGCCAGCGGCGGCTGCTGATGCTGAAGCTGCAGTACGAGGAGAAGCTGATCCTGCTGCAGAACAAGATCCGTGACACTCAGCTGGAGAGAGACCGCGTGCTGCACAACCTCAGTGAGTCCTGCTGCTCGACTTGATCAGCGGTTTATGGCTGGAGTCTAACCCCTGTCACCAATCAGCCTCAGGTCCTAGCACATCATGTGTGTATAATGAAACCCAAATATTATACACATGTAGCTAATGCAAAGTTTTCCTCCTGCATAATCTACCATAGACAGAAGGGACTGTAGATGAAGACATTTGCTTAGCCATGAAATCAAATAAGTATTCATTTGGATGCCGCCGTTAGGAGTTTATTTGCATTAAACGGGTATAAACTCGCTGTTTACCTAGAAGCTCTGTGTACTGTTGATAATTGAACTACGAGTGTGTAAGCTATTAAGACAGCACTGTCCTTCTCAGTTAATTTGCATCCTTTTCCTCCAGTGGGGCTTCCCAAGTCCCTGAAGACCATGATATTGACTAGGCGGAGGGTCACATTACGTTACACCGATTTAATACTGTCCATTTGAGGCTATAACCAAATCAGCTCTAGCCAGAGATTTCAATACGCAGAGTCCCCGTAGCTGCGGCCTTAGCTGTTTAGAGCTTATCCTGTCTCTGTAGTGTCCATGGAGAACTACACGGAGGAGAAGGCCAACAAGATCAAGTCGGACTATGAGAAACGGCTGAAGGAGATGAACAGAGACCTGTTGAAGCTTCAGGCGGCCCAGAAGGAGCACGGCCGTCTGCTGAAGAACCAGAGCCGTTACGAGCGCGAGCTGAAGAAGCTGCAGGGCGAGGTGGCCGAGATGAAGAAGGCAAAGGTGACTGTCACACGTAGGAAGTGTCTCACCATTTGGCTGGTGGATGGATATTATTCCGGAACTGTGTGGTTTGTCTTGGAGAACTTCTTAGCAGGCTACTGATTGGTCTTCCCACCACAGGTGGCGCTAATGAAACAGATGAAGGAAGAACAGCAGAGGCAGAGGATGATTGAAGCTAAGCGAAACCGTGAGATTGCACAGCTCAAGAAAGAACAGAGGCGGCAAGAGGTGAGCTTGAGGCTTCCAGGAATACAACGCCATGGGGATTAGAGCAGTGTTTTTCAAACCAGTCCTTAGGGACCCCATGACAGGCAGGGAGCTGGGTGGGAGCTAAAATGTGGACTGCCTGGGGGTCCCTGAGGACCCGGTTAAGAAGCAGTGGTTTAGGGAATGTGCTTGGTTTACAGATTCCGCTTCCCTGGTGTCTTTCAGGGGTGATTGTTTTTTTTCCCCCATCTCTCTGTGTGATGCAGTACCAGATCCGGGCTCTGGAGTCCCAGAAGCGGCAGCAGGAGCTGGTGCTCCGGAGAAAGACGCAGGAGGTGACAGCGCTGCGCCGTTTGGCCAAACCCATGTCAGAGCGTGTAGCAGGGCGTGTAGGGCGCCGCCTACAGCCTCTGGACTCGGGGGCCGAGCCCTCCGGCAGCACCGCCTCCTCCGAACTGGAGTCCTGCCGCTCCGTCTCCAGCATTGTGCGCCAATGGAACACCAAGCTCAACGGGGACTTGGCTGAAGGGGACAGTCCCCTCAGCGCAGCCCGTACTATCAGGTTTGTGCCTTGCTCGTGTCTCTCCATCTGGGCTGTGCTGGATACCACTAAAATATTATTATTCTCTTTATATTGCCGTAAACTTTCACTGGAGCAATTGAGGGTAAGGATATTGAAGGATCTGTGAAATGGAAAGACGACTGACTGCACTGACATCCATGCAGCAGTAGGAAGAAGTTTCCCAGGAAGGTTGTGGGCAGCGGCTTGTCCAAGGCGGCTCGGCAGAAGTGGCAGGCCCTGGAGCGGAGGGTGACGGACATTGTCATGCAGAGGATGACCATTGCCAATGTGGAGGCAGATATGGACCGGCTCATTAAGGTGCGCCCTCTGGTGGCAGCTTGGTGGAAAGGCAGGAAAGCATAGCCATATAACTGCACTGGTTGCTATTAGAGATCCAATGTGTTTATAAACGCATTACATCTGTATACGTTGACCATCCTCTCTGAAAATAGCCTGAAAATCTCTTTGCCACTTGTAGACCGTTTTGGTATCATGTCGTGATGCCCAACGAAATTTGCATTTTCATTTTTCATTGTTGCTTTATTGTTTGCTAGTTGCTTTCACCAACCTGCTTGGAGTCTCAAGTGTCAATCTGCGGTTAATTAACATTTTTGTTTAACCCTTCCAGGCCAGAGCCTGACATTGCTGTTTTAGTTGAAGCAGTGTAGCCAAGGAGTCTTTCTCAAGGGTTCAATTCAATCATTTCAATCAAAGGGAAAATTCTCTTCCTCCCTCGGCAGAAACGCGAGGAACTGTCAGTGCAGCAGGAGGCACTCCTGTGTCGGCGGGAGAAGCTGCTGGCGGAGTCTCCGGAGGAGGGGGCGCGCCTCCTGCAGGAGATGAATGAGGAAATCGAGGTGTTCAACGCCAACATTGACTACATCAACGACAGCCTGTCTGACTGCCAGGCCACCATCGTACAGATCGAGGAGACGAAGGCAAGGGCACTTGGTGACCGGGCACCTCACATGCTCACGAACCGCGTATCAGATGACCTTCGACCTTTGATAATTTGTCATTACTCTTACATTCCATTTGCATAATGGACACATATTCAAGGCTGCTATTAGCAAAGCTTCCTTTCTGGAATGTGAGAAGCCTTTATCTTTCCATATAGATGTTTTTTAATGAACTTCTGTGTGAACACTGATGCCAGACTGGGGCTGGGACTTGAACCCGCAACCTGCTGGTCACACATAAGAACCAGCATGATGCTGACGGCTGCTGACAAAGGCTTTGAGTGTGGCAGTGCATTGGACAGGAAGCACTGAGGGTAGTGATCCCATGGTATGCTGGTGAACTGCCCCAGCTATATAACCGATGTGCATATTTCCAAAAATGGTGTAGGTCAATATACAGAAGCGGACAGCATATCAATATGCTTGAATAGTATTGATGACTTTCTCTCTGCGTTGCAGTACTTAGTGAAATTATTCATGCAGTAGAAAAGTGAAGTTCTGCACAGTAAGAGGAAGTTTTGCCAAAAGGAAGTGACTGGGCTAGCATGTTGAGGCTGTCTGCTTGTCGGGGAGGGCTCAGGGTCTGACTCCTGGCTGGTTGCGGTATGCAGGACGAGCTGGACTCAGTGGACACCTCTGTGGTCATCAGCTCCTGCTCCTTGGCCGAAGCTCGCCACCTGCTGGACTACTTCCTGAAAGCCTCCATTGAAAAGGTGAGTTCAAGTGGATGCAGATTAACTTCAGTTCTTCATTACAGCTAATTTATCCAAGTACAGCTAACTACAGCTAATTTATCTGCTGCTGAGTCAAACAGTTAGTGGCTCACGGAATGGATGATTTACAGCAGCCCGCCTAATATGGATGGCATAACGTGTCTGTGAGCAGGTTGAGGATATTGGAAAATATTATGGACAGGATATGACCTAGCAAAGGCTACCACCTTGTGGCGCTCACAGGGACTGCAGGTGGCTCAGAAGGAGGCACAGATCCGCCTACTAGAGGGCCAACTGCGGCAGACGGACATGTTGGGTTCGGCCCACAACCATGTGATCTTGGATGCTCTGAGGGAGAAAGCAGAGTGCATCCCAGAACTGCAAGCCCTTATTCAGAATGTGCAGCAAGGTGGGTGCCATATTTCTCCCCATTTTCTCACCTTCTGTCCATCCCCAGACAGTCTCTACGTTACTTAACAGCCCCTGACCTGGTCTCATGATCCTAGGTGACCTTCCTCTCCTTCTGGTCTTTGAATAATCACTCTATATGGTCAGAGGTGTTATTTCCTCTAACCTGTCTCTGCCCATGATTATCTTCTAATCCATGACCTGAGACAAGTTGTAAGCATTGGTTGTGGTACAATGACAGGGGTGAGCATCTCTAGTTTGCAGTGTCCCAGCTGAGTTCTCTGAGCACCTCCTGATGCATCTGCTCACCATAAATACTACAACAACTATTCATTCTCCACGCTTTCGTGGCTGACCTCTGTGAAAGCTGGTGCTGCCACCTCCTGGCGCCCTAGCTAATCAGTTATCTTGCACATGTGTAGCTGATGCCCATGAACCCCCATGATCCCTGGGCTACACACACGCTGTCCACAGCCATCCAACACAAACCCCTGATCACAAAATTCACGTCACCTCACTCTGTGCGTGAAGTGTTAGTACTCTGTGCGTGAAGTGTTAGTGGATCAATGAATACTAGTCGTACCGGAGTTTTCTGCAGCCCTTTATGAACAGAGTTGACCTTGGATTGCCATGTGTGGACCAGGACCATGGTTGATTGCCACGCAGCTACAGAACCAAGTATAAACCGGATTCAGCCAGTGCATGTGCTGCCTTTCATCACTAATGACATCATAGTTGATTAACCTTATGACATCATGATCGGGGTGCTGCAGGCGATCCTGTGACTAAAAGTCATATGTGTTACTGAAATTCCATAGCTCCATGGAACAAATTTGTTCAATCTAATTAGTATGTCAGCCATTCAGTTATTTAATTATTCACCAGTTAACTCTGAAAGTAATCTATTTAATGATTAATCAGAATTTGTACTGTTTAATTACATTAACATTACTTTTTCAACTGTTTACTCGTACAAGCCCAGAAAAAAATCAGATTAAATCATGCTCAGAATTTAATCGGGTAATTAGCTGATCAGGAACAGAGACCACAGAGCAGAAAGGTGCCACCTGAGTGAAGACGTAGTTTCCTACATCCGGTGGCTTACCACTGAAATTTTGCTGCTTTGCACAAGCACATGTCCTATCTTGCTCTCCTTTGACACACGCACACACACACAGGTGAGGACAAAGCCTGGTGTCTGAATGCAGGCTCAGCAATTTATCCAGCACCCCTGAAACATTTTTTGTGGTGGGATGGGGGGTGGAGTTAAGGGCTATTCTACCAACTATGGGATTTGAACCAGTGACTTTCTAATCTCAGACACAGAGGCCTAACCTGTTCCTGTCCCCCGCCG
>JAODUD010000127.1:8256897-8267345 GCA_026784285.1 Stomatorhinus walkeri
CCGCCCCCCTAACCCTGCTGCTGTTCTGTCTTTATGTCGGATGACAGCGACTCCTCTCTCTCGGAGGTGCTCAGGTAGAGATCTCTCAGTCTCTGTCATTCTCTCGCCTGGTTCGTCAGCTTTAGGCCCCGCCCTTATGGGGGAGGGGCTTCTGTGTATGCATGTTTAACCTGTGTGGTTACCCTCACCCCATCCTTCTTCTGTGTGTGCTGTGTAACTCAAACAGAATGAACCTTGAAAGCCTTTAAGCTGACATCAGCGACACATAAAACACAAGCCGCATTTGAAAATGGAAGGCTGGTGCAAATGTAATAACACCTGGTCACCACTAGATGGCTATAGATTAAGTTGCATAAATTTTACGGATCTGGATCATACTATTTTCTGCCGATTGCCTTTCATTCTGCTATAAGAAGATACAATCTAGAACAGAAGATACAATCTAGATTTTAGTCTGATTTCGACTGCAATACTTATAATTTAGCAGACAATTCTGGGAATATTATCAGCTGTTTGCCGTACCACGCACTCTCTGGTTTGGTAACTCAGAGTTGGTATCCAACCCTGTTCACCATGACAGTTATACTGATACTGCCGTTGTGTGTCTGTGCTTGTTTTGCATAGGAATTCCCGTGAAATATTACCAATTAGCAGGTAGCAGGCACCAAACACACCAGCACAGTCAGGGTTACAGCTGCACGCTGCTAACCTTCTGTCTGTCAGCTTCAGCCGTGGTGCAGCTGAAGCTCTCCACAGCCCAGGCTTGTCATGTGACTTTCAGGTGATTCATTCATATGAACCCCCCCCCATCCCACTCCTACCCATTTTCTTTGAAGCACAAAAAGCTGCCACATTTGCCCCACTCTCCCCCCCACCCCCATCAAAATGAGATCAAGGCTTTTCTTCGATCCTGGGTGCTGGGGGGGACAGGGTGTGAATCTGGCGGCCCCGTTTGTCCGCACGGGGCCACCACACACCTTGCTTTTGGTTAAAACGCTGCATGACACTTTAGACTCTTTCTTTGTGAATTGGGGTTCAGATCTCTGCAGTGCCCTGGCTGTTGCCGTCTCTATGGCTTTATTTTCACTCCATCTTTGGGCTCTGGCAGACATGCATGCCGCTTCTTTTTGCACTGCTGTTCCAGTTTGAGGGTGGGGGCGTGCTTTGTGGGAGTACATGTCGGCAGGCTGACTATGGGGGTGCTGTGAACTGCAGGAGGGGTTCCACCACATGCTGGTACCATTTCCCCGTTTTGCACTAGCACGTTCTCCTGCGGGTAAGTGAGCCTTCCTGTACGGCTTTTGTGGAATTCTGGGTAATGCTCCTGCTTTGGGGAGGCGCACACTCAGGGAAAAAATGTGACCAGCCCCTGCGATGAACCCAGGAAGTATGAATTAAATATGTGGAGATCCAACCTGGCGTTTCTGCTCGCTGATATGTGGAACACCAGATCTCATTAAAACTTCTTCTAAGAGGCCTCTCACCCGTGCTGTTTCTGCTGGAAACTATTCCAGCGAATCTTCAAATCCCATTTCTATTTCAGTCAACTGCAAGAGAAGTACTCTTGGCTACTTGAAATTGAACTTTAATTAAAGGAACTGGGCAGGAGCACTGGGCCACAGCTCGGGGGGAGATTTTGTGATATCAGTAACTATCTTGAAGTCATGCAGACATCATGTAGCCCCCTGTCCTGTGGAATGGGCTATTCCATTCTGTCTGTTAGCCACTCCTACCAGAATTCTTCTCTTCTAAGGTGTCCTGTATTGATTTACGTGTAACTACCTGCCTCCCCTTCCTGGGCATTCCCTCTGCTACTCTGTGGTCTGCTGGCTCGGTACGCTGGATCTTGCTACTGCTGGCCTATTAGGACCTCTTTGGCCCACAGAGACCAATTTTTGTCAGTTCTGCTTTTGTCTTGCTCTGCTGGTTCGTTCTCTACCCACGAGGCTTTCTGCTGGGGGACCACCATGTTATTTCTGATGGAGGATGAGGAAAAAATGTTTTTTTTTTCTTGCTAAGTTGTAGAGAATTCTTAAAGGCAGTTTGAAGGAATCTCCCGGGGCAAATGGTAATGGATGTGGGTTTGGGGGGGAGGGGGGAAATCAGAGAACAACAACTAAACCAGGGTAATGTTAAATAAAACGGTAATAGCATCTCCACCTGCCTGAAAGTAGGCTATTCCCGTCGGGTCATTCTGACAAAGCGTCCTTTCCTGCTTCACCACCAGAGGGCACTATGTAACCACTGTGCATAAACTAAAAACATTCATTTTCCTTTTAAAACCCTAGGGAATAGAAATAGAACTGAAAGAGGTGAACAAACGCCTGCATACAGTATGCAAGTTTATTGTTTTATGACTTTGGGGTATGGAGACTAGCCCAGTGATCGTCTCCCCCGCTCATGTGCTAACTCTGAATTATTACAGAATACATCAGAAGCAAGTCTGTGCATTCAGTAGCATTTCCCATGATGAGAATGCAGTAGGTTAAACGTCTGCTTCTTTTGATACTTTTTTCCGTCAGGATAATTTCTCAAAGGAATTGCTGACCTCGCTGCAGTCATGTTGTGGGTGGCGTTTTTGGCGTGCTCTTTAGACGTGTAATCACTTACCCCGTTCTGGGGTGGAGATCTTCCCGAGGAGCCCCAGGGAGTTGGAGGTGCGAGAGGCTCTCCGGGTTTAACTGATGATATGTCTGTTCTGTGCGATCGTTTGAGCTCCGTTGCATCGGCGTCGCGGAACGCTGGGGGCCCGCGCACGGGAGAGAAACACACCAGTCATTCGTGCGGAGACTTTTTTTATTACTCTCCTCTTCAGAATGTTTGCCAGGAAAATAAATAAGCGTCGTTCTCAAAGCTCTGGGTTTGGTTTTATTCTGACAGTAATGACCGCAGCTGGCCAGGCGTAACCACGTTGCGCGGGCGTGATCGTTTTATAGCCGTAATTTTATCGTGGTCACAGCAAATTACAGCACCAGGGTTCACTTCTTATTTGGGATTACTGCAAACCGAGGGCCTGAACTTGTTGAAGTTTGGCTCGCATTAACGCAGGTTCACCCGTATATAAACGTTGCCCCGGCTTTATCAAATTAATTAAAGAACTGAAACCACTTCAAATAGCCAGGCTGTCACCCCCCTTAAGCTGCACGGTCCAGTAAACCCTTCGCCAGCCCTTCGACTCGACTCGCATTTTTTCGGCTGGTTTCCCTCTGCTGGAATGACCTGTCAGGTTTGTCGACCGTAAATCCGATTATAATTATTCTGTGATTTGTGGTATTTTTTAGCCAGGCACACTTATGGACCCTAGCTCGAAGTTAAAGACAAAGGTATGATATTCAGTGCAAATAATAGGACGAGCCATTCTAATAACATAACCATTACATGATTATTAACTTAGGCTTGGAAAGCTGGCTGGACTATGGTACAGCAGTGGTACATAGAGAATCTGTCTTTGCATGATATGTGATCTCAGGTGTATCACTGCCTCACATTATTCTGAGACCTAATAAGGATCTCTGAGGTGGTTCCACTTATTTCGATTGGAGGAGCCAATGAGTGTGTGTGTTCCTGACAGGGGGGTGATCAGCCCCATGGGCGGTGTGAAGGGGGGCAGGACAGCCCCCCTGCAGTGCGTGTCGGTGGCTGAGGGACACTCCAAACCTGTGCTGTGCCTAGATGCCACAGATGAGCTGCTCTTCACTGGATCCAAAGGTATTTGCAGAGTCACTTAACTGTGCACAGGAAAAAATTCACAAATAGCACCAGTACCACTATTAATATATATGTGGGGACAGTCAGGGCTTGACTGGGATTAAAATCTGTGTGTATGTGTGTGTGTGTGTATATATTTATATTGGAGGAGCCAATGAGTATATGTGTTCCTGACAGGGGGGTGATCAGCCCCATGGGGGGTGAGAAGGGGGGCTGTGGGACACTCCAGACCTGAGCTGTGCCTAGATGCCACAGATATATATATCTAATATAAAATCTGTAGAAGACACCCCAAAGCTTTTGTATATGTAAAGAAATGGACCTGAACCAGGCCACTCTGGCTTACAGATCATTCTGCTGCCATTCAGGATGGTGTATTGGGTCTTGACCCTAGAGAAGCCAAATCAGTCTGATTTTTTTTCTTTTTTTGCCTTGGCCACTATGTGCCTGAGGAATTTGCTGTGGTGACTTGATTACAGAGAAGACAGTTGACAGATACCAAGACGCTACATTACATCACCATAAGAGGATGTACAAAGAGCCAGACTATGCAATATACCGTACGCTATACAACGTATAATACAATATATACAGTATACAATATGTCGCATGTTATATAGCCTTTATAGACTTCTTGTTTTCATTGCTGTTATTTGTTTATACTTATTTCCGTGAATTTATCCACTTTGTTCTCTTTGCAGACCGAACTTGTAAGATGTGGAACTTGGTGACAGGCCAGGAGATTGTCACGCTGAAGGGCCACCCTAACAACGTGGTGTCCGTGAAGTACTGCAGCAGCACATGCCTGGTGTTCACCGTCTCCACCTCCTACATCAAAGTGTGGGACATCCGCGACTCCGCCCGCTGCGTGCGCACGTTCACGTGAGTACACTCCCCAATGGCTGCTTACCGACTTGAATTCGGAAGCCTGCTGATGCATCGAGGAAAAACTGCCCCTATTATTGTGATTTTTCTAGTACTGGATTCTTTTAGATCTTTAGATAAAATATATTATTAGAGGGAACCTGACTCCGATAGGACGTGTTTTGTTTTTTCTGTTAGTTTGTTTATTTGATGAGGTCCATTATCCAACAGCCCTCCCTACGTGGGGAAAAATAATTATATAAATCAGCTGACTGAAGCCAACTAGGTTTCGTTACAGATAACAACAACAACAATAATAATAATAATAATAATAATAATAATAATAATAATAATCAATGCTTTTTTTATCCCCGTGGGGAAATTATTTTATAATTTCTATAGCTCTGATCATTGTCCATTTCACTTGTTTGTTTTGGCCCCTGCCATAAGAGTAAAGGTGCCAGTACAAAGCTGGGAGAACCATATCAAGGCATGATCAAAGGCAGTTTCTATAGAAATCTGAAAAAGCTTCTTCATAGCTATCAGGCTGGAAAGGGTTAAAATGCCATTTCCAGGCTCTGGGGCGACATTGTGCCACACTGAGAGCCATAAAGGTTTAGAGCGGCAGTGAATCTTTCCCAGTGTGCCCACCATGTGCTAATCTCACTAAGGGTGCACTGTTAAATTTGCGAAGAATTACAAAACAACATCCAGAGAGGTGCAATCGCCTCATGCTTCAGCTTAGGTAAATGTTTATAGCTCCACAAGCAGAAAGAGATGGGATGTAAATGGGATTCAAAGGATGGTAGCAAGGGGTAAACTATGCGCCACTAAATACATGAATGTTCATCTCAAGTTGGCAGAGAAGCATCCAGATGATCCACAGAAATGTTCTAGGGACAAATGAGTCGAAATTAAACTTTTTGACGTGCTACTACTGATGCCTGGTGAAAAGCAAATTGTGTCACTCAGTAAGATCGCCACAGCAGCAGTCAAACTTGATGTGATGATGGTTTGAAGATGTCTTGCTGCCTCAAGACCTGAATAACTTGCCTTCATTGAAGCAACAGTCTTTGGCATCTACTGCCTGAAAATTGTGAAGAAGGTCATCTATCAGCAAGATAAAACAGTTGGAATAATTGCAAGACAATAGTGCAGACAGACACAAGCAAGCCTGCATCATAATGGCTGGAAAAAAATTCAACTAAGATGTAGTTAGGAAACACACCAATGGTGCTGATTTTAAGCAGTTCGACATGGAGGAATGAGCAGAAATTCCTTCATGCAAAAGACTAATAACGACTTGCAGATGGCGTTTGGTTGCAGTTATTGCAGATAAAGATGGTGCAGTCTCTTTTTGCTATTGAGTGTAAATATTATTTGTTCACTCTAGTTTCCTTAAATATTAGATTTGCCTAAAGCATTCAGTGTCAAAAATATACAATAATAGCAAAATCAGAAATTGGGAAAATGTTTTTCATAGCATGTAAAGAAAATAAACTCATTTATAAAGTGCCTTTCACAAACAGAGGCACAAATCTCTGTACATAATAAGCAAAAATGAAAACAGACACTGCAAACAGAAGATTAAAACCTAGAAGATTATTAACTAACACTCCAATGGACAGTATTCACTAGAAAGAGCACATGGCTATCCATAGGCTAGACTAAACAAATGTGTCTAAAGCTGTTTTTTGCAACTGTCAATAGTATCATTAGCCCACAACGCATTTTGTCCTAGCAGACTGGAAGGCATGATCCGCACGTGTCTCTAACCTTGTACAAGGAGCAACAGGGACTTTATGTAGGAGAAGAATCTGTCGGCTGACAGGCTTTGAGTGCACTCTCTCCTGCTCTGTCCCTGACTCTAACCTCCATTATGGCCTTATCCCCATAGGTCGTCCGGCCAGGTTGTCTCTGGGGATGCCTGTGTTGGTACCACCACTCGTACCATCACCACAGCCCAGGGCGAGTACCAGATCAACCAGATAGCTCTCAACCCAGCTGGGTCGGTTCTGTACGCCGCTGCTGGAAACACAGTGCGGACTTGGGACTTGAACAGGTGATTCTTTGCTTTGTTAATCTCTCTTCTTTCTCACTGGTGTCTGCCTGTGTTGTCTGTACTGTTTTTTGGAGTAACCCGCGGCCTATTCCATCCAGAATGCAAGCAGCAGGTAAGCTGACGGGTCACATTGGACCAGTGATGTGCCTGACAGTGGGCCAGTCTGTGGGCGGCAAGGACCGGGTTATCACAGGGTCAAAGGACCACTATGTCAAGGTGAGGATGTGGGTATGAAGTTCTGCAGAATAGACTCCCTCTCTGCCTGTGTGGTGACTGACTCTGGCTTCTTTCCATATGCCTTCTGTTGGATTCAGGTGTTTCATGTGGCAGAGGGAACACTGGGGAACGTTGGACCATCTCACAACTTTGAGCCGCCACACTATGATGGCATTGAATGCCTCGCTACCTATGGGGAGGTGCTCTTTAGTGGTTCCCGAGACAATGGGATTAAGAAGTGGGATCTGGAGCAGCAGGAATTAATCCAGGTATTTGATCTGTGCTTAGCAACTGCTGTATCAAGGGTTCAAATCATATTCAAATCTGTCACATACACCATCATACATATTAGGAATAAAATAGAATACAAAAATAAAAACAGAAGATAAGAATAAAATGTAGTAAAATAAAATGTAAAGATATAAAATATAAACTGTAATAATAATAGAATACAGAGATAAAAAAAATAGAACATAAAGAATTCAAAATAAAAATAGAAAATACAAATATGTACAAATAGAATAAAATGTGCAATTGGTGGCAACGATGTCTGATTTTTATTATTGGTGCAAAGTACGGTGTAGAGCAGTTGTAACCTTTGGCCCAAAGTAGACTTGCCAGCAAGCACACTGTCCTCTGTGATTAGCAACTCCTCCAAGGGTTGTGACCAGTAGTCCAAGGGCCATACTTTCCAAGAAGCACACTGTCCTCTCCATTTTCATGATGACCAGCTGCATTTTATGGGTTAATCTTACTCAGTTGGGTGCAAAATCAGATTTCTTAGTTTCTTGAAAGATGAGACAAGATAAAAAAAAAAAAACCATAACTTGCTTTTTCCAGGAGGATCATGTGCTGGTCTTCCCAGCCGAAATGGTCTCTTTCAGCTCTAACTGTATTGGCAGCCCTTGTGGCTATTATGGGATGCTCTCTATTTTAAATGGCTTGTGCCATTGTCTTTTTGTCTATTTCCTAACGCAGCTATGCTCCGCTTCTTCCCGTGATGGGATATCATTCTATGTGTTGATTTTTATTTACTGCTCACCCCGCTGGGTCAAGAGTGAGAACAGAGAACAAGATCACACTAGGTTTCAACTTGTCCCCTGATGATGTCTGACATTTCTCAGTTAATTCTCTTCCAAAACACGGAAATGCTGAATTACACTTGGCTTCAACTCAGAGGTTTTTTCCATGGCACCGGGGCCTTGACGGGGGACAGATTTGCACCTCGTGATTGGCTTCCAGGCTGTGTGTTTCCCAGACAGGTTTTTATTTTCTGCTTCATTAAAGAGGTCTTGAACCCAGCTGGATGCTTAGTGAAGGTATTGTGGACCAGGTCTCTGAGGCAGAGTGTTTTTCCCCAAGAAGCTTGCTCTGCTGCCCCTGGTGGGAGGGAGGACCCAAAGACCTGATCTGACATGATGTCACAGCATGTCGGCAATAAGCATGAATATGATCTCTTCCTGGGGTGGCATGAAAGTCTGCACTGGTGTTCTTGCAGACTTCTAACCTGTGCCTTTCCAGTTGTTAGGTCAAATGTGTTGAAACAAGAACAGTGAATGTACAGATTGGACCGTCGCTGCGTTTGCCTTTTGAGAGCACAGAGGACACAAAGGACATATTTGGTGTGACTGGAACATCTGCACCTGCTTGTCCTGTCGTGTCCTGAGTATACCAGAGAAAAATTGCATGTTATCTAGTGGATATGAGTATTTTATGTGGGAGGTTACACAGATTGGCTACCTGGGGAATGGAAGCAATTCTGCTGGATTGAATTCAACTCTATACCAAACTAGAAGCTGCTCGTACTGTGATAGCTTTGGAGAAAGAAGCTGTTTTTTTTAACCAAAGTGTCTGACCTGAAAATTGGATACGATATTGGTAAACATGATAGTGGCTCTACTTGCATAATTTTCTGATTTCTTTGAACAGTAAATGTATGCTACACCAGGAAGGTGTGTGATTCTGTGGCTTCAGACTCTGTGACCATGATCAGAAGGTCACCAGTTCAAATCTGGCCAGTGTTCAAATCCTGAGCAGTGTTCAAATCCTGAGCAGTGTTCCTATTGGACCCTTAAGCAAATCTCCCGATGCCAGTTGCTACATGATGACCCTGATCTAACTTGTGTATTGCTTTCGACAAAAGCAATTACTAAATAAATGTAATATCTACTCATGCTGATTACAGAAACTGATAAAGTAAGACTCTGCCTGGTGGCAGCATATATGATAACAGTATCCAGAGCCACCTGCCATCATTGGCATTTTGGTCGCTGGAGTCCTAATGGAGGACAGAAGTTCAATGATGTGCTCAATACTGGGCAGTATTGTATAACCCAGATGCAGTAAACCCATTACTTGAGCCAAAATGAAGGCCACTGCTGCAGTAGTAATTTTAACTAGTTGCAGTACAAGCTGATTTCGTCAACGGATGCTGACACTTGTCAGTGTGCCTCGAGCAGCGTATCGGTGTCTGAAAGTACGTCTCGGACGCCTTTCTCACTGCCATCGCAGTGCTTCAACAAGATAAGTGGGGGGCACCGCAGGCTTTTATGAGGGGGGTTGGGTTTTATTTCCCAGGGTGCTTGTAGAGGATCTCCAGGCATGCAGATTAAGCGTGGCTCCGCTTTGCCTCCTGCCCCGGCTCCCCGCGCCGATCGTTGACTCGCGCTCCGTATTATCTTTTACTCCTTGGGCCTCAGATTCCAGCAGCTTTGCAGCCAAGCTCTGTTGGCAGCCTGTGTTGCCCTCAGCTGAACTGCCCCCTGCTCTCCTCTGTGTCTTCCAGCAAATCCCCAACGCCCACAAGGACTGGGTATGTGCCCTGGCCTACGTCCCTGGTCGGCCTCTGCTCCTCAGCGCCTGCAGGGGGGGCATGATGAAGGTCTGGAATGTGGACAACTTCACCCCCATTGGAGAGATCAAAGGTCACGACAGCCCTATCAACGCCATCTGCACCAACTCTAAGCAGATCTTCACAGCCTCCAGGTTTGCAAGGGAGCTGGGGAGTGAGGGGGTTGGTAAGAGGTTGTAGACAACAAAATGGCTATTTTCCGGTGCATGCAGTTGAACTGCTTTGAAGGTACCAGCATTTCTGGTGGCAGGAATGACTGTGACTCACCCTTCGGAATATATTGCTTGAAACTGTGGTTGAGGCGAAAAAGTGGTTAATGACCAGCATAGAGACTGCAGTCATTTCTGCCAGGCTTGACAAGGTTCCGTGCTGCTGGTGATGGTGCAAAGGGATAACAGTGAGATGTAGCTGCAGGAAAAAGCTGTAATAACTACGGCAGTGTGTGGCGAGTCATACAGTAAGTGGGTTCAGGGGCTGTTTGCACACTTTGTCGATGTGAGCCGTCTGCACGGTGAGACCGGTGCTGGGCCGCTTTCAGACCCAGTCCTCGGGATTACTCATGGATGTGGTCCGTCTGCACGGTGAGACCGGTGCTGGGCCGCTTTCAGACCCAGTCCTCGGGATTACTCATGGATGTGGTCCGTCTGCACGGTGAGACCGGTGCTGGGCCGCTTCAGACCTAGTCCTCGGGATTACTCATGGATGTGGTCCGTCTGCACGGTGAGACTAGTGCTGGGCCGCTTCAGA
>JAODUD010000127.1:8267445-8281636 GCA_026784285.1 Stomatorhinus walkeri
ACTCATGGATGTGGTCCGTCTGCACGGTGAGACTAGTGCTGGGCCGCTTCAGACCCAGTCCTCGGGATCACTCATGGATGTGGTCCGTCTGCACGGTGAGACTAGTGCTGGGCCGCTTCAGACCCAGTCCTCGGGATTACTCACTCATGGATGTGGCATGTTGTACTTCTGCAGATGCGTTGGCTCGGTAGGTTTTATTAGTGTTATTTTAAACACACACCCTTTCCAGTTTTTTACTAACATGTTTCTTGGATTCGTACCCCTCTCTCCTTCTTTTCCCTCCTCCTCCTCCTCCTCCTCCTCCTCCTGACCATCTGGTCCGCCTTCCTGGGATGCTCAGCGACTGCCGGGTAAAGCTGTGGAGCTACATCCCAGGACTAACCCCCTGCCTGCCCCGCCGGGTTCTGGCCATCAAGGGCCGGGCCACCAGCCTCCCATGAGTCTACACTAACACTGCTTGCCTCAGTTGCCCTCCGGTACGGCTTCTTACTCCCACCCCACCCCCCCTTTGCGGTCAGATGTTATTCCTCTGCTCCTTCTTCCTCTCCTTTCACTCAGATCACTGGCTGTCCAAAATCTCCCCCAATGCACTAAGAATAAGGTGTTTTGCATTCACTGAACCCACCCCAGAACCAGATATCACCAAGTCTAAGAGTAATGGTGAATTTAATTTACAAACCCTGCAATATAAAATCCTTTTAATTATAGCCAGGCTATAGATTTAGCAAGTAAGGTGGCAGCATCTTGTCAGTGTGATTTTTACTTGTCCCACACCCCAGGTATAATCAGACATAATATGATTAACTACTCCTCTTAGCACCATCTAGCTTGACCGTTTCGAAGGATTACGATTAAGTTTACTTCTGGGAGATACTGGAAAAATCCGCTCAGGGAGTGTGTCACGTGAGCTTTGTTTACCTCACATTTTAATCGTCTCCCTCTTGGCATTATTTGAAAACTTTTGGGACAGTTATTTTTTTCCAGAAAGGAGGAATGTGTGCACAAATCTAGCAGTTTGAATGGATATTTTCAGATTCTGTTTTTGATATTTTGGTGCTTAGCTTCTGGTGGCTTTTAATTTGGGCTCTGTTGTCGGCTTTGGGCATCAGTATGTTGTTGATGTGTAGCTGCCTGCCATTGTGTGGGCGTTTCCTTGAAGCATTTGAAGACGCAGATGGTTGAGTAGTTCTCTGTACCCGAGTTTTCTATTTTTCTCCTTTCACACCTGCCTTGTCCCCCTCTTGAATCCCCTCTTCTCTCTACAGTGACATGACTGTGAAGATTTGGTTGGCAAAAATGGGCAAGAGGAGATGACGATGTGATTGGCGAAGATGTGGACGATGCACAGAGATTTAATTATTCTTCTGGCGCCGTCAGAGGATGTCATGCCGATGCGTCGGATATAAAGCACCTTCCTGGGAAATCTGGCTTCAGCAAAGAAGGTCCCAGATCCCCATACTTGCGGAGGCAAACGAAGTGTCAAAGTTCCGCAAATGTGAAGTTTCGATCCTGCTGACAATGTCGATCTGCAATACTGTGCTATTTTTCACCACTTCTACTTTAAAAGAGAGTCAAAATTGTGTACACATTTGCAGCATGGTTGCAGATGATCAGTAAGTGTTACTCAGAGAGACACGCTACGCTCTCCAAGCCAAAGCTGAAGTCAATAATTTCATGCTGGCACAAGACACATATCATCCATGACTTTTGGCTGGTTTGAAAAGATTTCAAAGGTAGCAGACTTTTGGACTTTGATTTGTTTTTCAAAAGACATTTTTACATGTAGCTGCTCTCAGTCTTATTGGTTATTTATTTATTTATTCGCTTGTGAAAAACGGTGGGACCCCTTACTGAACCTTTGGGAACCCCAAATCGAGGAGGGAGAGGAAACCTTTGATGTATCAGCTGTTCTATAAATATAACTGGTGCTTCCACAGGGTTACTAGGGAAGCGGATCGGACTGAAACCTGGGATGTGAGAGTGCTGGACAACACGACGCCCGTCTTTGCAGTCTCGCATTCCGCTGTATTTTCGTTCTGCGTGCAGTTGCCCGAGTTACCTGCCTGACAGCACACAAATGAAGACCATCCTCATTCTGCTGACTAATTTATTTCCTTGGTATGCACTTGTCTTTTTGTTGTGTTATGGGTTTTTTTTTTGTTTCCTACCTCAAGCAACCAGAGAAGGTACCTGTCCTAATGTCTTGAATGCTTTCAACAACGCACTTTGTCTCGCCTGCGTCTAAGGCTCCAGCTCTCATGACTGTCACGTCCGTGACTTTGCTGCCATCTTCTTAGTGCCCCTGCATAGCTGAGTTTGCTCTTTGAAACTCCAGGACGACTAACAGAGGATAGGGAGGATAAAGCCAGCTGTGTCCTTATGGAGGTAGAATTGCTTAGCTGTGCAGAAATGAGACGTCAGTTTATAGGGCCGATGGGGGCAATGTGGTTTTTAATGTGCCAGTGTGCAAACCCTGCAATCATTATCTCCAACTATGGTTGGGTATAAGTCTGAAGCCTTATACACATCTATATAGGAAGGAGGAGGTATTTAAATAGCTCCTTTAGGGTTACTGTGAAAGAGTATATGCTGTATAAAATTACCCAAACCTAACTGGGAAATCCAGACATTTAAGCAGGAGATTGAAACGAATTGAGCCATTTACCATCCCGATCATGGGCTTTTTTTGTTTAAGGATGATAGTTACGTTGATGTATCTTTGCTGATGGGTGTGGATTAACTCCAGCTTTCTGCAGATGGTCCACTGTGTATTTATAGTTTATGTATTTTCCAGCGAGTCCAGCTTCCCTCAGCCCTTGGGCGTGCTGTGCTTTTAATGAAACGTATTCATCACACCAATCAAAGTGTTTTCCAGTAATTCACTGGCTAGGAGATATCTGCAGATGCCAGAAATCTACACGAGTCCCGAAGGACGGGACCTTAGTTAGACGCCTAAAAATGACTCTGCCTCTGAACCTCTGGGGGCCTTTCTAAATAATTTATCTTAGCTTTACAAATATCTCTGCAGCCAGCGGATTAAAGTGCTTAAGTCTATGGAGGAGTTGAACCATGTATATTTCATACTTCACACACCCCGAGCCCAGTCCCCCTGTCCTCACCCAATAGCGGAGTTTATGACACCATGTGGTCATTTGGAAAATGGAGCAAGAAGTGAAGGAAACATTGGGTCAGAAAGCAAGTGTGGGAGCCAGAAATTTCAGTCATGCCAAAAATGTTGTTTTTTATGTATTTCAATAGATAATGGGGGTAGTCTCTGGTTATACTCCTTGTGCACATTTTGGTTTGAGTTTGGTTTGTTGGGGTTTAACTATAATCATCAGATTCCTTTGCATCATTACAGTGCTGTAATGGTGAACCAGACCATGTTTACTGACATATAGATGTTATCTTCTCTCTGCTTTATGTTGAATGTTAAGTGTAATGGTTTAGATTGATGATAGGAGAATACATTTCACCTGAGAGTGACTGTCGTCACAAAATGTCTCCTCGCACCTTGTGTTAAAAAAAGCACATTTTCAATGGTGACTGTAGCACCATTATTCCTCTTTATAAGTGTAGCCAGTCCTCTTCAGGTGATAATTGTTCTTCTTTATAAATAATGTCATTGATGATAAACTTTGGTACTGTCTGATCTACCACCTATAGGAGTCTTCTTAGTGTGCACTGGCAGGCAGGAACTACTTGGGGCGTAGAGGAGTACTTAGACTTGTCCGTAACCTAAATGCCTACTTTAATAGCTGTGCCAATAAATTTATCTTTAGGTGCTTTTGGAACTTAGCCTTTGCTATACTTGAAATGCTTTTGTGTGCATTCGTGTTTTTCTATTGTTCAGTCAGCTCATCAGTACCGTAAGGAAAGCCTGGTAGTAGCTTTAATGTGGACCTGCTCGATGTACGCCAAGTGTAGGATGATGCTGTGTGTAAGCGTTCCATCTAAGTCCGGTAAATGGAGGTGTGTGTATGTGTGTGCGCATGTGTTCCAGCCATCTCTGCTGCGGTTAATGTGCATCCATCCCCGACCTTGTGTCCATGGGTTAGCAGACCCTTGGCAACTGTGTGGTCGTCAGCTGACCCATGGTGACCATGTGGTCCTCAGCTTGCCGTTTTCCTCAGCGCCCGCTGGATGCCTTGCCAATCGTAGGCCACACTCTTATCGGCCGTTACACGGCACGCATCCTAAGCCAGGTCATGCCTTGTTTGCGTGATGCTCACCCCCTGGTCACCGTGGGGGGGGGCAGCGATTCGGCCGAGGAGTGTAAAGCACAGCCCCCAGTGCCCGTGGAGATGTATGCCATTCAGTTCCGATGCTGATGGGAGGGGAGGTGCTCGCATCAGAGGTGTGGCACCAACACGGGACACCGGAGACGTCTCTGCTGCACACCTTCATTTCAAGGAATGTAAATGTCTGTAAAGCCCTCCCCCCTCCCTCTTTTTTACATGTGCATGAAACCAAACTGTACAATATTTGATTGTAAATACTGTAACTATGTTTTATTTAATGATAATCCATCATTCCTCCTGTGAAATAAAAACTGAAATGATGACATCGGCATGGTTTTTTTTGTGTAGTGGCCGCTAATCATGAAAGAACTTGCAAAGTTCCATCCATCTACCCACCCACGCTTCACATCGGTTATCCAGTGCATGCTGAAGAGGAGCCTTGCCCCAAGCTGCCCCAAGAAGGAATGCCCTGGATAAAATGCTGCACAGATCCCGCTTGGTATTTTAAGCCGCTCATCGCATGGCCGTTAGGCCTGCTCTTTAATTATATTTTATCCGTCTCTGAACAGTTCAGTAACTCAGCGCTTAAGCGACGGTTGCCTTGTTTGAAATCCAATATTCCATTTCCAGCTGTCCCGTTCAGGGCACCATACAATGACGGGGCCCCTTAACAAAGGATAATTTAGTTGAAATGACTATGAAACAAAAGGGAATCGAATTTCTTCTCGTTGAAGGCTTTCCTCCCGGCTGTACATGCCAGGAAGAACGAGCTGGGAGGGGGGGGTTGTGCTATTAGCCGTGTTCCTGGGTGATCGAGACACCTATTGCAGGCAAAGTTGTCTTGCCATGGGCCTGCTGAGTGTGTCCCTCTGCTACCCTCTGCTCTTGATCAGTGTCTGGTGACTCATTAAGAGACGTAGACGACCGCCTAGTGCGCCACCTACTGAGGGGCTGCTGATTTAGCAAGTCAATTTTACGTTGCCTCAGATGGGGGGGCACTCGGGTCTACATGCTCCTCACACTGGGGGGAACAATGGTGAAGTTTGCCAGGAGGGAGTGGCAGAGGTGAAACCTGCCTTGGATGGTCAGGGTTTCTCCTGGCATTGCCAGTATTGGCTACTGTAAATAGCGAGCCTTGTCGCTGTATCCAGTTGTTTCGAGTGCCGTGTTTAATGCAGACATTGCTCAATGCTGGCTTACTGTCTTCTGAGTTCAGAGCTTGCCACTGGGAGTTGATGCTCGGGCAGGAAAGGGCATGTTGCTTTGATATTGCCTGATGCCAATAAACGACTGCGGTGCTACAGAATGGGAGCTGATTGCACTCCTTCCCAGGCTCAGTTTACAAAACGATTCTTAAATGCCAAGATGAAGCTTCTCTCTCCCCCTCCAGCGTCAAGGGTGGAAGGGAATGTAGCTGCGCTAGGAAATGCGATTCAGCAGATTGTGCAGAGGTGCGAAAGGCAACAGCTCTTTCTCTCATGGGACTAGACGCGGAATTACACGCCTGAAGTGTACCTCTGCATTGTCTTTCCGTGTTTTCACAGCACGTCTGTGAGAGACCAGGTTTCCTAAAGTTCTAGATCTTTTGTTGGGAGAGATCCTGTTGATGTTCGAGCGGCCTGTCACTTTATGTACCAGTGACCATGCTAATATGTGCTGAATCTGTGTAGAATCACCGCTTGCCTTGAGGAAATGAAGCCTTATGCATCAGCTAGAGGTGTGAGCACCACACAGTTGGTAGTGGTGTTGGGGGGGGGGGAACTGTTGTTTCTAGTTCCTGGCACTCCATATGAGGAATTGGATCCTTCTGGAGACAATATCTCCCTGTCCCTCAAGAGATGCCCTCATCCCCTCAGTCCTGTCTGGTTCCTTATAGGTTTCTATTTCAGTAACTGCTGGCTGGCATCATCGCTGGGGTGGGCAGACCCTGGCTAGAGATCACAAAAGGATCACAGCAGCGGATTGGTTCGTAAAATACTTCACACACCAAACACGTGCCGGTTCTTGAAGCCTATGAACCATGAGTGGATGCTGGCCAGAAATATCAGTCCCTTATCGGAGTTACCATACCACCTCCCCCACACACATGCTCCTGTTTCTTACTTTGATCTCCTGCGGTCTGGTGTTTCTTAAAAACATTATCATTTGTTCTTATGTGACTTTGGACAAAGGAGTGGCTTGTAATCAAAGGGTAGACAGAAAGCTGTGTAATTTGTTGCACAATGTGGGTATCTGTGTTTATAAAATAGTTCAGGATGCGTCATTAACAGAATTGTAAAATGTGTGACAATGAATGTTAATCATATAAGGCACATTAAACTGAGGATAATCTGCTATCACTCACTCTCCCTTTGTCATTAAAACAATGATTTTCATATTTAATACATTTTATTTTAGACATAACGGCCTGATCTATTAATACATTTCCATTCAACAAAGATAAACTATAGAATGAGGCTGAACAATGACGAAAGGCATAGCGTATAGCATGACATTGCCATCAGAGTCACAAAGAGCAGATATGACTGTTCGACAGGCCCAGCAGAAGGCTACAGGACCTCTTTGTCACATCAAAGCATTGTGCTTCTCATTTCTATGTTTCTTTTCATCTTCCCAGGTCAGATGTAGACCAAACACGCATCATTAATCCGTCTTGTTCCGGACTTGCAGGTGTTTCTCAAGAACCTTGAATTCCTGGGCTTTGTTCCTGGTGCAAGTTTTACGGCACCCGATGTTATTCACTGATTCTTCTCCTTTTTCTTCTGGATTTGCCGCCGTCCTGGCTGGCCCGTCCTCTCTTTCTTCCAAGGCAGGAAGTTGTAGGAGACAAGGGCGGTGATCAGGTAGGTAGCCATGCCGGTGTAGCCGCCCAGAACCAGACACAGCGGCTGAATGAACACGAACAGGCAGAACACGTTGATGGAGGCTCTGTCGGACAGCTCCATGCGCTCTTCTCGGCTGGCCTGCAGCACCCCGAAAAAGTACAGCAGGGCCACGGCTGGGTAGAATGCCAACTCCGCCATTCCCGAGGGTCCGTATGGAATCAATGCCTGCTTACTCTCTCCCTCAGTCAGCAAGGGGAGATGTGGACTATCGCGTCTAATCCACCTTCCTCAACCTTTCATCTCTCTGGTTAAACATTACCTACAGTACTAAGGAAGTCTTTTCGGACGTCGGGAGTACAGTGCCCTTACCTCTACCTGTGGATTCCTGATGAAACACATAAGTGAGATAGCATGCTGGAGGTGTTATCGTGAATACATTACGGAGACCATGACCGCATTCCCTTCTTCGCCTGGTCGGCATGGTGCTACGAGATTAGACTCCAAGCACATGTATCTTTGAAAGCGTTTAAACCACTATCTCCCAGCCGACTCCAGCAAAGTGAGACGCACACATAGCCGGCTAGATGGTTTCGTTTCAGTGCTTTGGGCTGTTCACACGGATTTTTCATACTCATGCTGAGCCCATATCTCCCTTCTCCTCATCCACCTAAATATTTTTCTGCTTCTACACCTCAGGCTACATCAGAAAGTTAATATTGCACCACAAGCTAGAACAACATCTTTTGCCTTCCAAATGAAAACAGTGGGCAGCCAATTGGAGGGGAAAAAAAATGTTGCCACAACAAACTTGTTTGAGAAAAGTTACGAAAATATTACAACAAATTTGATTGAGTTAATAGTGCAGCAGTGTGTCCTAATTGTCTTGTTTTCTCTCTCTCTCTCTCTCTGTATATATGTGTGTGTGTGATGCATATGAAAATACATATTTTATATGTATTTTTATATATGTTGTGTTAGCAGTATATATATATATATTTTATAGTGTAAGCAATCCAGAATGCTAGTCAGAGTAATCAACAGCATCCCAGAAAAATCCTGAAATAACATGCATCAGCTGATGTGAGGCCATAGTTGAAACCAGCGAACTGCACCACAAAGAGCTATAGATCATGACCATGAGGGCAGACGGGCTACAACATCACAGCAAATGCTTTGCAGGTATTTTTCCGCTCGGGAACTCATTTGTTATCTCCCCATCCCCCAAGAGCTGTGACTCGTGTAGGAGGAGGGGGGTGGGCTCCCTTCACCCTTTCACAGGTTGGGCCATTGAGATAATAGTTTTATATATATTTATTTCCAAAAAACCGTTTGCTGGGGGGAAACTCTTCCTGCGTTCTTCCTGGGGAGAATCAGGCCTAGAGGTAGCTTCTACTTCGAGGACATACACAAATGCAGGCGTGTACTCTCCTGTGTCATACACACACACTCTTCCACATAAGGATTCCAAAGGTATATATATATTGGCCAGTGCTGGTTACTGTCCCCTGATTGGCTGAACTTTGCAGTGTTATCATTCATAAGAGACTTCTGTAGCATCAAGGCAAAGCAAGCATGCTTAATTAATGAGTACTTCCTCATGCCTGCGGAGGCTCTGATCCTGCCCTTATGCTGTGTGCATGCAGTTGGCACGCTCCCCATGTCTAATACTGGGGTCCTCCTGTCATCCAAAGACAAAAGGTGAATATTGATCCAAAGGTGATTATTGCTTATAGTGTGTGATTGTTCTTATTAGAAGTCCTCTGGTTTGTGCCCTTTGATGTAGCCTCCTGGACCCCTCCAAGACACTGCTCAGGGTGAATGCTTAGAAGATGGAAGATGAATTTAATACGTCAGGGGATTAACAGGACATGCACCTCAGATACGTAGATGGTCTCTGATATGGGGCTACAGGTTGGCGTTGCTGCAGCTCGTGGGATTGAAAAAAATGCTGTGTGAAGTTTTGTATAAACTCGGCCATCCTTGCACATGGGCTCATCATCCCATCTTCCAGGTTCTACTTGAGAAAAATGTGAGAAGCTGGAACTGTTATCTTCAGCTGTTCTGTTAACCAAACGCGTTTTAAAACCTTGATACTTCTGGCAGCTGTACGGAAATAGCACCCCTTAGAATATGCCACACACACACAAACGTGTTAATACAGTTTGGAAAACATTTTCATGTACATTCTGAAGATTGAATAAGTAAAGAAGAAAGTCTGCAACACTGTGTTATTTTAAGCCGTTTTCACGAAAATTGGTTCCCAAACATCATATCACATTCAGCAGATCTGCCACTTTCCCAGCGTTCCTTTGTTGTGCTTGTCTCTCGGTTTCGTTCCTTTTTTCCTCCATATGCTACTTATCCTTTAATCACTCTACTCAATATCATCCGTCCGTCTTGCCTAGTAGCGGGTCAGGGTGCAGGTAGACCTTATCCTAGGAAGAACAGGGCAGGGGTACACCCTGGGCAGGATGCCAGTCGATCGCACTGTGTACCCTTACACACACTGAAGGCAGTTATGAGGTATGGGTTCACCTGCGGTTTTCCACGTCGCTAACTAAAACAAACAGATTAAAATGTTTTAGTATAATAGATATCATGCTAGTGGTTTGCCGTACGTTATTTCTACACCAGAAGATGCACCATCGGAATGAACGAATGTAGTGATTAATGCAGCATCGGGAAAACCTATTTTACTTCAGAAAGCCAGAACCATAGACTGAAGAAATGTTTTCACTGTCGCAAATACATCAGCCTCTTCCCTGTACACGTACTGTACCCCCTTTGGACCCGCTCACTTATTGTTGTAATCTTCAACAGTGGAAACCATTTTTTCAATGAAGGTTTGAGGTGTAAATGAACCTATGTCTCAGAGTCCTTTTAAATTGTGTAGTAAAAGATACAATTGAGCTTAAATTTACAAGCAGGGGTTTCGTGATTTTGTCTTCAGATGCGCCACGAATGTTATAAAAATGTGCAGTCCAGTCGGTATTCTTAATGATCGCGTAGGTATGAGTAGGAATGGACCACTCCAGGTGTCGGTTTTACTCAAAATACTTAGGCCTATAAACCGTTCTTATATTTGGCAGAAAATCATTAATCGCTAACACGAAACCTGTCAAGAAATCTTCAAGAAAATAAACAGGTAGACTATTAGAATGATAAATTTGAACTTTAAATTTCAAATTTAAAATTTAATTTAATTTCAAAAGAATTTAATTTTAAAAGAAATTGTTCGGCTTTTTATGATTCAGCATTTTTGTACTATAGGCTACTGCCATATATAATGCAGTTAATTGAAATAGGCCTACTTTACAAATGCCATATCAGATTCATTACACGTGCTGAACATGATGTATTTACGTTAAATATCGAATGAAACGTCTTATTCCGAGATGAAACTTCATTGTAATGTGCGGCAGTAGTAGCTGTCCATTTAATAGGTGCTGAACAGATGCAGTGAAATACTCCACATAGCCTACTCCATATATTGCGTTTGGATTGACTCTGGGTTAAAACAATTTTATGTTCAGTCATTGCAACAATTTCCGTCGTTCACAAAAAACTTGTGACATAATTACGCTGGTATATAGGGTAATTTATAATACCCGACACGTTAAGAGCAGAGCAGAGCAATGAACCGAACAAATATTACGTACAGCATGTTGATTAGTGTTATTATCCAAAAAAAAAAAGTGCAGTGAAATATCGAGGCTTTCAGCAAAAATACTAAGCAAATAATCAGACAAGATAATTAGACAAAATTACTAGAGTAAACCAAAATAAATTTACACACGAGCGAATGGCATATCTAGATACGGATGCTCAGCTAATGAGAAATAGATTACCTTTAAGTGACTCATTAATCAATGGGATTTGCCAAAGAATGTAAAAAACCCGTGATTAAGGCAGATTGATTAAGTGCTGAACCTAATCAGCCGGGGTGCTGAATGAACCGGCTGGACCCTTCGGCGTGTAGGAGAATGCAGAAGGGGGTGGAGCCGCAGCCCTCACTTCTCCCGCTGCTATGGTGGACCACCCTTCTCATAAAAGGGGTCTGACAGTCCCTCCGATCTTCACTTGCATTTGACAATAAGCCACCAGTCTACATTCGCCGCAGGTTTCTGGCTGTCGGAGCTTTGCTTCGGAGCGTGCGCTAGTGGCCACGGCAGCGCCCCTTTCGCCTGGGGCTCAGAGATCGCTTCCGCAGGCGTCCAGTTTGTGGATCTGTGTTGAGGGGACTTCGTAGGGGGGCCAAGCTGTGCGAATCACAGAGCATCTCGGAGCCCCGGCTGCTCATGGCGGGAGACGTTAGGGACAAACTGGAAGACATGGCTTCCGTCTACGAGTTCGACCCCATCACGGGCAATATTCCGGCAACTAAAGTGGAAATATCAGTTTCTTGCAGGTAAGCTTGAAGGTGACGGCACTTGTCTCTTGGCACAAGCATATATGCGCACCCTCCTTGCGCGCTGTATCTTTCGCGTAAACCTTCAGGTTCAGGAAAGCAAAAGGGATTCAAAGCGTATCATTTGTGTGTGAATTTATGTGTCATGTTAGGTTATGATTTTGAAATAATTAAGTGTCCAAGAAGAGATCTTCAATGCTCATTTTAGTGGAAGGATTTAAAATCGATCAGATACGAAAGAAAAACTGAAGTTTGGAGTCTGCTGCATGGGTGGGGACATATGTTTTATTTATTATTTCTACTAACATAAATCCATGAATATATTAGCCTACGCCGACGAGTTGCGGCACTGATGCACCGCCTAGATAGACTTAAGAAATGTTGTCTTTTGAATTCGATCGCAGCCCCCGGTCGCCGTCCCCACGCCTGCCAAGCCCTTGTTCGTGGTGTGAAACGATATTAGTTGCATTTAAAATCTTTACATTTTATATCTTTTGAATCAACTCGTGACATACGTGCAATTTATTGTATTTTTACAACCGATGTTGGCAACGGAAAGATGGGTATTAGATGGGGTTTTTCGCGCCGTTTATATAGCTAATGAAGTCAGTTTTATAATAGCCCCAAATTGACGCTGTTGTACTTATTACAAGTAGCCCACGAATTATCTTTCTAAACTGTAAAACGTATCCAAGATCCTGGAGTCATCCATCCGCATTAGACCTTACCAGCGTTAAAAAAAAACGTAGCGCTTGATTGTCTGAAAACAAAGTGATTATTTTGATTGCAGTGCCTGCAGTGACAAAACTCAGCAAATTCAGATATTGAACATGCGTAGTTATTATTAAAGCGCACGCTGCTTTTGATCAACTTTAATTCGTTGCGTGAAGTTATTAAAGTGCTTTTGAAAGTATTTCTGCGTTAATAGAATTGCTCATTCGCGTACACCTGTATGCATGTGTGCAAGTGATAATACTGAAAAAGCGTGTATGATCGCAGGTAATTGTGTAAGGGAATGAGTCCCAGTTTTGATTGTCTATAGGAAATAGCACTGTGAATGACCTCTTTCTGCATATCGGAATCAATCTCATTTATGCGCCGTATGTTCAGTTGTTATAAGACATCGTGCCAGTTTTATTTGCGGAAAGTGAGTGCTTCCCGCAGGATCCGCGTCCAGTGACATTAACTTTGGCTGCTGTAAAAGCATTTTTGTTGATCTGAGTAAATTTCAATATACTGAATCTACCGTAGCCTATATCGGCAATACGTAACTTACTGAAGAGCTGCCACCACTTTATACCGCTGCAGATCAAATCTATAACTACTCAAATACCACTAAAACGTATCAATTTCCTGCTGCACAGAAACCGAAATGGTGATGTCTCCTACAGTAACAATATCCGAAATCACGACTGATGCAAACATTGACTGTTTTCTGTTAAGACATGCAGCTGCAATGCAAATCCCGGTATCCAAGTAATTTCTTTTCTCTGTGAATACTCCACTGACTGCTTGACATTTCGGTGCTAACGGGCACGGTATATTAGGTGTAAAATTGCCTGGTCTAACCAGCCATTAGATTCTGCCTTGTTGTTATTTTTAATCCATTACTGAAGTCGTGAAGTCTGAAAAATAGAATAAGACAAACAGAGCCCGTGTACGTTTGCAATTTACGTTATACTGTGAAGAACTATAAATGATTTAGTCAATATCCTTGTCATATTTAATCAAACAATAATTTAATTAACCTAAGATCTTTAAAACATGGGTTATAGAATATAACCGTTGATGTGATTGGTCTGGAATATATATTTGGCGAAAATGTTTGGTAATACAATTCAGCTTTACAGTGATGGCGGTGGCCTCGCACTTTCAGGGTTGGGGGTTCAAGTCCCACTTCCAGCTCTGTCTAGAATATGAGTTTGTATGCTCTTCCTAGGTTGCTATGGGTGTTCTATAGGTCCAAAAGCATGTAGCTAGGCTAATCAGTAGCCAAGTGGCCCATAGTGTGTGCACTTGTGCCCTGTGCTGGACTAAAGATGGCTTCATGGGCAACCTCCAGACACACTGTAAACCCTGTTCTACATGAGTCAAATGAGTCATGTGTCTCTTTAATCAGGTTATATCTAGTTTTGTTAAATGTTCTTCCTGTGATTTTTCAGTTTAATCTAAATTCTTAGTCATTGCATTTTATTTTGTGTACATTTGTTTTGTGTGTGTCCTCATTGCGCTCATTGCCTCATTGGCATGTGTGTTGTTTCATTGGCCAGATGTTGAATTCTCTGCATATGTGAATGCGGAGGCTGTCTTTCAAACAGCAACAGAAGATTCCCCAGTAGGTATGCTTAATTAGGTGGTAATTGCCAGAAAATTAGAACTGCCCAGTGCAACTCTGTACATGGCCTCTCTGCAGCTATGCATCTGCGCCAGATCTGGGCCATGGAATCTGGAATTGCGTCAGGAACGACGGATCTGTTATCCAGACTCTTGTGCGGCTGCAGGGGTCTCTTGTTTAACAGCACGGAGGAAATGACATTTTGTTCTTTTGGTTCATATTCTCTGTAACCAAAAATCTTGCACTCTCTCACTCACATCCACATCTCACTCACATCACTCTCTCACTCACATCCACATCTCACTCACATCCACATCTCACTCACATCACTCTCTCACTCACATCCACATCCCACTCACATCTCTCACTCACATCCACAGCA
>JAODUD010000127.1:8288446-8301357 GCA_026784285.1 Stomatorhinus walkeri
GAGGTACTGTGACAGAGACGGGGGAGATCGAGAGGACAGGAGACAGAGGGAGGTACTGTGACAGAGACGGGGGAGATATAGAGGACAGGAGACGGAGGGAGTGTGTGTTATGGAGGGGGAAGATCGAGAGGACAGGAGACAGAGGGAGATACTGTGACAGAGACGGGGGAGATCGAGAGGACAGGAGACGGAGGGAGTGTGTGTGATGGAGGGGGAAGATCGAGAGGACAGGAGATGGAGGGAGGTACTGTGACAGAGATGGGGAGAGATTGAGAGGATAGGAGATGGAGGGAGTATGTGTGATGGAGAGGAGGCGATGAGGAGAACAGGAGATGGAGGGAGAAAGGGAAGGAAGAGCAAACAGAAGGCACATGAGAGAATCATGAACGTATGTGATAAGATGGAAAGGAGCAGCCATTGAAACATGAAAAAACATAGAAATTTGTCCTCAAACTGCCAAAAACTTTCTGTAACCATCCAGTAGCTCTCCTCTTACATTCTTTTTGGACAGGTGATGTCATTTTTATTTTATTTATTTTTTATTTGCTGTCATTTCCTTTTAATCAACACTTCATTCAGTGGGAGGTTTGCTTGTGTCGGACATGATGGATCCTTTCTTGTATTTATGAATGTTGGTCTGAGACATGGGGACACTTTTCATCTTAGGCTGATGTGGCTCGAGTTGAACAGCTTCTCCTCGAGTTTCTCCATGACTGCTTCGCAGAGCGAAAACCTGACTGAGCTTTCCTCAGACCAAAGGACATTATGGGGAAACGGGAGGATCCTGTCAACACAACAACTTGCATTAAGAGCATCTTATTCCCCTCTGTGTGATTGACAGCATCACGCTGCGCTGGTGAGCTGGCTTGATGGTGAATGGACTAGGCGGGATTGCGATTTTACTTTGATTTTCTCACCCAGAAACCTGATATCATCTGTCTTGTTTGCCCTCTTGCTAACACCTGGTCCTGACTCTTTAGAATTAATTTTTTTGCTAACATGTTTTATAGCCTTTACTGCAGGAGACCGCGGTGTGAGCCCCTATTTAACTTGACTGGTATTGTCGGATCGAACATGCATTGGGGTGGAAATAGGTGGGTTGAATAATTAAACAGATTGTGGGGAAAAAAGATAGCAGGTCATCATCGATCACTGTTGGGGGTTGGGGGGTCAGTGTCAAGTCTGATTTATGCAAGTGTCTGGGGGTTTGGCTAAAAGAGAGGCAGCAAAAACATCCCACCAGTGTGTGACAACCAGCCAGCTCCTGTCACGTGTCCCCCTGCAGTCCAAGGTGAGCTTCCTAATGGGGACGCCCCAGGCCTGCGCTGTCAGTCCCGGGAACGAGGGAAGAGACTGGGGCAGGACAAACGGATATTTGGGGATCCCTTAGTGGATCTGTGTAACGAAGGCAGAAATAATTAGATATGATCCTCTTTTTTGTTGTAGGGAACAGAGCTTGTCATTCACACACACATACATACTGAAAAAAAAATCTGTCAGAATTATACCAGGGCTGAATATATTGACTCCGATCAAATTGAAAATCAGGCATGTTTGCACTAGCTTCAGGATACTGGAGGTTCTGTTGAATCAGCATTGTGCTGTATAATGACTTTAAGATGGCTTTAAGGTGTGGAAATAATTCATTCCTGCCCACACACACTATAGCTAAATTGCATCCACGTCACTTAAATAAAGAATGAGGCAGAAATAGATGCAAATCTGCTAGCAACCCTGTCATGATGATTTACAATCCCTGCCCAGTTGGGAATAACATAACAGCATTGGCTTAGGAAGGAATATTCCAGAAGGATATGTGGGAGGAACGTTACTTTCATGCTGTTTTTGTTTCATAGGTGTAGAAATATGAAGCTGCTTAAATTATGTCTGTACAGTACTCCCACATCTTACGCGGTTCCTCAACCTACCAACTTTGCATGTACACCTATTCCCAACCTGTTGTATACTTTAATTCATGCTTACATTATAGAACTATACCTATAAAATGCAAATTATATGAGAAAACAGTACGGTACTTGTTATGATGTTTAGGGCAAAATTACTGGCCATATACTGTACTGTACCATTTTTTTCCCTAAGCAATATAGTATAAACCTATCAAAGCACATTATGGTACACTAAACATTTTTTTCCACTACTGAATCCTTTAGTAATGTAAAAACATTATGCACCGATCTAACTAAACCAGATCTAAGAAACCTTTGATAGTTCGAAACCTCACATTCAAAAGCAGACTGTATATGGCTTTATTTCAGGGTATCCGCCAAACAACTAAGAAGTGAAAAAATGTAAATATATTCCACTTTATTTGTATGTCTACGTAGCATGTGACTGAAGGGCAATACCTTTGACCTGGCGTCCCACACTCACATAACAAAGATGTCCAGACGTAGCTGCGTAAGTGTGAAGACTTTGCAAGGAGCTTTTACCAAGTTCCCAGGCTGGGTCTTGTGTTTTTTTTCTTCAGCATGGATCGATAAGCTTCACACTCGCGTGAACACTGTGGCATCTTATCGTACTGCGCCTTCAGACCGTCAGTCCTCGAAGCTCAGCCCCGGCACTAATTCAGCCATCTGCGCAGATGTGCATTTCCTGTGTAACGCCATGGTAACAGCATGCAGATCGATTCCCAGCCCATCCTTTAAAATAATCAGTAGCATATCACGTGAGTGGCTCCTAACTGCCAGATTAGATGAATCGAAGGACACTAGCTTCTCCTTCCAGAAGCTGCAAAGAAAGCAGGAATTCCTGTAATACTCCTAACAGGTCCCCAATTATCTCAATGTACGGGCAAACTTTCTCAGATCCACAGCTCCGGCTTGGTGCTAAGTATGGCAGGTGGGCACCGCCCACTTAGCAGGACCCCATTAGAGCTGCTTATATAAAAATCTCAGAGGAACTTGTTATCCTCGTGTTCTGTCTGTCTCCAAAGAGTGCTTTCAAGTCTCAAAGTTTTAAAAGGGCCATGAACTTCAAGAGAAGCCAGTCATTTCAGATGCCTGACTCGTCACTGAGGCGTAGCTGAGGGAGAATCTGCAGTCCTGTGCTGGCGATTGTGGACATCGCTGTCCTTCAAGGGACATGAACCAGTGTCTGTCCTCCTGGTATCAGTTATTAATCAGCCAAGAAGCCAAATCATGATTGATAAAGTAAATACCCATGTTAACGTTACTGTCTGCTGTGGGATGTCTTTAAGTCTCTGGGCTTTTTCCTACCCCTCAGGTACCTTAGCTATTTGTATGAATGTTCCATCTCTGGGTTTTCATAAGGGATACAGTTAAGGTTATAGGATGGGGCAGTTTATGATCACTCTACCTCTTAGTCTCAGCTCCCATTGCCAGAGCTGTTTCATAAATAACTCACTTATCTGATGTTTCGGGCTTTGGCTGAGGTAGGAGTTGTATTTTTATCCCAGATTTGCAGAGGAATATAGCTCTGAATAAAATAATTCCCATTGTTCTGGGGGAAGGGTTCTGTGTGTCCTCTAACACCTTCTCGTCGCTGTCAGAGGAGCCTTGGAGAATCTGCGGTGTTTCCGCTGGAACATGTGAGCAGCGATACGGGGGGACATGTGTTATGTGACAGGGCGTGATGTTTTCAGCATAAACACTGACGGATGCATGTAGTGGCCCAAACCTGAGATGATCTGCTGGGCTGCAGCGACGATTCCTCTCTCAGAACCGCGCTGGGTTGCACCCGGACCTCTGCTTTGTTGATCCTCTACCCCTTCGTAACTGGAAATGGGCCTTGTCATCAGTGTGAGCGGGGGCCCAGCATCTCCTCTCAGAGGCCTACCCAGAGCCCCCCAGTGCCTGAACTGCACAACACCCCCCGTCGTCCCCCTTCAGAGAATATTCAGTTCTGATCCTTTTCACATACTCACCTATGTTCTGAATACATACACCTGCCAAATGAATAAACAATGATAACAGCAAGGAGGTAGGTCCCGAGGGTGTGTGTGTGGGGAGGGGGTGGGATGTATGGGGTCAGGTTTTCAATACATTTTGGCCGAGGCAGAATTCCAAATGAAGCAAGGTTTTCAGTTATTTCTGGGAGAGGTACATTTAAAATGACTATTGATTCTCTCGCTCGACTGTGTACCGTATTTCAGTCAGTCTGCAAGGGATCATATTTTCATATGTGGTGTAATGCTCATTATTAATAGATTAATAGAGTTTTAGCTGTGTAATTAGCTTTCTTTATGTATCAGTGTATTAGTCCACTGAGTAATTTCACTGTTGGGCCCCTTCAACAAGGCTGTTAACCCTCATCTGTTTCAGGGAACCCGATTTTGCTTTCTTGAAAAACATGCGTCACTTTAGATAAATGTATGCAATAAATAAAACGCTATGCTCCTTTTTACTGGGGTGCTCAAGGCTAGAAAGATTAAATTGCACTTGTGAATTTGGGCCGGCTACGGTATTTTCTCTGTCTGTTCCTCTGCTGGGAGGGAGTTACCCTCCGTAGATCTTTCCGGGAGCTGCCTTCTGTCCAGCACTTTGTGTCGGCGGCTGATTGATAGCTTGACAGGATACTGCTCAGATGTGAAGGGGTTTATACCGACTGATGGGGTCAGTAATCTAAATTTAATGGCAGCGGCTGGGGGTTAACGGCCGTGGCTGCCGTTCCAGAGGGTAGAGTCACAGCGGCTAATGTATGGGACTGCACCCCCACTGAGCGACTGTGCGGCTTTGGACCCCCGGGGCCAAAATGGCCACCGTGTCTGCAACTGGGTGGCTGATGGGAAGAGTCCAGCACTGCTCTGTGACACCCTATGGGGAGGTGGGCGTACGTGACTGTATGCCAGTTAGCGCTGGATCAGATCTCCACTTCCTCTCTGCCTTCCTCTCCTCCTTTCCGTCCGTTTATTTTGGACTTCAATTTTAGATTGATTTTGGCCTAAATGTCATTGGAAAGGGCAAATAAATCTGTGTATCATTCTGTATGAAGATGAGCGCGTGGCACTGATGAGAGAATATCTACACCTCCGCCTCTCATATTCTCTCTGCCACTCCGTCCCTCTGCTCTCCGCTGTGTCTCTCACTCCCGACAACTCGACAGCCGTACCGGAGGGCTCTGGACAGGCCCTTCTGCCGTTTATAATTAAGAGCGATTCGACACGCTTGTCATTGCCGAGAGTCCCAATTTTCTGGCCCGTTCTATGCCGTGGCCACGCATTATTTATGACTGGGTCAGAAGCATGCGGGGAATTGAGCAGAAGTCTCCTTACATCTCTCGTCATCAAATGGACCTGTCCTTGGTAAACCCCTCTGTCTGGTGACATCTGAGTGATGGGCCCTGATGGGACGAGATCAAACATCGACCTGTAGCCATAGGGGCCTTTACACAATTCGGTCCTAATGTTCAGTTCAGTTCCTTTTTGTGAGGAATAAAATGGTAAAAAGCACCCATTTCTAACTGGGAAAATACTGGATGAAGAATCAGATCCATCCATCTGCTGACCACTTATCCTGGTCAGGATCACGGCAGGGGGGGTGGGGGGGTTGCAGTGCTGGGACTCACCCTGGGCAGGATGCCAGTCCGCCACAGGGCACATAAACATAACAATCTCACTCTATGGGTAATTTACAGACATCAGGAAGCCTTTGGACTGCAGGAGGATCTCAGAGTCCCTGGATGGAATTCCACATGACACAGGGAGAAATCCCATTCATCCTTGATGCATGAAGACCATTCAAAACCGAAGGTTGTCACAGTCAGACTTGAGAAACTTAACAAAACAACAACTTGGATTCATCAGCTCGTCCTTTCAGGGTGTGTGATCAAAAGAAGAAGCAGAAATAAATATAATCATCTGATATTTTAGGTAATTTCCCATTTGTTGCCATCCACGACTTGAATGATTTTGATTTGACCATGTTTTCCTACTATGAACTCATTATCATACAGGGATCGAGGCGACTCACAGATCGGTTTGATGGGTTGTTTCTGAAGTTCTTCTCAAAGGTCCATTGTGGTGAGCTTCAGCGCTGAGCATACAGACAAATGAAGGCACCCTGAGGCATCGATTTAGTGCTGGGGGGTATTAAAGTGGCAATTATCAGAAAATAATAGCTTAGAAGCAGCTTTTGACTTATGTCCAGAAAGGTCCGTTGTTTATGCGGCTTTTCTCTGCAACTCCCTAATTACATTATTAATTAGAAGACTGATTGGTTGAAGTCTTCACACCTAGGTTTGAACAGCTGACCTTAAAGCTATCCCAAAAACCAGCACACACACCAGCCCTTTGCACATAAGGTTGGCCACCCCTGACTTAAGTAAAACCAACTTAAATGAATCTGGGCTTAAGCATCCAAGATACAGATATTTCTGGAAGCGCTGATGCAAAATGGTGTCATATGCCTGTCAGTAAATTTACACACTCTTTTCATTTAATCAATCTGTTCTTCAGTACATATTACTATTATATTTTTGGCTTATGTGTTTTTGCTATAAGTTATCTTGAATTGTTTTGAATGGTAAACCCAACTTAAAAATCCAACATAAAATGACTTATGTAAGGTATTGTGGACAGATAATTTGCATCAGCTGAAAACTGCTCTCAGGGTGTCCTGTATCTTCAATATGCTTTAATTTTCCAGCCCGTGCCTAAGACACTATGGTCTTGATAATTATCACATGGTATGTGTACGTCTTAGAAGCTCGGGTTTCCATGACGAACTGTCATGTTAACGGGAGAGTGACCACAGCACTGGGCTGGGGGTGTAAATGGGTGGCTCCATCGAAGCTGAAGCGGGGGCCCATTTGCCAAACCCTTCATTAGCAGACAGAGAAAATGCAGATTTCGAGCGATAATTAGGCTGAAATGTGGTGCTTTCCGCTGTTCTGCTTCCTTCTATATTTATCCCACCTCCAGTTCATCCCGGTTTCTGAATAGCTGCCATTAAACTCTGGTGAAAGACGTCAAGCTTCAGAAAGAAATAAAGGAATTATTCTGAATAACATAAAAGGATTTAATTAACTTTTGGTAGCATTTGCAGTCTTTTGCCCACTAAATTTGCATGGTCTTGGTCACATTTTTGTGATTTTCTCACACGTACTCTGGTTATTTCAATAATCCAAAGACATTCAGTGGAGCTGGTGAGTCTAAATTGCCCATATTGTATTACTGCAGGGGGGTGTGAATCCAAACACCCCCAGGTGTAGCCCACCCTGGCCCTTGTCTCTCCTTCCTGGGACACGAACCTGACTGTGAGTGGTTGGTTGCCCATTATAGACATACAAATTAATCCATCATTTATTACTCATATACAGTACCAGTCAAAAGTCTGGACACATCTACCCATAGAAAGGTTAATTTGTATTATTCTCTGCAGTTTAGAATTACGATCAAAACTATAAAATAATATATATATATGGAATTATGTACTGATTAAAAATGTATTTTAAAAAATTGTTGGGGGAGGGCAGCTCTGTGGGTTGATACATGGAAGGTCGCTGGTTCAAATCCCATGGTTGGCAAAGTGATCTCATTATCGGGTCCTTTAGTAAGGCCCATAAGCCCATTTTCTCTGGGGCCTGGCTGACCTTACTTTCTCCTCTACACCGGTTCCATGACATGCCCGGTTCCATGACATGACTTCCTGGGATGCTTTTCCAGCTGTCCTGAAGATCCCATATATCTGCTGAGCACTCACTAGCCACTTTGCCTTCACTGTCTGGTCAAACTTCCAGAACCATTTATACAGTGTTTAAGTCAGGTGGCCAGGTCATGTGACACGACACTATCACTCTCCTTTGTAGACAGCTTGGCGTGTCCAAACTTTTGACAGGGACTACCTGTAGCAAAATGCAGCGTGTGGCTTGGGGGGTTAGTGTGCTGTCCTTGTGATCGGGCGGTTGTTGGTTCAAACCCCACACTCAGTTGAATGGTTTCACTGGTGGGTCATTGAGCAAGGTCCTTAACCCCAGGTTAAAGATCGACTGACCCTGCCTTCTGAATTATTAGTCACTATGGATAACAGGCTGCTAAATAATTGGCATATTAATAAAAACCATAAAACAGTTTTTCATGTTCTAAAGCACTAATGCAAGTAATTAAAAATTAGCAAATAAACACAGGAGAGCAATTGTGTTCATTTACTAACCTTGTATGGGTGATGTCTATCTAATAATTAAATTCAGAGCTTTAAAGAATGAATTAACAAGCATAACTTTGATAATCCTTACAAAGGCGAGCATGTAATTCATGACTCTAATCAGTCACAGTCATTCATGTTACCATTGCAAGTAATGTTCCGTAGGTTACTCGTCTGTTAACTCAGCGGTAATTATATTATAAAGTCCAAATATCCTTGACACGATGATTATTGCTAATTTTAAAACTGTGCCTTTCATATATGATGAAAAATATCTTAATAGTTGCAGCTGAAAAAAAAAACGGTTTACACATCATTGTTGGCATTTGATCAATGCTTGCAATTATGTACACATTTATGGATAGCTTCTCATCGGTTCTGAAATGTAAATTGTTTAACGTGAAAATGTAACATTGTAATGAGAACAGGAGACAACTAGCTATGTGTGTTACCATAGGTGTTAATTAACTGTGGTGTGAGTAGGGGTGCTTTGGGGTGGCGTATCACACAGATTTTTCCCAAATCGAGGGCAATCGACAGAGGATTTGAACTTCAAAGACCGATTCGCAGGCAGTGGGAACAGAGGAGTGGGACAAGTATGTGCCGAATCCCTCCAACAGGGACTAAATTATCCAGAATTTATAACTGGAAGTATAAATAGCTATATAAAAAGCTGTAATCAGGCTAACATTGTTTCTTCACATCACACCGAACACTCTTGTCGCTGATACTTCTGGCGGCATTAAGATCTTAATTTTGGGCTACATTACTAATCACATCTGATACCTGTTTCCTAGGTCTGTCTTAGTGCTCTGTCTGTCAAATCTCGTGACGTTCCAATAAAAGAATGGATGTAGATACTACTAAGACAATATTTACTGCCTTCACAGTGTTGCTAGCTGCCCAGTACAGAACATACAGTGACGTATTACCCAATAATTACTGCACTGAATAGATCTTTTTACGTCCTCTGGTACAAAGAACCATCTCAGTCATCTAGGGTCATTCTGCCTGTAGGAAAATAGAAAGCTTACGTGTTCCATTGCGCACGGTGTGACCCTTCAGGTCATCATTCCTGGAATTTGCTAAGGTTGCTCCAGTCTGTCTCACTCAAATCAGGACAGGTGATGTGCTGACACCCAGTCGGTATAAGAATGATGCCATGGGTCCTCCAATGCCTGCAGTGAGTCACTCCCTTCCTTTTACGGTTTCCTTCAAGAACTGGGGCATCTTCCTTTCTGCCAGTGGAGATGATTAAGATCCTGGAGGCCTGAGAACATCTTGGGACCCATCAGCTTACCTTTATCAGCATTAACTAGGTTACTGGTCTAGATGTTCACGCGCTAAGATCCAACATATTATCCACAACATAGTGCTCAGAACATCCCCAGGTCAACAATAATCCACCCACACACATCCATCCTTTCAGATCCTCAGTTAACGTTCAATGATCAAAGCAAAGGATTTGGTCACCAGTATGACACTCTCAGATGCTGTGACACAACTCACGTTTCCTCAGATTGGTTAGCTTGCTCGGTCCACCTGCCGTGTCAATGTGAATTGCGGTGACATCCAAGCCTGCAGAGCAAAGGCGTGGATGGCTGATGGTTCACACATTAGAGGAGGTGTATGCTTCTCCTCTCCACTTCCGAGTTGGCATGGACCTTGTCTCTTGAGAAGGAGGCACTTCTGAGTTTAAAAATAACAAAACAAATGGAACTGGACAAAGATCTTGATGGAAGGACATTCAGTGTGTTATAATTCAGCTTGGATCACGCCAATTTGTGGCACGCAAATAAATAGTTCTGACACATGATGATGAATTTCATTCTTCTGCGGGTGAACAAAATAATGGAAATACCCATCAATATATTAATAACAAGAATCCAATAAGGAGTTAGGCCAGCCTTTGTCTCCAGAACAGCTTAATTTCTTCTCAGAACGCTGCCATATAAGTTCTGCACTGTGTGTAGTGAGGTAGTGGGGCATTCCTCAAGGACAAAGGCCTCCAGGTCTTTGGGGGATGAAGGAGGTGGAAATCTACATTCTCCATAAAGGTCCACTGGGTAGATCTGGTGCCATGGGAGGATATGGGATCTTCATCAAGGTGTTCATCGAAATACTCTTGAATTGAAAAATACTCTTGAAAATGATGTGTGTGGTAACAAAGGGAGCTGAGAAAGAAGATGGCGCCTGAAGCCGCAACAAAATATTTTATTGTATAGTACAGTAAGTTTCTTTTTACGTAATAAAATATTTAGTATTGTACAGGTACTGTATCTGTATCATATTTAGTTATTATGGCTGTCCATCATATATACCTTTCTGTATGCATACTGTATTACAGGTTAGATATGGGCTGTGAGTCATTATATGGCTGGCAGCGCTGTCTGTTCTCCTGGAGCTGTTACACTACGAGATTCACCCGCTAACGTCCTACTACGTCCACTTTCAGGCATCTCTCGATCAGTGCATATTACTATTGACCTTAATGCAATTGGAAGTCACTCTATTGAATGTAACCCTACAGATACCTGTCTATAATATGGAACATGAGAACATCATGGAGTGTTTGCACCTTCGCAAGCACATGAATCTCTTGTTATCTGACAATGCAGCGCAAACACTGGACTGAATGATTTCCACAAGATAGCTGTCCATACCAAGGTGCATTTTGGGTAGAATTTTGCGCATAAATACAACATAATGTGGAAAAAAAGAGTGAAAGATGACCCCTCCGATCATATTACTTTTTTCCATTGCTCATAGGTCCAGGTTTTGTGCTCTTTCCCCCAGGTATCCTTGTGCATTGGCCTTGGCTATATGTGGTTTCCGAATAGCTGCCCTGCCATAAATTACAGCTTTATGACGCTCACAATGTTCAGCTTTTGTTGATACTCTGCTTCAGAGGTGCTGATTCAGTTCTATGGTCATTTTGGAGACTGTACTGCAGTTATCCTGCTACATGCCCATCTGTCCCTGTCAACAAGCTCCCACATGCCACCACTGTTCCTCTTTGCTACTGAATTCCGTCCCAGTTTGCTATCATAATTTACAGTTTTTTTAAACCTTTTATTACTGCAGTTCTGGCAATTCTTGGACACTTTGAAACCTGTTCCTTTGAAAAGTTACCTGTTACAATAGTCATTTTTACACCTGTTTTGTAGGTGAGACTAACTGCTAATTGGCATTCAAAAGTCTCCCTTGCAGTTCAGTTTCTAATTAGGATTTAGGTACTTCACATTAAAAGTCCTTTTCCTATGTAGTGTTTTTATTTTATCTACTCCCTGTATATGCAGCTGATTAATTCGTTATCAGTTACAGTTTTATTTTGTCTTAATCATCTTAATATTTGTCTTAACTTGCATTCATAAATTCACACGTAAAATCCAACTGCTATACTCTGGTACACTGATCACTAAATGTTATTTTTCCTTCTCTGCAGGAACCTTTTAGACAAAGACACCTTCTCGAAATCGGACCCATGTAAGTACTGGATTACTGCGCTTACAAGTTTTCCTGCCAGAATTTCCGTGCATGGCGGCGTAACGAACGTAATATATTATTCCAGCATGTTACGCTCATTTGTGCATCAGATGCTAACAGTTTTACATAACAATAAGTTCGGCTGCCAGATAAAGGCTTAGCAAGCGATGAAAGCTAGTCTTATCACCCGGGTCAATGTTCAACGTGCTATTATGAAATAAATTTTAAAAACAATAGATATGATTTTATATTTTTACCCACTGCAAGATAACTTTATTGCCACTCTTTGGAAACATCCTCACAACGAGTGCATTTCATTGGCAGGTTTATCTCGGTCGTCGTCTGCTACTGCCGTCCTATGAAACACGCATCACACTCTCATGGCAAACTATGAGGTTTCGTCCTCTGGTTTGTATTATTTTCATCATTAGCAATACAGTAACCCTTTCACATTAGTGAGAGTTAAGGGCGGAAGATCCCTGCAAATGTGACAATCCGCGAATAATAAAATAATACTTTTATTATAAATGAAGGCACCCCTAACCGCTACCCATAACAGTCTTCTAGCCTGAACTATAACAAGAAAAGTCTATTTATTATCAGTTGCTAAAGAAACACTGCTATATTGTACACTTTGATTTCCTGCTTTTCGCTTTGTTTTGCTACTTTACGCACTGGGAATACTACATATTAGACTCATTATTAAAAATGCAAAATTAACGGCATTCAGAAGTTACTGCGAAAAGGCGAGATTCCACGGTCACAAACACTGTTAACACTGAGTGAGGCTCGTTGCCTACAGAAACGCAGGATGTACCCAAGCCAAGATTTCAATATTAAAGATATAGTATGCACATACGTTGACAAATTTTATGTGTCAGTAATATTGGTGTATTTATGGAAGCCTGTTTCCGCCACCGGGGAAGAAAATAATATAAAATTTAAGTCGAAATTTCGACTTAGTTATCTCGTTATTTTGAGATATTATCTCGAAATTTCGACTTAGTTATCTCGTTATTTCGAGATACTATTTCGAAATTTCGATTTATTATGTTGAAATTACGAGATAACTATCTCGAAATTTCAATTTAGTATCTCGAAACAAGTTTCTAGCTTTAGTAACTTTTAACGGAAGTAAGGTGGGGCGTTTTTAATGACAGAATCGTGTTGTCCGGTACACAGACAACGATGCACACCGGTTACGAAACACGTAATGAAGCAATTCAGCTGTGATACATTTGCTTTGTCCCACGGTGCACTGCCTAAATCACACTTTACAACTTACTTATGGATTAATTTGTGTTA
>JAODUD010000127.1:8302496-8334217 GCA_026784285.1 Stomatorhinus walkeri
CACATCACACCCCCCACACTGCCAGGTCTCCTGGGGTTCCCAGAGTCACCCCCGCCAATGGGAGCTCCACGGTCCTACAGGCGCAGGGCAGACTGTCTGTCTTGCTTCGTGTGGCACCAGTCAAACCCATCCTTATTGAACAAGGGCCCAGGGTTTCTCCACCTACGTCCAGTCTATGTGACGAAATCAGGTCGCAAGAGGAGTCATGCTGGGCGGTGTTGATAAAACTGCCCCCTCCCATACTCCTTCTTTTGTAGAAGTTTCCTGCTCTTTTTTAGATATGAGGTCAGTATGCAACTCAACAAGCGCCGGTAATTCAGTTAGTATCTTGGGAATTCGTCGGCACTGGCTTACAGAGGTTTGTTTTCTTTATTTTTGCTTATATTTCTTGGCCCCCCGCTGCAGAGATTACCGAGGAGTTTATTGTCTACCATGTACAATGCAAGGCGATTGTACAGATGCACGATATTAATCCTAGCCATCCTAAAATGCTTTTCTTGCCTCTGATAAAACTCCATATATATCAGCATCATCTCACCCCCCCTCCCAACCTGAGTTAGATTTCAGTTTTATGGATTTTTGTGCCTCGCCGTCATTGTGATCAGTGCTGGGCACAGCCCATGTAGGGGGGCCATAGGCAAGCTTAACCGCTGGCAGCCCCCCCTCCCCTCTCTGCGGCAAGGTCCAGCACTGTTACTTTGTCTTGACAGTGCCAGAGGAGGTGCTGGCGCTGGCTGGGGAGTTGTGGCACCCCCTCACAACAGGGTGCTCTAGCCAGCTGTCTGTGTTGCATAATTGGTTGACCAGCCCTGGTTGAGATTGTCCTGCTGGAGGATGGTTGAATCACTGCACGTTCTCCAATGAGTGAGTGAGTGCGTGATCTTCACCATGAGCCCCTTAAAGACCTGTGACCTGATTTTTGTGCAATATGATATTTAAGACTCACAACAGTCATGAGAATGACTCGGGATATACAGGGTGTCCATGAAGTCTCTTTACAATTTGAAAAATTTATTACAAAGGCAAATGAAAAGACAGATATGTGGAAATTATTACAAAATGAGATGTATATATTTAAGTTTTTTGCCTCATTTAATGCACCTCTATAGGGGCACCATTAGTGGCACGCAGTGCATCACGACAGTACTGGATTTCTTGCCATGTTCGCTGTAGTGTACCCTCATCAATGGTGGCACTGGCATCAGTGACCCTCTGCTTTAGATTAGTGATGTCACCATGTTCGCTATAGGGTACCCTCATCAATGGTGGCACTGGCGTCAGTGATCCTCTGCTTTAGATTAGTGATGTCACCATGTTCGCTGTAGCATACCCTCATCAATGGTGGCACTGGCATCAGTGACCCTCTGCTTTAGATTAGTGATGTCACCATGTTCGCTGTAGCGTACCCTCATCAATGGTGGCACTGGCATCAGTGACCCTCTGCTTTAGATTAGTGATGTCACCATGTTCGCTGTAGTGTACCCTCATCAATGGTGGCACTGGCGTCAGTGACCCTCTGCTTTAGATTAGTGATGTCACCATGTTCGCTGTAGGGTACCCTCATCAATGGTGGCACTGGCGTCAGTGATCCTCTGCTTTAGATTAGTGATGACCCGCACCTTTGTTTGCAATGTGATTAAAAACTTTGATAACCCCTGACTACATACTGTAGAACAAATCCGATGAAGATATCTCATCAGTTGCCTCTGTGATACATTTTTGAAATTAATCGCAGACAGGAAGTTGCGTGTGGTACGAGTGCCCTTCAGCAGCTAAATCATAAGATATCTAGTGTATGGTGAATGAAAGTAGCTGTTCGTGTTTGAAATTGAAGAAGCAGTACACAATGTGCTGGGTTTACATTTTATTTATTTAGCAGATCAGTTAAAGTGATGTATGTTTTTCAGAAAGCAGAATCAGACACTATACGGAGTAATGGGGGGTTAAGGGTCTTGTTCAGGGACACAATGCTGATATCACTCTGCCAACACTGGGATTTGAACTAGCAAGCATCTAATGAAAGACCGCAATCTTAGCCTGCTGATTTTTTTTCTTAGATGAATACCACATTTGTGCTGCTTATATTATCGGCATAGTGAATGCTCTGGTCAAAGAGAGTGTCAAACCCTTTCTAATGTCACCATGAGAGCTGTTTACAACATTGTGGCTTAATATGGTCTTGAGTTCCCTGTTATTGCTTTCAAAGTTCAGGAAGTGTGACATTTCCTTCTTCCTGTAATTCTGTGGCTCTTCATGGGCATCAGACTCCTCTGTCTTGCTCGTCACAGACATCAAATTCCTGCTGGCCGTCGTCGATTTCCAGCCGAGTAGCTTTTATGCTTCCCGAGTGCTGCTGTTGATACCTAATGCCAGATAACGCAATATCCTCGGAGCCTGAAAGCACCAGCGGAGCCGCAGAGTTCCCCTCTGTTGACTCGTTGCTTGACAGCTGCCCACTCAGTCTCATTACCCTGGTGCCACCATTGCGGCGCAGAGCTCTGATTGGCATGCGTTTATTTGTGGGAGAGGGAGAGACGTGCAATCTTGGGAACTCTGGGAATGATAGAGGGGAAAAAATTGACCTGATTAACTCATCAGCTGCAATCGTTAGTCATTTACATTGGCGCGTCAGGTATTGGTGCTGCCGTAGGACTCAAGGCCAAATGCTATGCGTCCGAAGAGACAGCAGCTATATGTGTACATCAGTGGTCCATACGGGCTTGAAATAGCGGCAATGATCTGCATGTCACAGTCTGTAAAAACAAATGGCGTGGAACAGATGGGAACGACGAGGGCTGGCCAGACTGCTTTTGCAGCCCACGCTATGGTGACATGTGGGCAGGGCCGCTTGGCGACAGCCACGCGGTGACAGGCAGCTGCGGTTGTCACCGGAGGACCGTCTACAGGTTTGCACTGGCAGGTAGAGCTGGGGTGGGCTGGGGTGGGTATTTTCTTGGCTTTGGCTTTTGTTCGTGTGTGTAGGCTGAGCCAAGGATTCTGCGGCACCCTCATTATGCTGCCCTGCCGCTCGTCGCTGCTCGACACTGCTCGTCGCTGCCTAATGAACTCCTAATCTAATGTATGCAGTCTGCTGTCCTGTGGCCAGAGCACAGAGCAGCATCAAACCTGCCCCCACTCTCCAAAGGGCATCTCGGAATCCTTCAGTCGACTCGGCGTCAGTGTCTCAGCGAATTTGTAATGCGCTCATCGCCACGGTGATGGAATAGCGGGTCGGCACAAAGTGCCTCAAGATGGCGTCTTAGTTTTTTTTATAATTGTTTTTAAATGCGGAGAAAGAACAGTGCCGGAAGGCAAACCACATTGAATTTGAAAGAATAAAGAAGAGTAATGAGTGAGAAATGCAGCCTCGACCCCAAGATGCTCACAGCATGAGCATAAATGCAAGGAAATGTACTTTATTGGTTCATAGTGTCAAAATGTATGTTGGAGGGACCTATACAAGTAGTGGGGCATTTAATTTGCTTCAATTGACTTGGTTGGTTGAAATCAATAACTCATTAAGTTTGACTTTATGGTATGATGGATAATGTTTGTCTGGCCACCTTGGCGCAGAGCTGATCTTCGGGCTGTAACCAGTGTCACGTGCTGGCTGGCGCTTTTGGTTTCTTTGAGTCATCATAGCATAAGACCCCCAATAAGTGTCAGTTATGTGTGAAATAATTAGCTGAATTTTATTTTACAAGGTCTGCCTTGTTTTCCCACACGTGCAATTACGGAATGTCTCTGCATATAAAAACAAGCATGAGCAGGCAGACATTTTCATTTTTTTGTGTAATTTTTGTTTGCACAGACCTTGTGCCCAATTTTTTTAATTAAACGGATTCGTAGTTAGAACCAAGCATTTCATTCCCATAAAATATTACACAATTAGAAAAGAATACCCAGAAGAAACAACAGTGTGAATCAGTTATTACAGAATATTAAAAATCTTGACAGCCTACGGTTGCTGTTGAATCTAGTGGCCAGCTTGTTTCTTGTCAAGGAACAATTAGAACACCTCTGGCTTATCGTATTAAGCCAGTAAAATAAACACATTTATTGTGGTTCTAGCATAGGGGTGGCGCATGTGGTGCCTGTCTTTCTCAGAGTCTGTTCTCAGGATCAGCAGTTAAATTCCCTGGAAGCCCAGACTTGATTCACCCATTTGTTTTTTGAACTCTGTATGCTATTCATGCTGAATAATTAATCATCAACTCGAGTGCAAAAGCAAAGGCTAACATACTGATAGGAGTGTCCCATCGATGAGATCATGGGCCAGCTCTGGCCAGCGGCGTGAATGTTGGGTTTGCTGACTGCATTGTGCCGCATGGTTAGCACAGGTAAGGGGGCGCTAATGACATCGTCCTCCCAAAATGGAGGACGGATGAGTAATCAGCACGCGCTCTGTGGGCTTCGGACCGCCTGTGCACACATTTAAAGGAGAAATCCCATTAATTCTGTAGTGTTGCGATGATAGAGTGTGTCACCCAGCCTGTAGGCCCCTGCAGGGTGCGGATGCTCAGGTGGATTAAGAAGGCGGGCTCCGGGGCCCTCGTGCTCCACCCCCGCTGGGCTGAGCTGAAGCATTGAGTTGGAGGGGGGAGGGGCTGGTGGGCTGTCTTGCTTCCCTCTCTCGCCGTTTTATTGGGCGCCTCATCACAGAATGTGATCCCACACAACATCAAACGGCCGAGTCGCCCGATTTGATGACCGGCCAGTTTATGAGTCTGTAATGAGGCCTCTTCCTCTCTCTCTCTCTCTCTCTCTCTCTCACACATGCTCTTAATGACTCTTATCTTTTTTTTCCCCATCAAACCATTCAGTTTGGGAGAACAGAAGTGATTGACAACACACTGAACCCCGACTTCGTCAGGAAGTATATCCTGGACTACTTCTTCGAGGAGAAGCAGAGTCTTCGTTTTGACTTGTGAGTTAATCCCCTGACTGAGTTCTGTTTCTCTCTCCCATTGAGTGAGTTGGAGGGTCGGTGGTGTTTGGAAACCAGCCTGCAGCCCATTCATGCTCAACCACGGTCCATTTACATCATCTAATGCTGAAGGGACCAGTGCAAAAATGTGCTACAGAGAAACCATCCTGTTTGGAAGCTATAAATCAGACCTTGACAGGGGAGTGAACTCTATGCTCATATCTGTCATGTTCCAGTAGACTGGTGCCTTCTGTGGCACAGTTAACATTTATTTAAATATTGCACTCCAAATAGACAGCAGACAAGTTCTTCTGGGGGTGTGTGGCCCAAAAATAGTATTACAGCTAAATCAATCAACCGAACAAACTTATCAAAGCTAACGGGCAAGATGGGAGGATGCCTGCTCCTGTTGTCTGACTATGTACTTCTGCATAGGTAGTAATTATTGTGTTTGATGATGACGATGCTTTATTTAAGGATGTATCACATTTCTCAGGTCATGTAACTTGCTGACTTACTTTTAGAATCATTCGTCATGTTCTTTAGTCTTTCGGCAAAGAATTGAAGGCTTGAGCCCTTTGAAGCCTGGTAAGCTTTCAGGCCTCGTGAAACCGTGTCTCTCTCTCCCCTTAAAGGTACGATGTGGACTCCAAAAGTCCGGATCTGTCAAAACATGTGAGTCTGGGCCTGCAAAGGCTGCCTGCTGGAAACCCTTCTGATTAGCAGCTTTTCCTTTGAAATGCATGCTGATCCTGGTCTGGATCTGTGCAAACCAATATTTGCCAACTTACCCAATATATTTCAAAATGGAAATACACTCAGTGGCCACTTTATTAGGTACATCTAGCTATTACTGGGTTGAACCCACTTTTTCCTCCAGAACTGTTTCAGAGAAGCCTTTCTGCACAACAATGCTGTACAGAGTTGTTGCTTTTACACTCCTGGCCTTCCTGTTAGCTTTAACGAGTTGGGCCATCCTCCTGTGACCTCTCTCATTAACAAGGTGTCTCTTCGGCCACAGAGATGCCATTGACTGCATGTTTTTCGTGCATCACACCAGAGTCTGTAAGCTCTGCACTCTGTGGTGTGTGAAAATTCCTGGCAGGTGGCTGTTTCTGAGATGCTGGGACAGCATGTATGGCACTATTAACTGTACTGATTTCAAAATGTCTTTGATCACGCATCTTACCCATTCTAATGCTCAGTTGAGAGGTATGTGAACCTCTTGACCTTGTCTTGCGCTGTATGTGTTCAGTTACAGCCACGTCATTGGCTGCTCGGAGAAGCAGCCTGTTTGCATTAGTAGGAAGGTGGACCTAATAAACTGAACATTGAGTGTCATGGAGCTTGGTTAAAAAAGTCCTCTTTTGGTAGTGGATGTTTGTAATGGATTTTTTTTATCAAGTCATGTCTTTTAGAATATTGTGTTAGTAGACTGATTTCACAGGCACATCCTGTGAAATGCCTCACTCTCATTTAGCTTAGTTCGGAAGTGCAGGAGTTTTTTTCTGTTTATCAGAGCTTGTCGAATCCCGTACGCAGGTACAGCTAAATGACAAATGACTATATGTATATATATATATATATATATATATATATATATATGGCTATCAGCAATGATTTCTAACATTTCAACGCACAAAGCTTTGATAAAGAGACATATTCTTATTATACTTTCAAATAAAAAAAGAAATATATTTGGGTGCAATCACAGCTTTGCACACATCCATAACGGGGGTGTTCCTGTGGTGTGAGCTCCTGTAAATATGTCTTGTCTTACTAACGCTCATCGTCTATGGAACACGCCAACCTCTCCTCTGCCTCTCTTGCCCTCCTATGATTGCCGTTCCGTATTTACGTCTCGTGCTTCCTGTTACATGACGTGTTCTGTTGTGTTACCGCTGCTGCCTGCCTCTCGTCCGGAAGCCCCACGAATTCAACGTACGTCTTTGCTCTTGTAATCTTCATTACCGTTCGCCGGGCTGTGGGCCACCCTGCCATGCTCTGACCGCGCCTCTGTCCCGTCTCCCCGCTCCTTTCGGACCCCGCGGTCCCATGGCTGCCCGGCCCTCTCCTGTTCCCAGGACTTCCTGGGCCAGATGTTCTGCACCCTGGGTGAGATTGTGGGGTCGCCAGCCAGTCGGCTAGAAAAGCCTCTTGGGTGAGTATAGAGCCCCTGGCCACGCCTACTCTTTCATGACATCACTGCAATCCATGATGCTATCGGTTACTCATTATTCATTGTTTTTGGTTCCACTGTTGCTGCAGATATCTTTTTAAGTGCCATTATGTATAATCATGCAATTATGTATAATCAAAAATGACACTATTTAGCTAGCAGTCAGTGTTAAGTTGTTGAAATTTGTGATATAAAATTTATGTAAACAACAATCATGGAAATAAATCTTAAGGACTAAGATTGGTTCTCAGCCACATGTTTGGTCTGTAATGGTCCTTATCACTGAACCTGATCACCCCCCGGTAAAATTTCCTGGTTGGTGAAATTTATACTTATAATGATACATATCAACATATACGTTTTACATGATAAGAAAATGAAAAACTTCAACAAACTATCAGCAAAGCACATATCTATGACAGCACACAGCCAATCACATTAGAGAAACAAAGTTTTATGGTCGTCTGTGAAACCTGGACAACCTATGACCAACAGACATGTGGTAAGGTTGATTGAGTTAGCAGAGCACGCCGTATGCCACTGTTTAGGTCATTTCCTTAGAGGAAACTACAGTGAAGAAAGTGACAGGTCAGCAGCCACAACATCTTGGAGATATTGTGGATAACCAAGGTGAAAAGACATTAGTGGTGTGGTGGTGATTTTAGTAGTTTAAAGTCAGACACGCAACAGACTGCTCCTGTGTTTTGTAATCTCTGCCAAAACCTGGTGCCTGAAAATATTATGAACTTATTTCACCCCGTGAAACACTGCCATCCCGGAGAACATGCGGAATCACAAGCACCAGAAATTAGAATTTCCACTTTCAATCTGAAGAAAATAGGATAAATGGAGGCCCACATTGGTTATAAACAGGACACAGTATTTTATTTAATATTACGTGATGGATGGTAACGCTACCAGCGGATGTCAAACCCGTTTCCTGGAAGATGCAGCAAAGGCAATCAAAGAAATAACATCATACTGTTGTTTCTTTAATGATTTATTTATTAAATTTAGATTTCAGTTTTACTTTTTCATGTTGTGAATCTGTTTAACTGAATTTTAAGCAAAAAATGGAGCCCTGAAGCAAAGAAATAAAGACTTGAATCATATCAAGATAATTATCGATATTGACTAATACGAAAAAAAAATATTGGCAAAATCTGCCTAGGGGAGCCCTCCCCCCCGGTCGGAAAATTTGTTTATTTTTATATAACTCCTTTCAGTTGGCCCCAGGTACTTTACTTGGGTGTGTTGTGATACACTGCAACATCATTAAAAGAGAATAATGCAAAAATGAGAATGGGTGTATGCCATCTATAGTAAAAAGGCACAGTCATCAAAAATGAGAATGGGTGTATGCCATCTATAGTAAAAAGGCACAGTCATCAAAAATGAGAATGGGTGTATGCCGTCTATAGTAAAAAAGCACAGTCATCAAAACTGTACCATTTTCATCAGACAGTGATGATGTATTTTAGCACAGTGTTTATCAACCCAGTCCTCAGGAACCCCACATAGTCCCCTTTTTTGCTCCCTCCCAGCTCTCAACTCAGTGTCTGGGGGTCCCCGAGGACAGGGTTGCTAAACACTTTTTTAGTGTATGCACTGATAAGAGGCTGCCAATATATTTACATGGTGTTTCTTTCTAAGACAGTTATTTATATAAAATCCCCATGTGTTACATGCAAAGATGCTTCATTCACCGCATGTGCGGTAATAAATGAAAGCCAGTCGCTAAACCCTGTGCATTGCCGCGTGAGAGCAGATCGCTATGCCTAGTATGTCTGTGTTAAATTGGCAGTGTAAGTATGAGTCTTCTATGTTGAATCATTTGCTCTCTCTCGCTCTCTCTCTCTCTCTCTCTCTCACACACACACATACACACACACATCCATCTTACTGACTCACACTTCTCGAATAAATCCCAGCAGATATTTTTTGCCCTGTAATCACTGTCACCAGGGAAGTGTGTCATTTCTGTGGAATGACTGAACGTCGCACTGATTATTCTGAGAAAAGGGCACTGGACATCGATTTCCTACCATGCATCAGACCCAAAAATGTGGTCATAGCCACCCAATTTTTTAGTTTCCTTCTCAGTAAAACCTCTCAGAGATGTTTGTCTTCTGGATGAGTGAGAAGAGGGGAGATGCTCGACGGTGTTTAGTTTAATTCAGACCAGATGTGTACATGTAGGGTCTGCCAGCAGCAGCCCAAGGGGCTGTTAGTAAGGCAGCGATTTTAATCAAGAACAACCTGTCAGCGGGCGTTTAACTGGCACCCTCCATTCTCATCAGATCGGGTCGTACTCTCTCATTTATGTCAATTTTACAAAGAAATATTGATGTAAGGGAAAAAAAGCAATGGAATTTGACACATATTCTCGCGATTCACTACATCTACCCACATCTAACCAACTACAGTGGTAAAATGGCCTGTTTAAGAACGCCGAGGTAATGAATGAATGAGTAGTGATAATGGAATAACAGTGCAAAATCCGTACTATTTGAAATACTCTTCAGTATTGTGGGGATTACCAAGAAGTAATTAGTCTGCTCACAAACAGACACACAGCCATGCTAAAAGTACTGGGGGGGTCTCTTGTGGATATATAATGTATCCTGTGCATTATTATTATTATTATTATGATACATATATATTTTTGTCGTTTTGGAGGGCCCTGTAAAGTGCCGGGCCCTCTGAGTCTGCCAGGGTATCCATGCCCCTCCGACGGTTCTTCACGCCGGGAAAAATAACCCTGGGTGTGCCCACAGATGGGTGCCCACATTCAGTTTTTTTTTTTTTTCACACATTCCATCCATCCTCTGAGTTTTTGCATTATTGCCTCTAATCTGCAGGAGAAGAGGGTTTGTGTTAGCTGCAGACACAAAGCCAACGTAAGCCGTAAGGCAGAGGTAGAAAATGCAGCTCTGGCTTTGGCCCCACAAACACAATGCCCGTGACAGGGGGTGCAGGTATAACGGGGGCATGGGAACCTTTTCTGATGTACCATGAATGAGTTTGATGCCATAGCCGCTCCATTGTGGAATCATTCATTTCCTTGATGCCTTTGATGTCCAATCCTGCCATAGAGAATCCCTGAGGTTAGAGTGGGGGCGGGGGCAGGCTATTGACCTGATTAGGTGAGCTAATGAGATGCAGAGTCAATTAGACAAGCTTTGCACTGCTTTGTTTACCATCTCGGTGGGAACAAACACGCAAAAGCGCTCGCTTAGAGTAAGGGAATCTGTCAGGAGTCGTGTCAGATGTCCGGCGTGAGTAGCCAGCATGGTCCAGAAGCCGGCGCACCTCTCTCTTTCTTCACGAGGGGGGTCTGATTTGAGTACTGTGGGAAAGTCAGTCTCCTCAGTTTAATGCCAGGCAGGGTTCTGACCATCTGCTAGGTCAATACGGTAAAGGAGTGAATGATTAGTTTTTAAAAGCAACTCCAAACATTTGTCAAGATCAATGGGGCTGGGGGGGTGGTGGGGGACAGGATCATCGACTTTCCGCTCCAGCTGAGCTGAATCATTGCCGCGGGCGAAGCTGAGCTTCTATCTAGATGCCAGCAGGCTGTTTCGACTACAGATAGTGTCATTTAGCCATAAAGAACAGAGGCAGGCCGACTGACATCGCCATAGAGTGAGAGATGAATACAGGGGAATTGAAACAGGGTCCGTGAAGCTCATTCATATCATCCACCCATGGAAAAGGCTGAAATTTATTACTGTCCGGTCTGTACCATGGCAGCATTGATGCCTGGGGCTGTTTGTATTTTTTGTGGATGAGATTTCGCTTCTCCTCTTTGGTAGAAATTATGACTCAGAAATGTGGACAGCCACAAAAGCGGAAAGGACCAAGAGGCAGCAATGGGGTCGCAGGCAGCAAAGAGCTGCCTCTTCCAGGCTAGGGGTGGTGTGCAGCTCAGTGGGTTAGCACACTGCGCCTGTGATCAGGAAGCTGCTGGGTTAAATCCCAGGGTTGGCAAAGTGAATTCACCACAAGCAAGGCCCTTAATCCCAGTTGCTCCAGGGACTGTCTGGCGCAACAGTATGTTGCTTTGGATAAAAGCACATACTGAACGAACAAAATGTAATTGGACAGCTCTGATTACACTGACCAAGCAAGACCACCTGTTTATTCAACAGTCTGGTGGGCCAGAGGTCCGCTGGGGTTTGGTCACATGCTGCAGAGGAGCTGATGGGGTGCATGTTACTGTATCTGCACGGCCGCAGGCACTATGCATATCCTGCGCTGGGGGGAAAGTTCCCAGTCCAATCAAGGCATCTATGCTTAATGCGCTCAACTCATTTGAGCTGGAAGCCATTAAGGCAGAATTTTAAGAGCCTTGGGGTTCCTTAAAACATTTAGTTCAGGAAGTGATATGACCACACCACAGTTAATGCCCCTGACGAATGTGCATTGACTTGAGTAATTAAAGGTGTAAAAGCACATATAGTAATGGACACCAGTAAGATGATTCCAAATCCTTCATTTGTTTATTTGGGGTTTATTTGAGCATCTTATTTGATTCCCCTGTACCGGCTCAGAATTGTGGGTAGTTCCTCGTGATAGAACAAGATAGCTCAATCGACCAGCTACCACCATGGGAAATAAAGATATTAATTAAGATTAGAAAAAGAAGCTGCAAAACGGGAGAGAGACACTTTCAGTACTTACAGTTTCATGATCTGCAAAAAATATGAGTGGATTTCCGGGGCAGTCCAGCATGTGGGAGATGTCCTGTTTGTGAGGCGGGTGCAGACCTCAGACACCTGCTGATGACTGCCGTCCACATTGTCCAGTTACTTTCCATTGACCTGAGGAGCTACACAGTCTTATGGTACCAAGCCGCATAATAAAGAAAAAAAACGCATGAATGAGGGAAGGTATACCCCTAAACAAGCTTGCTAACGACACCAATATGGGACCGCTGGAAAGGGAAATCATGGAGTAGGAAGATCATTTACAAAGCAGGCAATGGGAGTTTGCCTCTTTTCTACTGTTAAGCATTGAATTCATGTTTGGGGGATGGAGTGTAACCCGGACAGCTTAGGTCAGGGATACAGGCCTGAGTCATGAAGACAGTCCATCGCAGGATACATACATGCTCTCACACACAATCCCCCCCCCCACACACACACACACAGGTGAGGATCAGTCCTGAAACCCTGGAGGTGTGAGACAACAGCGCTAAATGCTCCCTTTTTTTCCATTTCAGGAAGGGGGTTATTAGTTTACATAAAACTTGAAACAATTCCTGTAAGTGATGCTGGCAGATACCCGCTTACAATAATGTATAATTCCCAGCAAACTGTCTGTAGTCACTGCTGGATTTAGGTATGGGTGCCATAGGATTTGCCCAGGGTGCTGTACCAGCTAGACACCGCATTGGGAGTCTTGCGTGGCTCCACTCTTGATTGCGTTGTTTCTCCGGGCTAAAGTTGCTGAGCAGGTTGGGAACGTTATTGCTTGTATCGGGCTGCAACAGAAGATCATTGGAGTTTTTGTTGGGTTGGGCAAAGGAGTACAGAGTGGAGCTCTTTGGTGACACCGTGTCTCATTTCCTGCCGCCTCAGAATCTTCACAGATGCTTCTGGTACGATCAGTATGTTCTGTTGGTTGTATAATCGGTCTCGTAACTTTCAGGTTAAAATGCTGAAGCGCCATGAGAGTGCTGCCATATGGACGAGGTTTAGCACTGCAGTGGACCGTGAAGTGCAGGGATCAGGGGCAGCACCCATCAAGTGGAGCTGTAGCGGGACACGGCAGCCATATTATACAGGTGTTCATTAATGAACACGCCGACTTGACAAACCACACACGGCAATTAGAGGATTCATTAGTAAAGTATGAAATGGCATTTTAATGCAGGTCAGTTTCTTAGACTGTATTGTGGGGCTTGGTGAATCGCTGCACTCATACTCCGGTTTTGCTGAACACTTGTGTGACGAATCTCACTATCCAGCTTCGGACGAAAAGTCTTCTCCATTTTTCACACTTATCCCATTAATTGATCAGTGACAGCCTCAGTCTTGCTGTACACATGCGAATCCCACGTGACAATGTTAGCCTCAAATTTTATGATTTGGACAGTGCGGCTCGGCACTTACCCATCTCTCCCCTGACATCAAGCCATTTGCTTTTCTAAAAAGTGCTGATAGTTGAACAGGAGCATCTCGTGCATTTGGAGTCCAGGTCTGCATTAAGGTCATCAAAAACAATTTCAAATGTATGTAGCACGGCTGGGAGAGAGTGATATTTATTGCCCAGCTAGAGACGTGCCATTTGTCTTTGCTGGCCTTCCGGTCAGATTTATACACTACTCTGTGATTGATTTCTTTCATTTGCTTTGTATGCATGGTCGCAATAATGTTTTCTCGGTGGATTATACAACAGTATTATAATTTGCTTTTTGGAAAATTTCATTTTAAAAAGTTTTCTAGAGTTAACAGAAGCATCTATCAAACTGGGTTATTCCTGTGTTCCCAGCTGCTGTACCTGTCATTGTATGGGCTTCATCCTGGATATTCACCTTTGATGGTGAATTCATGTCGGTGAACAGAAACAAACAACCCTTCACACCTTCTCTGCACCCCGAACCGTGACAATGTCATAAACTACTGCAGAGACACTGAAATTTAAAAAACAATTATGCACTTAATCTGAATTTCTAATTCATATTTCTTTTTAATTATGCTATTCTGCAAAGAATATGGTTGCATATTAAAGGCAATAAATGATCTATTCATTCTCCTCTACTGGGGATGATTTCCACAGTTTTAATTTTAAATTTATTTTTAGTGTAGATAATGATTTGTGAGCATGTACTGTGGTACTGTCTGGCTTTAATGTGCCTTAAAAATCAAACAGTTTTTATATAATTATATAATTCATTAAATAAATTATGTATGTATATATGAATATACATGAAATCGGCACATAATTGCGATCTTAGGAGAAGCAGTTGTTTTCCTCACGATCTGTAATTATGATTACGATCGTAAGCATCTCCCTCGAAAATATGTATCCAAAAGGCGCCCAGTCCCTTTAAGGTTTTATTTCGCCCTCTACTCAGTGCAGTAAACGCTTAACAAGGGATCTGCAACAAAATTAGGCCAAGATGAGAAGCCATTACATTGAATAAGAATGCGCATGGATGTGCGGTGGCAGGCTTCCGCCATGCCCCCGTCATCAAGGATGTTTTTTATGCTCTGAAAAACATCCTTTTTCTACAGTAACTTTTGCTCTGAGACCCATCAGTTTGGGAGCAGGCCTTTGTATTTCAGACTGCTTTTTGACTAGCCAGAGGATGCCCATTTTTGGCCATTGCCATGACATCACCACTCACCGGGGGCTTGGTGACCCCCCCGTGACACTAAGCACCAGCTTCGACCCCTCTCGCCTCCTCGTATCTCCCACCCTGACGGCTCCCCAGTCCCTGCCCAGATCCACATCTCCTCCTCTCGGCTGTCAGAAACACCGTCATCTTTCCGTTGGTATGGCTACGAGGTTATTTCTGCGTGGGGCTTAGGTCTTTGGCAGCTTGTCATTATGTTGCTCTTATATGTAGTGGTGCGTAGAGGCAGGCGCTCCCCTGCTTCTGGCTGTCGGGCTTTTACAAGCTGACATTTGCAGACGATAAGGGCCTTATTTTTAGCTTCTGTAAGGAACGGCATTTTGTTATCCGCCCAAAACACTCTTGGGGGCTTAGGTCTCTATTAATCTGCTTTGTTCTTGGCGTGTTTACTCCGACTGTGTGGGGTGGAAGGGGGAGGGAGCTCCTGTATGTTATAGATGGCCTATCTACATGGAATTACAGAAAGAGCTTGGCCATATTGAGCTCGTGTGAAACGGCTCTTAGAGGTTGACACTGTGCTTCTAAACAGGGTGAGGTAGACACATTGGAGTCATCTTACTCGTGTGGGGATCGAGATCATGGGTGCTGGGGAACAGGTCTTTCAGACACCTTCCTTATTAAATACTGATGTGCTTCATGAATGGTAACACAGGAGACACCTCGAGCTCACGGAGGCGGAGCACCCCCTGTTGGGGACGCCGCACTCTCTCCCGATTCTCTCCACATGTATGCACACTCCAGGCTGCTTAGCTTTAGGGCTGATGGATCAGTCAGAGGTCGTGGGAGGCATTGGCACCGACAGCAGATCGGGTCATGGGTGGGGTCATCCCTGGCCCCATTACCTCATTAACATTTTATGCATCTATTGTGCAGACCCTTTTATCTAAAGCAACATTTAAGAACGCAAGGTCAGATACTCCCTGGAGTAAATGGGGGTTAAGGGTCGCACAGGGGTCTAATGGTGGAATCACTGTGCCCGGATCCATCATCACCACATCACAATTGCTGAGCAATTGACATTAAGAGTAACGTAAAGATTAAGGTGAACTTAATTGATCCCAGGAGGAAAGCTTCTATCTGCAGGGACACTATATCTGGCCCATTTACATCAATCTCACATAATTACTTGCATGAATTCCCTCACTCTCCGACCGGACCCCAGACAGCGCAGGTGGGGGTACATGTGGGAGTGGGGGCAACTTCGGACCCTGCTTACCGAAAAAAAGCAATGTCTCTGTGTGTAATAGCTGCTTTGGGCCAGGCTGCACCCCTCCCTGGGTTAACGACCTTTGATGCATGGCTTGTGGTTTCTTTTGATAAATTTACCCCCCTGATCTCCACAGTTGTGTGAAAAACCCAGCGGTTATTTATTATCTGGGATTTAATGGGTATAATGGCCACCCCCCGTTATAATGACTCTCATAGGTTGGCCATTCTCACTGTCCCTTAGCGAGGTGTTCCAGCAGCTTGGCGAGAAGGTCAACTTTCGGGGCAGTGGGCCACCTGTGTGGGGCTGCTGAAGTTGGGCCCCCCTGGTGGCTATAACAGTCACTACACTAAGGGGCGCCCCAAAGCAACAATTAATCCACCCCTGGCTGTAAAGATGTCTTCCTGTCGGCGTCATTTTTCAGGGTCTGTCATTCAGCATACAGAGGGTTGGGGGTGGTGTTAGGGTAAGGGTGGGGAGTCACTTATGGGGACGTCGGGGTCACAGGGGACGACTGTGCCACTGAAGTCACAGGATAACTCTTATGCTTGCGTGGAAAGCTGTGGTGGTTTTCCTTCCAAAGACAGTGGGCGCTGATGTGACCTGGATTCGGAAGAGGCTTATGGGAGTGGGCGGCTCTGTAGGGGGGTTAGCAAGTCCGGGGCCTGGGGGTTTCCCCTTTGCCTTCTCACTGTGGGTAAGAACAGCAGGTTTCACTGCAGAATCTGTGGCCTGATGATGTCCTGCAGAGATTCCAGGGGGTCGGGTGCGGCACCGATGAGACCGGAAGGCTTTCCACATTTGACGTGTAAACAAATCGATAAATAATTAAGGCATGTTTTTATTTCTATTCCCAAATAACAGAAGTGTTTGTGTTCAGCAGATGGCGGATTCTAATTTTCATGAGCCGAACCTCAAAGTCTGCAGCTTCATGCAAGAAAACATGGAGAGAAGAGTATATGAAAACAACAACAGTTGGTATTAGTCTGGGTGCTTAGCTAATGAAGAGAGACATAGCAGAAAATGCATCCATTATAAAGACACAGATTTCAAAGTCAAGAAAAGCAGGTATTTAAGGTCAAATAAAACTGAGTTTGTAATATGGCCTAAAAATATGTATTAAAGCATTATGCTGAACTGGAGGGAAAGGAATTTTGGGGAAAGAAAAGGAGAGAATGTTCAAAAATGAGACTAAAAGCAAGAAAAACAGCTCTGTGCCTAAGCGAAAAATATCTTTTAGTTATATGTAATTTAGCAAACCTCCACCCAGGAAATTCTGTGTTGTTTATTAAAACAGTTTGGAATTTATTCCACCGTCAAGCTGAAGAAACGTGCAAAGTATTTTCTCTAAAGGGAAAGGAGACAAAGAAGAGTTAACTGGGTTAGACTTCATTACTGTGGTAATTCTGGAGTGGAGCTGGGTTAGATTGCACTGTTCAAGTCCCAGCAGCTCTCCATTGAAAAGGCGCAATTAGTAAAACTTTCTTGTAGTGCAGTAATTGGAATTGTAATGAAATGAGCCAGAACAAGACCGAAGAAATTTCTCTTGAAGGAAGTCCTAAAGTCCAGGATTTGGGTTGGGGTTGGTTGATGTGACAAACGGGAGCTGATGCTAAAAACATTGGTTGTCATTTTTTTGTAGAATCACCGGAAGTGTTAGCAATTCCTCTGCCGCGAAAGGATTTACGTGATGCTTGGTAAAATGACTGACCAATCACGAAAGGATTTGCATGATGCTTGGTAAAATGACTGACCAATCACGAAAGGATTTGCGTGATGCTTGGTAAAATGGCTGACCAATCACGATCTCTTGAGGCTGAGCATCTTCCTGCATGTGTGCTGTGCGATTTGATGATGACGCAACCCACATGGGAAGATCACGTTTCATTCCCTCAATCATTAGAGTGGCACTTATGGGTTGGGCATGCAATTACTTGGCTCTGCAGTTTGGGGTCCGTACCTCCATGAAAATAAATGGAGATTCTGAAGAGCATTGAGATTTTTATAATTATAGTTTGAAAGGAGGGTCATATGTGGGACTTGGACTTTTTGGGGGGGCATGGTTGGCTTACAGAGAAGTGGATACTAAGGAATGAGTCACAGTGACAGGCTTGTCACATCTGCGGGTCGTGGAGACCACCCAGTGGAGCGGGCTGGGGGGGTCCATCAGTCACTCCCCAGCTGAGATTGGGGACCCTGCTGGATTGACTGCTGTTATTTTTCCAGCAGGGAAAAGCCAGTTCATCAGCGGAGTGTCTGGGTGACAAGGCATAATTTATCACATCCGGAGAGAAAAGGCTGCCTCTTGGGAGGCTCCCGCTGAGATTATCGTCAGGACTTTTTCCCTCGTTCTTTTGCCAGTGAAAGTCTTGCCGTGGTTAAACAGATGAAACGCATAGGCGTCTATTTTCAACACTGAAGAACAAAACAGAAAATATTGAGATTTTGAATAAATGGAGGACATAAATAAGGCCTGAAAATCTTTACCGCTTCTCATCGATTTATCTTTCAAATGTTTTATTTTGCGCAAGAGTCAAGTAGACCTCAGTGCATCAGAGGCCAAGCTGAAAAGAATTGGCTTGTTGTTGGGAAATGCATCTATAGCAGATGTTTCATTTTACTTGAAGTTCTGAGGTGCAGATTTTCCAAGGGGGATGTTTTGAGACGATTAATCATTCATTTTGTCCATGGGTACAGTGAACATCCCCTGGCATCTTTCCGGTGCCACACACCCCCTAACTCTCACAAGTCAAGACTCGCGAGACAAACAATGGTGTCACATGTTGACCTCTGGGTAGGATGGCCAACCATGTGACATGAGGATTCACCCCTTACCAAAAGTAATCTGTTTACTTGTGAAGACAACATAGCATCGTATAGCGAGCATTAATGAGAATTCCTGCCTCCTGATTGTTATGCTTCATCCAGCAAGAACTGGAAGTGCATTATCTGTGGAGAATTGTGTTCTTCGTTTGGCAGAATAAACCCGTGGTTTCATCTCATTTGGGGAGCATGAGTACAAACCTGTGCCGGGCACCAGGCAATTATCTTGTTACCTCATTTAATGCATAATAACTTGAAAATACTTCTTTAAGGTGGACCTTTGACCCTCTAAAAGTACATACACGTTTGCGATGGACGTGCAAGGAGCCAGCGGTCAGTGATAGGGCCATTCGTCATTTCCTGCGATCATTATTTTAGCATTTTCAGTGAATCATACTGCCTCAGTGTAGCAGCCTATTAAAGACACAGAATTCTTAGCCTTTTAAAATATTCATAATTTGGGGGAAAAAATGACAGCCTTTGTAGTGATAGCAAAATGGTGCAATAAAACACAGGCTCCATTCTCACTAGGGTGTCAGCCTAGATTTGTTTATTGTTATTTATTGCATTTTCTCTCTGGTTTTGCGTAATAGATTTTAATTAATTTTAAAATAATGCTGGACTTCTGTTTGACTGAGGTGGTACACACCACTTCTGCTGCTTTCTTTCCTCATTTGGGCCAGCATATGGCTTAGGGGCTGATTATGACATGTGTGAAATCACACCACCACACTTGACAGTGGTCCTAGTGTCTTGGGTTGCATGTCATTCCCACGCAGAGGGAACCATAGAACAGTTCACTGTGGTAATGAAAGGATTGCTTAAGGTTGCTGAATGATTATTTTTTTTTTATATTCAAGGAATATCTTAGGTCAAAATACACCTTCAGGCGAAGTCTTCAGATGTGCAAAGAGGGTCACAAATATAGTTATATTAGTGTATGATGAGCTTGAGATTGTGTATTAGGATCAGGTATCTTTATACACATATACAGTGTGTGTCTAAGTGAATTAGGCCTCTGTGCCTGTATTCAGAAGGTTTCAGGTTCAAATCCTACCATTGACAGAATATTACATCCCTGTTGAGTGAGGCCTTTAACTCCCAGGCTGCTGCATAAATGGCTACCTCATCTCCCCCTCCCCCCACCCCTCTGTATATGTGCATTTGTGTCTCCAAGGACAGCATAATGGATTATGCAAAAAGAAGCATTCCAGTCTACCTGTACTGGTAGAAATGGCATGTAAAAGCATCATTTCCGGAGCCCCACTGGGAGCTCCTTCCTTCCTGAGCCTTTCACAGAGTGAGTCTGGTTCCTCCCAAGGGCACTTGATTCTGTTTTGGCTGAGATTGTTCCAGTTGCACAGTTCTGCGTTCCATCTATGATGATGCTGAATGGAGAGCTGTCCTCGTGCCGCGTCCCCATCCATGTGGAATGGGCTCAGAGCCCACGCCCATCAGTCTCGGTCCCCCTATCATTTTACCTACACTCGAGTTTTAATGAATGCCCTTAATATGTGAATGCATTCCTGTTGGCCTACTTCCTGTTTAATTCATTATTGCTATTACTTAAGCAAAATTTTCTGTTATAGCGTGCTTGAGAGAATAAGACAAAATCAAAGTAATGCCTTTCTAGAAATAATGTCATGTTCTTACTAAAAGACTGAGAATATAGCCATGGACCCTGGATATACATTGAGGGCCCAGAATGACAACTAGGGAATCTCACTACATGCCTCCACAGCGCTCACACTCTGCTAATTTTTCCTTATTCTTATACGACCTGGTCTGCGCACTTTGTGGAGAGTTCCTATTATTACCATCAGAAGTATGCAATCATTTTCAAAGAAATTGTCACAGTGATCTGAAACAGTCGGAGAGAGTTTTGGTTTAATGGGTTGTTGTGTAATTTAGTAGGTTAAGCAACTATGTATCCAGAAGGTTTTGGATTCAAGTCCTTGACAGGCTGACAGATTAATAATATTTCCGTTAGTCCCTTGAGCATGGCCCTTAACACAGCTGCTCTGGGGGCCACTGGGGGCTCGTTTACCATAATCTCTGACCCCCAGTATGTTTTCGCTTGCATATTGTTCTGGACAGAAGCGTCTGTTAGATAAATAAACATAAAAATGGCTGTAGATGTCTGCTCGTCTCTGTCTGATGCTTTTGCTTGGTTTTGTTGTCGGAGAAGCTTGGGGGGGGGGGGGTATAATTATTTGCTTTGGTGTCCTTGTGAGAACTATTGTACTTAAAAGCAAATTAAATAATAACATCAATTAATTCCCTATCAAGCAATTAATTCTGTTGTTTTCATAGCAACCAATCTGCTTTGCTATGTATTGAGAATTTGGAAACAGATGTGTAACTAATCTCCTTATGAATATTGAAAGAAGGCTTAATGTAAATGGACTGCATTTATATAGTGCTTTTTCTACTCCTACGAGTACTCAAAGCGCTTTACATTATGCCTCACATTTACCCATCCACACACCAGTAGCGGAGGCTGCCTTGCAAGGCGCCAACCTGCATACCGGGAGCAGTTGGGGGTTCAGTGTCTTGCTCAAGGACACTTTGATGGGGCCAGGAGGAGCCTGGGCTCGAACCTGCAACCCTACAGTTGCCGAACGGTAGTGCTACCTCCTGCGCCACCATCTTCTATGTAGGGTGATTTTTACATACAGGAATTTAGGAAAGCTATATAATAGCTAATTTGTATGCTGTTACCTGCTGTACTATCCCCTGCTGTTACCTGCTGTACAATCCCCTGCTGTTACCTGCTGTACTATCCCCTGCTGTTACCTGCTGTACTATCCCCTGCTGTTACCTGCTGTACTATCCCCTGCTGTACTATCCCCTGCTGTTACCTGCTGTACTATCCCCTTAGATGTAAAAACATTCAATGCTGACAAGTCTCCCTCTCTTCTATATGACATAAAGGTGTTTGATTGGTTGGGAATGAAGCCGAAGCACAGTGTCAGTATTTCAGCCGTGATTCCAGCTGGATTCCGCCTGTGTCGCTCTGTGTCTGGGGCCACAGCTGGGGGGCTTTGCTGATGGAGGGTACCCCGCTGAACTTAGTACAGCTTCTCAGGGGGGGTGGAATCCGCACATGGTTTGGGGATCAATGATTCTGGCTCGTCTGGACGCTGAATCAAAGCGAGGCCGCATCTGTTAGATTTTGCCTCCCAATCCCAGGCATAGCTGGTGTGAGGAATCTGTCCATCTGAGATTGGATTAGCTAGTGGCCCCTAGCTTGAGCAGCAGTGTTGGGGCAAGATCCCCTGCTCTGTTTCGGGCATGAGTTCAGGTATGTTAGGCTGCTCGAGGGTGTGGGGAGACAAAACAGCACATTAAAATCCCGTTAGTGAGACGGATTGCACTGCCTAACAGCTCCGGTTATTTGAATGCGCTATGACTGCGTGTGATCTGCTTGTGCAGGAATGAACTCTACCTAGTGTGCTCTGCTTATGCAGGAACAAACTCTACTTAGTATGCTCTGCTTGTGGAGGAACGTACTCTACCTAGTATGCTCTGCTTGTGGAGGAACGAACTCTACCTAGTATGCTCTGCTTGTGGAGGAACGAACTCTACCTAGTATGCCCTGCTTGTGCAGGAATGAACTCTACCTAGTGTGCTCTGCTTGTGCAGGAATGAACTCTACTTAGTGTGCTCTGCTTGTGCAGAAACAGGAACTCTACCTAGTGTGGTCTCCAATGTCTGGCTTGTTTACGCGAGTGACAGTGTACATTTGATGTGTTGCTTAGTTTGATTATACTGTGTTCTTGTATTCTACTTGGTAATTGCATGCATAGTACCTTCCATACTTACATGTGTACATTTACATTTTTTACACAGGCTATTCTCAACTGATGTAAGTAATCAGTTCCACAATCCCCTACGTTAGTCATGTTTTACGTTACCTTCCTGTACCATTTGAGACACCTTATAGCAAAACACACATAAGCCAAAGATATACCCCTAATATAAATAACAGATATTATATAAATGAAAAATAGTATAAGTTTAAATTTACTCACAGGTGTATGTTGCCTTTTTGTAATAGTGCTTCCGTGAACTCTTTGTACCTTGGATATGTTTTGTCTGGATTTACTTAGGTCAGTTGGGAGATGTTTGTATATATTTGTATACTGTATTTATGTAGCTTGTGTACTGAAGTGTCTTTCCTGCCGTATTTATTTGTCAGAATTGGCGTTTCTGTGCTACCAGCTGTATATATGCACTGTTGTGCTGCCTGGTCTGTAAAATAGTTTTCGGCGGCGTTCTGTAAATCGATTTTTCCTGAATAACATGGCTCTTGTCTGCCGTCTCTGAACTCTTTCTCTCTGCCCCGTTCAGTGGCAGACAGCCTTCATTCCCCATGCTGGGGGAAGGGGAGCGACGCGCTGGATATGTGGTGATGCTCTCTAGGGAAAAAATAAGGAAAGCTTAGCGTCAAATATGTGACACGGTGGCGTACGCGGTGGACGGGGCTGGTCAGCAAGGGCAGAGCACGGCCGGCTCTCTTCCTGAGCGTTATTCGGCACACAAAGGGCAACGCAGCGATCAAAGCCGGACAGGAATGCTGAGCTTAAAGGGACCGCCGTCCCATCGCAGACCCTGCTGTCTTGGTGACAATGGAGAGGTCAAGGGGACTTAATCAGCCCCCACACAAGCTGTGTCTTTCTGCATCTTATGCTCAAGCCAGTGATATTTATCCATCAGAAATTTCTTGGAAACCCTCACTCTGTACATTTCCTTTCCCATTTTCTCGGATGCCCTTTTCAGAAACATCCCTCATTCATCACGACCCCCCCAACCCTGTTTAATAGTGTGCAGCTTTGCAGCTCGCAGAAGGGAGGCATTGTCTCGAGGTCTAATCTCGTTATGGTGTGAAATCGCTCCGGGTTCGGGGGAAACTTTCTGGTGGCCTGAAGGGGGCGCCGTGGCCCTGAACCATGCCAAAAACCCAGCAGAGTATCTGTCTTAGAACAGCACACTGAAAATTCTCCTGCAGTTAGTACAGTGTTCACTGCCCCCCCCCTACCCATCCCCCTCTTTCTATTGCCTGTTTTTTAGTTAGCATTTTAATTAAGCAGACTATCAATAATCATTTCAAAAGCTTCCTGATGGGCACGACACTTTGAAGTTCCATAAACAGTTACATAATGCTTGCAAGCATAATAGGGAAAATTAGAGAAAATTGACAATTCGCATTAATGGAAGGGACTTTTATGGTAGTTTTACGGCGTGTCTCTGACCTTTAACCTCCACTGGAACAAAACCCCACTGTCTCACCTGAAAGCCTCATCTCCACTCGAACGGGGTTCTGTAGATGTCTGTCGGTTAGGGTCTACCTTTCGCACATTGTTTCCACCCTAAGCTTGGAGCTGAAGGAGTAATGATGAGAGGCAGGTGTAACCCAGAGAACCATCAACACGACCCTTGCTATCACAGTGCATCCCGACACTAGCTGCGTCTATGCTATAAACCGTCCCTGGGACGCAAAGGTTTAAGTCCTGGATGTCAGGTAGTAGATGTCTGTCTCTGTGCGCCGTAGTCATCCTCACACAAGCTCTGTTTATCCTTCTCCAAGCAAGTGTCAGTTTACCTTCCTGTAATCAGAAGGTCGCCAGTTTGAATCCCACAGCTGACAGAGTGAGATCATCATTAGGTCCTTGAGCAGGACCTTATGTGTGCTAAATAAATAAAATGTCATATTCAAAACCAGCAGTTAGACTCCTCACTGCTTATCAGCACAGATAAGTGTAAACAGAATTCAAGGATAGGCCAATGAACGGGGTGGGGGGTTTAATTTAAAAGATGAATAAATAATGATAGCAGTGTGTTTAAAATGTCTGGGTGTATGTAGACCGGAGCTATTTAATTTTGAACTTTGTGCATTTAAACTGTGATATTCTGTTTGAATGCCCTGTGTGGGCAGGAAAGCATCAATACTGAGTTTGAAAAGGTTTATTTCATATGAATTAAACACAGTGTGCCAACATTGTTGATTGATGAAACCAAACTTTTAATGACATGGTATTCATATTTGTTTAATATTATGCATACATGCCATAGAAGCTCACCAAACTCTCTTACATAAAACTTTCCTTGATTATTGAATGCTCTAGATAATTCATGCAGTGATAGATTTATTTAGATGACGTGTACCTTTTGGGTCAGAGCATGATGGAGAAACATTAAGCTCCTTTAGCTGTAGCACGAGAGGGTGCGTCCTGCAGAGAGCATGTCGCTAATGCATAGCAACAGCGCTCTCGGTATCTATCTTTTGCAGGAACATCTTAACTAACTCATCCTACCACTGACCAGCTCTCTGTCTTCATTGGCTATACCTCGGTTATGGTCTCCTGGCAACCCAGGATGCTCTTTCCTTGAATTTTCGCATTTGTCCTCATGGAGTTTTTGGGCTGACGGCTTTTTTTGATGTTCGGTTCTAACGGTGTTTTGTGCGGCTGTTGCTCCTCTGCTAACTCGCTCATGTTCCTGGTTTCTCACTGGAAGCTCAGCCTAGCAGCGCTTGTACCTAAATTGACTCCCTCACAGCAGTATGCCTGCAGTGTATTATCTATCTCACAACAAAGCATCTGCTAAATAAATAAATGTAAATGCTTTGTATACCAAGAGGGAATTTATGCTTCTCTGCTTGGCACAGAGGTACCCCTGCTGTATCGCACTGCATAGCTTACTGCGGTTAGATTCGTTGCTAATCACCAGATTTGTGTTTAGTATGGGTGTGCAGCTCAGTGAGAATTCATGTATCTGTAATCATCGGAGAAAAAGTGGATTGGGTGCTCGCATGCAAAGCCTAAACTTATGCTTCTGGTGAGGCTCGAACTCACAACCTCGGCATCGCTCAGCCAGGCACTGCCGTATAAGTACCGCGCGCTAACCGATTGCGCCACAGGAGCTGCTACGGGGAGCTGGAGATGATTGCGACACAGGAAGCAAGTTTGGATTCTCAGATTTGAAGCAATCAATTCACATCAAGCTTCTGGTCCCAGGAAACTTGGAAGTGGATCTGTTCCTGAATCCTTGCTATCAGAATTCCGCTGACTTTCAGTATGCAGCGCCAGTACTGGTAGCTCTGGGTACTTGCAGGGTCCCTCTGGTTACTGTATCTGTGCCAGGAGGGTGCAGATATCTATGCTGGGGAGGTGAATGTCCTGGTTGTCCTTGCTCCTGCCGCTTGGCATTTTTTTCCCGAGTTGTCAGCTAGCCAGAGCCCCCACTTGACGTGCGTATCCTCTTCCTGCCGGTGGGGGCAGGGGTTTTCCCTTTGGGAAGCTCAGATCCTCACACCCTCCTCCACACAGGCCAAGCATGGAAATCTATATCTGCTGGCTTATATTTGAGTAGAGACTCGGGTGCTGGGTGCTGGGTGCTGGGCGCTGGGTGCCATCACTCAAACTGAGTGTCTGTGTGGGGCTCTAAGTGCTTGGGGCCCCTGTTGTGCACAGTCACTAAACTAGGGGACAGGGGACAGAAAAGTCACTTTTTTCTTGGGATCCCAGAAACAGCACACCTCCCCCTGGTCAGGTGGGACCATTCAATGACACACATGTTAAATAAATGATCAGCTTGAGTGTGGACATGAGAGCCCCCCTGCTTGGAGGGTGGGGGGCCTGCTTTGTTGTCAAGGGCAAGGAAACATGCTTTTTGCTGATTGGCAGGGACACCCAACTCGATCGCCTTATACAGACATGCTTCTCTGTTTCTTGCTCGTAAATTGCTCATCAGTGAAGGCCTGATACTGAAATGCTGCAATCCCTATGGAAACCCCAGCAGGAAGGTGAGCCCCGTTCAGGGGATAAAGAGACACAGGTGGGGACAATTAGAGCATCGTCTGGCATGCAAATGATCAGAGAGCCCATCGCTTTGCTCATTTGTTGTGTATTTCTAAAAAAAATAGCTTTTACGTACATGGTTTTAACTGGCACATGTGCAAAATCAAATCAATGTTTTAATTAAAAACTCGTCAATATTAATTAATCCCTTAATAATGTGAATTTATTGTGCATTTCTGACATCCATTCATCCATCCATCCATCCATCTATCTCCGGACTGCTTACCCTGAGCCGAGTTGGGGGCGGGAGCCCATTTCTGACAGCATGGCGCAGGGCTGATGTGCCATGGTGATATTGTGCTTCTAACAGCGGTATAAAATTGCATAATGACATCCACAGTCTGGCAGCCATTGAAACACCTTGATTTTCTAAGTGCCTTGTGACAGTCACACTGAGCAAAGGTCTTTGAGAAATGAAGGTCTGATGGAAATGAAGCGAAGCCTTAAGATGAGGCTTTAATAAAAACTATGGGCACGGCGAGCGGATCAGCGGTCACTGTGAACGGTGTCTTAGCAGCCACAAGAGGCGAAGGGGCCGGGAAGCAGAGAGGGATTTCTTGGTTTGGCTTGATGCAAAAAAAGGCACTGGAGCTTAGTGAGTGGATGATTTGCACAGAGAAACAGCTCACGAATCAAATAAAACCATTGAGTGCTAAGGGGTGGTGGCTTAATCTCACCTGCTATTATGTGACGCCCATTAGGCGTAGGGTAGGGTTTTCAGGTCTGGGGTGTCAGCAGAGAATGTTCCACATAATTATTAGGAGGAATCTGGCAGCAAAAATCTCAGGCAAAAATGGAAAAATTGAAGTTATTCACTGACCCCCCACTTCACAGAGTCATCAACACACAAATTGTCATATGTCCCTGTATTTATAGACCTTGCCTATGTTAGTGTATATGCTTTACTGCTGGCTGGTGAGCCGCTGAATGATACTTTGTTGCTCTACATCAAACTGTCTGATCACAGGTATTTAAAACAGGCTGCTATTGTTCTTTATATTTTTTAAATGTAACCCCCTGTTCACTGTATAATGTAACTATACTTTTTTGTTACTCTTATATGTACTGATGAGCAGCATTGAGTCTATTTGCTGGTTTTGAATATTACGTCTTGGTTATATAACAAACACTTTTATTGGAATCAACGTACATTTTTGAGAACACAGGGACAGACAGTCCCTGGAGCAATCGGGCTTTGCTCAGGGGCACAGTGGTGAACTTACTTTGCCATCACGGGGACTTAAACGAACAACCATCTGATCACAGACACAGCGGCATAACCCACTGAACCACACACTGCCCCCCTGTTTGTAATATCTTATCTGCCTCCGGCACAGAAGAGCATCGATGCGAATGATCAGCGGAGAGAAATGATTCTGTGACACAATCAAGGGGGTGGGGGTGTCTGTTTTTTGGCTTCTGGCGTGTGACTCCGTGCCGGGCGGCTAATGTGGCCTTAAGGCCAAGTCAGGCTGTTATTTAGCGTGGTGATTCAGGGGTCCCGCTGCGATGCAGTCAGCTGGACCTGCAGAGGGTGCTCGGAGAGGAAAGGGTGCACAGGCGTTGGGAGAAGCCTCCGGAAGCCCAATACACCAAAGCCATCTTTAAGTGTGAGATGTGGCCAGTTGCCGGTGGTGAGCTTTGTGTTTGTGGGTGAGCGCTAATCTGAGACCCATACACACATGTATAAATGAGAATGAAGCACAGGCTCAGTCACCCATCCATCCAGCTTCCCTGGAGCATTTATCAGGGACTCCTCTGTTTTGCATGGGACTCAAACTGATGACCTGCTGATCACAGGCAGAGAGACCTAGTTCTGTACTGCCCACCCCTCAAGGGAATTGAGTGTGTGTGTGTGTTTGCTGGATCAGAGCTCCTCCTCCTCACCACCTAAGTCCCTAGGACCTTGTGGCAGGATGGCCTCATTGGCCGTGGCCCGCGACCTGCAGCCCTTCCAGCGCCTTACCATTAGGAGGCTGTGTTCTCACCGGCCCTCTGCACTTCCTTTCAGGGGCATTGCGGGGAAGAAGTGCGGAACGATCATCCTGTCTGCCGAGGAACTGAGCAACTGCAGGGTGAGTGGGGCCAGCTGCACGGCCATGTCTGTGCAGTGACTCAACGCAGCCCTGAACATGGGCTGGCAGCTGTGCTCTCGTGTGAGAGCTACGGCCACATGTCCCAATAGGTTTGCTAGTCACCAGCTATGGGTCTGGTGTGCGTGTCTGTCTGTATTTGTGTCTCTGTACCTGTGTGTGTGTGTGCGCCTGTGTATCCGTGTATCTCTGTGTGTATGTGTCTGTGTGTGTATCAGTATCTGTGTTTATCTTTGTCTGTGTATCTGTGTGTATATGTGTTTGACTGTATGTGTCTGTGTTAATCTGGGTGTGTCTGTGTTTGTGTGTGAATCTGTGTGTGTCTGTGTTTATCTGTGTGTGAATCCGTGTGTGTCTGTGTGAATCTGTGTGTGCCTGTGTTTGTGTGTGAATCTGTTTGTGTCTGTTTATCTGTGTATGTCTGTGTTTCTCTGTGTGTGAATCTGGGCATGTCTGTGTTTCTCTGTGTGTGTCTGTGTTTCTCTGTGTGTGAATCTGGGCATGTCTGTGTTTCTCTGTGTGTGTCTGTGTTTCTCTGTGTGTGAATCTGGGTGTGTCTGTGTTTCTCTGTGTGTGAATCTGGGCGTGTCTGTGTTTCTCTATGTGTGAATCTGGGTGTGTCTGTGTTTCTCTGTGTGTGAATCTGGGTGTGTCTGGGTTTCTCTGTGTGTGAATCTGTGTGTGTCTGTGTTTCTCTGTGTGTGAATCTGTGTATGTCTGTGTTTCTCTGTGTGTGAATCTGGGCGTGTCTGTGTTTCTCTGTGTGTGAATCTGTGTGTGTCTGTGTTTCTCTGTGTGTGAATCTGGGCGTGTCTGTGTTTATCTGTGTGTGAATCTGGGCGTGTCTGTGTTTCTCTGTGTGTGTCTGGGCAGGTGTGTGGCTGCTTTCTGGTGACTCAGCATATTTCTTGGCACTGCCTTTATTACCCAGCCAGTGCTGTGCTCCTGTCCTTCCCACAGATTACATTATTCTCTGCCCTTTGATCTGCTGGCTGATTAATTATTGACTCATTGAGCTCTGCACTTGTACACTTTTGGTAAGCTAGAGCACACGAAAATTCTGTCAAGCTAAACAAAAATTTTCCAATATATCCTCTATTTTAACGTTACGGAACATCTTTATACTTGCACTATTAATGAAGAATATGACGTATACACTATATCATTGAGCTTATACATCTTGCAGTTTTACATTCTGAATCACACGCATTAGTAGGTGTGAGAATTTTGTTATGTGCTGAATTGCCTCCTCTGTCTAAAAGCTTTTTTGCATGGTTATAAAGGATTTAATTTGAAAAAGTTCTCCAGTCAGCTGTAATTGCTTAATTGAAATACCTTTCCAATGTCTGGTATTGTAGTGATGTTTAGGAAAAACCTGCTGGACATCTGGCACGGGACTCGTCAAGCCAAGTCTCACAGATTGTGTAATGAGTGCATTTGCCGTGTCAGGGATCCCGAGGTTCTGGGGGCAGACAGACACTTCACACAGTGCAGCCCCAGCCTCGCCTGCCAGATGGCGGCTTGTGTAAGCGCTCGGGTCCTGGGGGGCGCTTTGAGGCTAGATGAGGCTGCCACTGATGCTTTACTTTTCCTGTCTCTGTTTCCCATGAACAATCATCTGCCTCCCCCGAAAATCTCAGGCTCTCTTACACAAAACCTCAAAAGCCTACATTAGTGCTCTTTGCCCACCCTTTGTGGTCTTCTGAACACTGCTCCCCCCAGAAGATTATACCTCATTTGTTTACAGCAGCTGGCTGGGGGGTGTCCTCCTAGGCCCCAGTCCAGCCAGAACCCAAATGTTACTCCACAGCAATAAAAATTCTACCGTAACTCTACAGCCAATATTTTCCATCCCCTTCACAGCAGACTACCCGGTACCTGGAAGTTTTATGATTTTTTTGGTTAAGGTCCGTTTTACTCCCTCTAGCCCGATGCAGTTCTTTACCCGCAAGTCCTATGTCTACATCTCCAAATGTTCACTTGTATTTTCTAGGAAATATGCTGCTTTATTGCTCTGTTGCTGAAGGAATTGATAGGATTGGCATACAACTGAGAAGTGACAGTTCTGAAATACCAGATAGCAGGGGGTAGTATTTTCCAAGGCAAACATCAGGTTATTGGTTTGAATCCTAGGCACAAAAATGGAATGATGAGTAATACGTAGCCATATAGTGAACATGAGTAATGGTATAGATGTAGTGCTTGATGATCACTTAATGGGGTGGGGGCATGTGGCTCAATGGGCTTAGAGGCTGTGCCTGTGATCAAGGCCCTTAATCCCCATTTGCTCCAGGGTCAGTTGGACCCTGCTTTCCCAGTTGTACATTGGTTTGCATTAAGCATCTGCCAAATAAAAGCACAAAAGCAAAGAGGTCTTAGCAGGTCACAAAGGCTGAGGTACCATGTGTGTAACTGCACCAGAGCTTTGTGTGGATGATACCCTGATTGACTGCAGTCGCTGTATGTAGACACCATCTCTGCTTCTCTTTTTCCCCCTGGCAAAACGACAATCCTTTGTTTTCCCTGGTGTCCTGTCGGTCTGCTGGAAATCCCTCGAGTCGCTTGGTTCTGTTCCCGGAATCTCCCACGCTTTTCCATGGAGTACGATCTAAATATAGTGATTTTCCATGCCGCCGAATCCCTGCCTTTATTCAGAATTATCTGAATGTATTACAATGGTGACACCAGAGGCGTCGCCGTGACGCTTTCCCAGAAATATCTGTGCCTCTTACAGCAGCACGTTTCCCTGGGTGGTGTGTGATGTGGCGTTTAAAGCCAGTGGGCATGTGGAATCAGAGCCCTGTGAGCAAGGGCTGATCAGTTCATCCCTCTATAGCCCATGGCTTTGAGAGTACAGTACAGGCATCAGATAGCCTGCTACCCGGCCCACCCCTGTGACTGCAGGAGTCTGTGTAACTCCCTGTACGGCCATCATAAATACACGAGAAAGATAAAAACAAACACCTACTGGTTGTAAATGACTGATGATTCAGCGTAGAGGTGCACTGTACCTTTAACATACCTCAGTGAGTCCAGGCTTGGGTATATATGAGGAATGCTGCGTGTTGACATGACCCAGATGCATCTACATGTACAGCATGCCCACACGTGTGAATCCACGCGCATGCACACCTTTTTCTGTACACGTGTTTTTTTCTGACGAGCGACATGATGTTCCTCATCAGCTCAAATCAAAGTTCCTCCCCTGATGGTATGCCCCCCAGCCCCCATCCTCCCCCCCCCCCTGAAATGGAAGGAAAGACGAGA
>JAODUD010000127.1:8340477-8357361 GCA_026784285.1 Stomatorhinus walkeri
CCCCCACCCCCCCCCCCCCCCCCGTCTCTCATTCCCTCTCACACACCATGTTTGCTGCATTGTCAAGCATCCTCAAGGAAAGAGGCTGGGTGAAGAGCTTCTTCAATCTCCAGTCTTGCAGCTCCTGCCTAAAGCTCAGTCTCCAGCACTGCGATGAAAAAACGCATCATGAGATGATTGGCTAAATGATGAAGACTGACCCTGAAATCAAGTGAATGATTCTTATGAAAAATGTAATTGTGGATTAAATTGAATTGCTTGTATTTTGTCCAGCCCCTGCCTCAGCTAACTTCATGTCTGTGGACAATGAGATGAGTATCCAGAAAAAAACATGCAGCTGAATGCATTCTCTTCCTGTCTCAGAATGTTGAAATATCTCTATACCTCCATTAGCAGACTTACCAATAACCAGCCATCGTCTAAATCCAGCCAGGCCCTTCTACAGACAGACGGGCAGGCAGACACGCAAGCAGGGAGATTGGCAGGCAGATGAGCAGACAGACAGGCAGGCAGACACGCAAGCAGGGAGAGTGGCAGGTAGATAAGCAGACAGACAGGCAGGCAGACATGCAAGCAGGGAGAATGGTAGGCAGATAAGCAGACAGACAGGCAGGCAGACATGCAAGCAGGTAGAGTGGCAGGCAGACAAGTATACAGACAGACAGGTAGGCAGACACACAAACCGGCAGACCAGCAGGCAGATAAGCAGACAGACAGGTAGGCAGACACGCAAGCAGGGAGAGCGGGAGGCAGATAAGCAGACAGACAAGTAGGCAGACACACAAACAGGCAGATAAGCAGAGAGACAGGCAGGCAGATAAGCAGACAGGCAGGCAGATGCGCAAACATGCAGACCGGCAGGCAGATAATCAGACAGACGGGCAGGCAGACACGCAAGCAGGTAGACAGGTAGGCAGACCTGCAAGCAGTTAGACAAGCAGACAGACAGACAGGAAGGCAGACATACAGACAGGTAGGCAGGCAGACAGACAGGGGATATTGAGATCAGATTTTACTGCTTAGGATTACATGTAGGTCCAGAGTCTTGATAGATGCATTTAGTTTGATTTTATTAGTTATTTACATATATTAGATGGCCTCTATATCCTTTAAGTACTTGACAGTGGGTTTGTGTTCTGTGTTCAGACTTACTGTCATGGTGAAAAGTTAAAAGCTTGAAGCGTTCTTGCTGAGATCAGCAGGCTTTGGTCAGAAATATCTGTATTTGGCTGCTGCTGATTCCCTCCACCCCCTGCCCTGAGAAGGTCCCTGCTCCCCGCTGAGCAGAGTGATATCATCCCTTCGCTATTTGCTGAGGATGGGCTGCCTTGGCAATGTGTGCTATCGGACCTTCTCCGATCTGCATACTGCATTCAGGCCGAAATGTTCCATCCTGAATTTATCAGACCACAAAATGCATCTGCACAGCTTCAGCAGTGAACTTTTGCAAAACTCCGAGTGAGACAGGATACCTCCACTTCTTCTTTCTCCTTTCCGAAATCGTGGGTATTGTTGCCCACACAGTTACCAGTCATTGACACATATCCCAAAATATACGTTGTGCTTCTGAAATCCATTCGCAGATCTGTCCCTTTCCATGACAGTAACTTTTCTCCACCTGTAGTTCATTCTTTATGCAGAACTTACTTCACTCTACAACAGTGAGGATGTACAACAGCTGATATTAACCTGCATCTCTGAACACAGGTTGGGAGTGAGTTAGCTAGCTGGGTAATTTCAGAGGCACTTTGTAGCACAAAAGCTCATTTCTGAGGTCCATCTAAGGAGGAGGACCTGTGATGTATATTGCTTTCTGGCAGAAGCTTCTCAATGGGTGCATAGACTCTATATGGAAAAAAGTCTCTTCATACATGAAAGTCTCAGTACACGCTGCACCCATTTATCTTTTAGCTGCTCATCCAGTGCAGTGTTACTGGGGTCCTGCAGCCTCCCAGTATTTACATTAATATATCAGACACCTTTATCCAAACTGGCATCATTTCTTAAGAAGGATTAAAGAGGGACCCTGATCAGGGGCCCAATCAGCCTAGGGTTTGAACTAGTAACCTTCTGATTACAGACCCAGTGACTTACCCTGCTGAGCCACATACCCCCCAAAGCATAACCCACACCCAGTCTATCCACAAGACGTGCATATAGCCACACACAGAGACCCAAACACACGTGGACATTTAGAGACATCAGCTCATCCAGTAGCACGCCCTTAGACAGCGGGGGGAGAGTGCCGTCCTCAGAGGATGCCCGTATGCCAACCCCACATGCTGAGCTGGAGTGGCATTTAAACAGTACTGCCCGCTGTGTCTTAGTGTGCCATCCTGTCCCCAGCATACATAAAGGTTACGGGCAACAAAGCCGCCGTTAAACCCTGCAGAGGATTAGTGTTGGATTAGTACTCTGTCACTTTCTTCAGATGTTCCAGGCATTCAGGCAATGCAACGGATGGCTGCAACCCCGTGAATCTATGGAGAGTTTGCATTTTAGTCGTAATATCATTTCAGAGTAAAAATAAAGATGGTTTCCTTTGTCCCTGATGGGAAGAGGTGTGATATTGGGTTATTAAAATAAAAACACTGCCTGGAAGATCTGTCTACTTGTCAGACACTGACTGAGAAATATCAGTGCCGTCCACCCAAATCGAATGGCTATCGAAAAATAGATTTCAATTAATGAAAATGTGCAATGAAATAGTGGCTTTAAGGTTATTACTGATTGTTCATGCGTCACTGTCATTATTGTTCTCTTGCTGGGTTTCATGCACCGTTTAGCATTCAGGGGCCTTCAAAGCAATGTTTGGTCAGAGATATGTGACATCAGTCAAAGCCATCCAGAAAAACATGTTCGGTCCTCTCCTTCTTATCAGATTTTTTCCAATAGGATTTTAAAATGTAATAACTGTTAATTGAATTTGTGTCCTGCTGGGTAACCCTGTTACGTCTTCCCTCCAGGGCTGGGGTTTGAATCCCATCTCTGCTCTGTGTATGGAGTTTGCATCTCCTCCCAGTCCTGTGTGGGCTTCCTCAGGGTCCTTAGCAAACTTTCAGTCTGCACAATGGAAGCCAAAAGCTTATGATATGATTTATTTAGCGCTCTGAGCTGCATCTCATAAACTTAAAATTAAAATCTGCATCTAAAGTAATATATGCACATGAAAACAGTAGAAGCTACTGCCAAGTTGTGTGAGGTCGTCTGTGTTGTGTAGCATCCATCTTCTGTAACCACTTTTCCTATGCAGGGTTTCACAAGGCAGGGAACAACCCAGGATGGGGCGCCAACCCATCGCAGGGCACACTCACATGCAGCTTGCTAACTCCAATTAACCTCAATCTCCCAGGTAGTCAGTTTAATAATTACTGATTCTGATTGGTCAGAGGCTTCACACCTGACTGACAGGTAAAGGAAGACGGGAATACCAGCAGTGCTCAGACCTCAAGGACCGTGATTTGAATAATAGGGATTTAGACTGGGGGGAATCTGGTTTAGCCAGGGAAACACCACCATGACACGGGGAGAACATGCAAACTCCACACAGAGAGAACCCTTGTGCCACCGGTATGGTGCTAACCACCGCGCCATTCTGCCTCCCATGTCGGATTACATCCTTTAATCAAATGTAGGGTGTTATTCAAATTGCTCTGGGGTGAGGCTTATTTAAGGAGAGACTTCTGGGACAGTACAGAAATGAACTGCATTTATTGTTTAGCAGACACTCTTGTCCAAAGTGCCATCGAAGAAAGCAGTCTGAGACTGAGAGCAATTCTGGTTATCTGCTGGTCTGAGTTATCTGCTCCAAGGCTCTGGGGCTCAACTGTGAAATCACTCTGCCAGCCATAGGATTTGAACCAGCAACCTTCTGATCACCACATCTTAACTCTCAATCACACACCACCCATCAGGCAACGGCAACAAATTTCTGCACAAATTCCTAAGGGCGCGACTCCTCCTGTGCCTGCCTGGCCAGCACTATCAGAAACTTAACAATGTCACTTCAATTGGTCCAATCTGGGAAAAACTCACTTCCAGTAACTGAGGTACCTGTGGCCACAGGCTGATGAATAAGCATAACAATGTTAGAAAAGAAACACCCAAAGCAACCCAGAATTATTGCGGTGCCTTCCAGAGGCTCGGTGTAGCTAATAGGAAAAGAATGTAATTTCAGGGGTTATAGCCTCTGCTATTCTATGGCGGGTATGATAAAGTGCTGTTTTAATGCCGGCAGTCTTCTAATTAGCGTAATTCATGGTTCTGGAGTCATTAAGGCTCTGATTAGCTGACGGATACATCTTTGACCAACCTGTTGACCTGCATTTCCGTCTCCCAGCTGTCTCATCAAACCTGCCCACTTGAATGAAATTCAAAACTTCAGCTTGCAGACCTCGGCCCGCCCTGTCAAGGGTGTCACAGTCATGGTGACAGTGACACGCTCCTTCTACTCCTGGTTTGTTACGCTGCGTAGGGTAGACTTAAGCCACAGTGATCGCTTTCGTGTGCGATACACGCCGGTGACTCACCTTCGCTAAAGGGGCTTCAGAGTTCCATTTCTACGCGCCCGAATCACTACTTAACTCCTGTTGTATATTAATTGCTTATTACTTTGACCAAAGTGTTGATTGCATGGGGACATTTGGTAGCAAAAGTGCCACTTTGCAATCATCACACTGATAGCAATGGTAAGACGCAGTAGGCTAATTAGTGAGTTTCTACACAGGCATCACCTGCAATTTTGATCTAGTAAGTCAACATCTTGCCAACAATTCACTGTTCCATAGAAAAGTGTATCTTTGTGCCTTTAGAGGTTTACGAATGTGTGTGTGCCTCATAGGAGGGCAAGATGAAATATGCAAAGATGGTATTTCGTTCTGCTTGCTACCTGTGCAATGACAGTAACGACATTCCATTTTATTTAAAAGTACAGATACATAAGGTCTCTGTTATTAACAATTTACTAAACTGTATCCTTCTGTTTATTTTGCAGCAAATGTGGTACTTAATTATGTTCATGTTCTTGCTGTATATAATGTTTACGGGATATTTTTGATTTATTTTGCATATTAAGCATAAAGGTTAGTCATGGTGCGCTGTTATCACAGTAATATTCCAGTTGGCATTCGGTTTATATGTTTAATATAGGCGTTTATTTAATTTTTTTTTGTTTTCTGACTCACAGCTGTAACAAACACATATTGCTCATGGGGAGATATTTCTCAGTAATCTTTGCATCACAGAAGGCAGTGACTTTAGGGTCCATAACTCTGCCTGTCTCTCCTGCAGGACAGTGCCACAATGCAATTCTGTGCCAATAAGCTGGACAAAAAGGACTTTTTTGGCAAGTCGGACCCCTTCATGGTGTTCTTTAGGAGCAACGAGGATGGAACGTGAGTCTGGTTTTCTTGCTTTGGGTCGACTGTAAACAAAATGCACGTGTTACAGTAATCAAGCATTTGACAGACGCTCTTTCCAATGGCCGGGAAAAACAGAAAACCCACAACCGCAGCATTTGTTTATGTTTGTCTTCAGTTTATTCAGCATTGAATAATAATCAGCCTCACAAAGGCACCATGTTATTGTCAAATGAAAATTTGCACCCCAGGCAGGTACAGATGAGCTGTCCAAAATAGACACTGTGTTCCCATTGGCGATTAAAGTCTGTCTGGGTGACTCTGGATCTGCAAACCAGAAGCGTGAGTGATTTTAGCCATCAGGCTAATAGGGCACAAAACCGTAACCTCTCATGTCAACTTTCAGTGGTGAACAGCAGCAGACATAAACACACACTAAATGGTGCTAATCAAGCTTGTCTAATGGTACACCATTGAATAATGTCTTAAGCAATGAATTAAGCAATGGGCAGGAGGCAGGGAACAGCCCTGGACGGGGGGCCAGCCTATCACAGGGCAGCCTTTTATGATAGCTTGTTATATACAAGGCAGAAGAGAAACTTTTTTTGGATTAAACACATCATTCCTAAAAGTGTTTAGAGCAATACATCGATTTGCTAAACAGCTGCTATTAAGAGTTTAAAGGCTTAGCTGAATCCATCCCTGAATATATAAAGAAGTATCTTGTTAATTAATGTAGGAACTATGCAGAAAGCAATTTCTATGCAACAAAAAAAAAACATTTTAAAATCATGTTATTATGTTTTAAGAGAGATATAGATATTTTGGAATTTTTTTTTCAATCAGACTTTAGGGAACAATGTAAACATTTTTTACTGTATATACACAATAACAATTTAGAGGACATGGAAGACAGCTCATGGGGAAAACATCTGTGCCACTGTGGAACTGATACATTTTCCTTACAAGGAACATTGGAAATGACAGAAATGCATCCAACCTGATGTTACCATCTGTTTTCCTGCGTGTTACTAATCCAGCACGCCACGTTTTCAAATCTGTTTAACATACTGTTTTTTTTTTTTTAGCTTATAGATTCTGTCTTGATAAATTAAAATGTGACAGTGTTCACACCCCCTCATGGTTTACACCCACGATTCCCGTGGAGTCTGCTTAGTTAAACGCGGACTCGTCCTCTGCTCCTTGCGAGGATGCGTACATGTGCTTGCCCAGCTGGAAATCCCGTTCTTACGTTTAAAGACAAAGGTGTCCCGATGAAACGCCCCTTAAATGTGTCTCATGTAGCCCACAAACGAGGCCTCCCACAGAACGACAGCCTGTAAAACGTCATCCTAGAAAAGCACAAAACTGGACTCGTCGCTGTTTAGAGGCACTGATCACCTCTTATGGGCGGGAGCGAGAATGCAAGGTAATACGGAGTTTGGCGAGGGTCCAGCATGTGATCATTTATATCAGTTGCCATAGGCAACTATAGAGCATAAAATAAGCGTCTGCTGAGGGTTATGAAATAGCGCCTTGCTGCGTAGTGTTTCTGAGCCGGGAGGCGGCTGGCAAAGAGCTCTGTCGCTCATAGCTGAAAAAACTTGCCTCTCGTGATTGTGATCTCTCCCCCCCCACCACGCTCAGGTTCACCATCTGCCACAAGACGGAGGTGGTGAAGAACACGCTAAACCCCGTGTGGCAGCCCTTTACCATCCCGGTGCGGGCGCTCTGCAATGGCGACTACGACAGGTAGGGCTGGCCTTCCCTGTCCGGCAAGCCTGAGGCAGCGTGCAGCAGAAGCTGAGCTCGTGTGTAGCCAGGTGGGGGCTAGCCTGCGCTAACGAGCCAGGGGTTACACTGAAATAGCCGCTGTGACCATTTCCCAGAAGATCCCTCCTGCTGTGACTCATGGCTATGGGCCAAACCTGAATCTGTTCAATTAATATATGCAGCTGTATAACTGGGGAAAATGTAAAACTATCTGTTGTATTAGTTTCTCTGAGATGGAACTTGCCATGCACCTACCACCTACCAGGGATCTTCAGTACGTAGCAGAGTCACTAAGGAAATATAGACGCTGGCCTTCAATCAGGCGGCGTGATTTACCTTCCTGTGCGGTGCGGGTAGGAGGACCCCGAGAGACTGTGTGAATAAGGCTGATCTCCAGGATGGCCCATCGCTGATCTGACTGGGGATTGAATTTGTGGTGGAGATGAGCCGCTGATCTCTAGCCATGTGAATGTCATAATCCCCACCACCCCCAGGAGAAGCCTGACATGGGGCTGGGAGGGATTCCCTCAGCTGGGGAGGGGGGGCATGGCCTTGGTGTTGCTTTACTAAATGATATTCTGATTACAAAAGCAAGTGGATACTCAATTAAAAAGTGAAAATGTTTTTCTCCGCCGTGCACGATTAAAGGAAATTACTTGGCTCAGCATTTTTCATTAGGCCTGGATTTTCATGTTTACATATAAAAGGCACGACTATAAATGAAAGGCTTTAAGACTGAAATGTGTTATAATAAATCCAGATAAACCTCTAGCATAAGTATTATTTAGGACTTAAAGCGGTCAGTACTAATAAGGAGTGAAAGATTTGGAACTGCTTTATTTGACTTGACGCTCTTTAGTAGCTAAGCAGCATCTCTGAGTCCCATTTGAGCTGCATGGATCCATCTGGTGCTTTTAGCTCAAACGAATCGATCCCTTTATATTCCTCATCAAAAGCTTTGTCAAGATGAGACTAATGTGAAACTCCACTGACACAGATGGTTGGTCATGATGGTGCTGTTAGGGTACAGCTGAGAGTAAACATTGTGCTCAAAACCCGAAGAGGCCTTTCCAGGGTCCAGCTGTGCCGTGGATCTGTCCCTCAGCTGATGGACAAATGCACTCGTTAAATGCTGCTTTTCCTGACAGCACGTCTCTGAAACGTCGGCAGAATGGCCTGTTTGGTTTTCTCCCAGGAAAAAGGAATTAGTGGTCAGACCGGTGTTTTACAGGCAGACCGACAAATCGTCTGATCTTTTATATTTCTGGTCCCAATAGAAGCTGGTCCCAGGAAAGCGGCAGAAAATGAATTATAATTATTCCACCTTTATGTTTTCTGGAACAAGATTATTTTAAATAACAGCCATCTGTTATGCTTCTACGGTACCATCAAAGTAACAATAATCGAGAGAAAAACCCTTTTAAATAATGCAAAATCTGAAGATGTCTTGGTGTCTTCAGAAATGTTAAAAATTTGCAGACAGATTAATGGAAAATGCCTTTGATCTCTTCCTTTAATTTTGGAAAGATTCTTGTTTCAGTGATTTAAGTATAACTATTGTTCTCTATTTTTTTTAATTGACAAACAAACTCCATTACATTAAATATCATACTCCTCAAAAACAATGGCTGTCACATGCCAGTGTGTTTGTTTTGTTGACGGTATTAAGTCCATGATCCAAGACATGAAAGCTTTTAACCTCTGTGTGAAGATTAAAGTATCAGAGGAAACCTTTTGCTTTGTAAGGATACCATTAGACTTAAGTGCCTCATCATCATCAGAGAGGCCAGCCTGAATGATAGGTCCCCTAACTCTTAATGTGACGGCATTTCAAAAACTCACTTGAGCCCTGAATTCCTGGAAGTGGTTGATGAATCTGGACAGACTGAGAATAATTACCATAAAAGTGAAAGGCTACTCTGCAAATGCATTAGATATGAGAAGTTGATAGCTCGGAATAGATGGACAAAAGTTAGTGCAAAGTGTGTTTTAAAGGCATAAAAGAGATCAAGTGTCAAGTCGTGAAGCCCATTGGCCAATGTAAATCCAGGTGTTTCCGATTCCAAAGCAACACTATGTGACTTTCTCACTGCGTAAGGTCTGTAACTGGTCTTGGTTCACAGAAGAGTAATTCTCTTCTACAGTGGCATCAGTGAACTTGAAAGTCACAGTTATTGTGACCAGGACTGCCTTGTCTTTGCACATCCCTGTCCTCCTGCTCCAAGTAGAGGGTTCCCCAGGATGGCGGTTCTGGGGAGACCTGGTGGGAGAGGTGTGGTGGCTGCTCCGTCTCAGTCCAGTGTTTGTCATCCCAGTCCTCAAGGACCCCCAGTACACATTTTTGCTCCCTCCCAGCTCCCAACACACTATTCTTGGTTGGCTAAGAGCCTGTGGGGAGTAAAAATGTGGACTGTCTGGCAAAACACTGAAAACTGTCTGGCAAAACACTCTGAGAAACACTGTCTGTAAATGTTGGACGGTTTAGGTGCTCCACAGCTAAGGAAGCTGAGCTCCTTCCCAGGAGTGGCTCCCCTAGCTGCCAACTTGTGTACTGCGCCGTATCTATTTTTGCTCTGCAATTGGGAGAGATGAGTGACAAGAAGCCTGCAGCTACCGCGTCTCCTGTCGTCTCCTCTGCACCCCCTGCTGCCCCCCCCCCCCCATACCCACCGGCCCCACCCAACGCGAGTGCCTGCCCAGGGGGGGGCGGGTGAATCATGCCCTGAAAGAACATGTCACCTTCTCCCTTTTTTTAAAGGACTGATATTGATTCCGCGACCTCATATATGCTCTTGTCCCAAGAGACTTTAATCATATATAAGTCGTAAGCTCTCTCTTTCAAAGTGACCTACATAGATTGCAAGTGTACATGTAACACAGCTATTCAGTCGGATCTTTTACTGAAGAGATTCAGGCTGATCTGAGTGGCTTGATATGACACACGGCAAGCACATACGCTGATGCTCTTCTGGATGCCTTGCAGGACGATCAAGGTTGAGGTTTACGACTGGGATCGGGATGGCAGGTGAGTCAGGGGCCAAAGAGCCGTTACATCTCAGCCTGGTGGGTTGGGAACCTGGGACCTGACTTGTTTACACAGGTGTCTTTGAGGTTTATCTGGTTAAATCTAGGTCCTTCTCTTTGTTATGTATGTTCCCTCAGCATGTATTGTGATGGTTTATGCCTGAGCTACAGGCTTCCTTGTAGTGATCATACTTTAAGTGAGGTTACCACCATTCAGCTGGCTTTTTATTACTTTGCCCTCTAGGATTATGTGGCAGCCATACCAAGTTCTCCCTCGGGCTAATTAGGGGTAATTAGGCACATTGTTTCCATGAGCCGGTGCTCTCGCAGACTGCTAACTGATGGTGGCCTTTCTCTGCGTGTCCAGATGTTCTTCTCTGGGAGACACTGATGTGTGTCTGTCTCTGCCTGCAGCCACGACTTCATTGGCGAATTCACGACGAGCTACCGAGAGCTGGCACGGGGCCAGAGCCAGTTCAACGTCTATGAGGTGAGTGGCACCGCACCGCTTGTCAGATTCTGGCCATCTGGGAGTAAAACAGCTGTTCCAGATGTGAATCGCGAGCCCATGCCAGTCTGATGTGCACTTTAACAGCCCCATTACCCAGCATGCAGCTGGCTCTGTATTTGCTCGCCCACGACTACTGCAGCCTGAGCTAATGGCGTTGCTGATTGCCACGGAATGGAATCTCATGCCAGATTCCTCTTCGCGTCGGGATTTAGACCTGTCGCTGATCTGCGTGGCAATTTATTCCATGCATTACCAAACGAATTGTTTTAAGAGAACCATCGTGTTTGTTTTCTCGGCAATAGCTAACGGCCGTTTTGTTCTCTATCGCTCCCCTGCTCTGCTCCCCAAGTCCTGTAGAGATGCTGATCAGCAGAACGAAATTAAGTTTTTCTGTGGTAAAGTTTATGATCAGAGATTAACAGGAGACCCAGGGAGGGAGGAATTATCAGATGTATTTCCCAGTGGTAGTCCTTCTCAGTTTACCTGGAACTGATTCACTTGAGGGTAATATGAGCTGTGTTAGATTACATGGTGAAACCATCGAAATGTTCACGAATGAGCCTTGTAGATGTTGGGGGCATTTCGATGAGACGGCACTCGTGTGTATTGATGAGTGGACCTTGCTGCTTGGTAAATAGAGCCCCAATTTACCACAGTGGGCTTCATAAGCGCTATCAATGACAATCCAGGCCCATTTTCACCTGACGAGACGTTCGCATAATCATCCGACCATGGTGATTCAATTACTGTATCTCACTATGCGTAGCGTAAGGAGCCACGGGGGCCAGCTACAATAAAGGAGAAGAGAGCTTCCGTGTCTGACAGAATCCTCAAGTGGATTTAATCAGGAATGATCTGAAGAAAGTTCTTCCCTCCGCCCACCGCAGTGGCAGTGCGGCCGGATTCTGGAGCAGATTAAACTCACTGGAGCGTGACAGGAGATGGGGTGTGAGGAGGGGAGGGTCCGCCAAGTTTCTGCCAGCTGCTGCCTTTTCACGATGTGGCTCTCATTAAGATTCCCCGGTCCCGTGTCTTCCCGAAGACCAGGCTAGAAACCATATAAACCATAGAAACCATGCCTCCATATGCTTTTCTGTGTAATGTCCATTTCTTAATTCTTACATTATTTGAATACATTTAGATGCTGTCTGATTAACTACGGTGATAAGAAACTGTTATTGTCAAAAAGCGTAGGCCTGCAGTTCATAACGAGCGTGAGAAAGAGGGATCCTGTGTGTGTTTTGACGCAGATAGGAGTCCTGGGATTGGTCTGGGGCCCTTGGTGTCACCCGCTAGGTTGGAGAAACATGGAGGTGTGACATGAATGTCAGATTTGACTGGCAGTCAGTATGAAATTCTGTATCCATGTCATGGGAACAATGGCAGCTGGTAACTATAGATGTGTCCCCCGACAACCCCTCCATCTGACACCTAGTAATTGGTTTCCGCGGAAACAAGCCACCCATCGCATGCCAGCTCTGCCCTGAACATGGCACCTCCCCTCCTAGGTACCCTGCCATGTGCGGCATCTTCTCCTCTGTGCCAGTGAAAACTTGCAGGGTGTTGGTGTGGAGGGGGTGCCAGGTATAAGCAGCCTCTCCCTTCCCCTGAGAATGGTACTGGTGGTAGTGCGGCGTATTTCAGGATGAACCGCCTCATCTCCATTCCAAGCCTGGCTTTCTCACGTTAATCGCCACACAGAGAGCGCCATCTGCAGGTGGGGGTTGATTGAGACAATTGCAAACTTCAAAGAAGGATCGGCGTCCTGCTTCCCACGCTGTGCATCTTTCATGGAGGAGATGCAGGTGCGGATGCGGAGTGGGGAGGTCGGCTTCGCTCTTCTGCGGTGCAGGTTTCCTGGGTGTAGTCAGGCTGCTGCTTTCCTGCTCTCCAGGAGAATCGCCCTCACCGGTGCTACCACCATCTCTGCCATCAGACAGCTGTGGGCGTGTCCTTCCACTGTTCTGATAATCTCCCTCTCCACAGCCTCTGTATTTTTAGTTCTTTTTTTAATGTAGAGAGAGTGAGAGAGAGAGAGAGAGAGGGAGAGAGAGAGAGAAATTGACCATGAAGGAGAAAAGTCCTGACAGAAGAATGTGGTCAGCGTTGTTCTGCAGACAGCTGGAGGTTGTCCTGCCGCTTCACATGACCTGTTATACCTGTTATGTAAAAAGCCATCGAGGTTCCTACTGGGCCGCTGCTCCCCATTCGCTCTGCCCCTCTGCAAATGGAGGGTGGCTCAGTGCTACATGGAGGCTCCCTGCCTTTGCATCTCGCTCTGGGCTTTGGTGGCACTGTGTCACGTACCCACTGTGTCTGTTTGGCTTCTAGGTGGTAAATCCGAAAAAGAAAATGAAGAAAAAGAAATATGTGAATTCGGGAACGGTGAGTGTGCACGTGTCGAATCTCGACCATCCCTCCACCCATTCTGAAGCTCCTGAGAAGCCCCCACTCTTTCACCGTTGATTTTAGCGGCACAGAAAAATGACATCCCCTCTGTGAACGAGCGCGTCATCGCCAGATTAGTCGTTATCCCTTTTCACACTTCAGGCTAATTTACATAGATTTAAAAAGGAATAGATCCGTGTTGTTGTCTTGAGGTGTTTATCGGTCGTCCCCGTGATGGCGTCTCAAAATAGCCGTGCTTGGCAACTGAGTTGCCGGGGCGATCCAGCGGCCATCCGTCACTACGGACGGCAGATGGTGAGGTAGCCATGGCCAGCAGCCAACTGCCAGTCCACATTTAGAGTGTGGCAGAACGGTAACCGCTATCGATTGGTTGGGTCTGAAATCTCTCTCGGCTGCTGCTGTGTTGGTCACCCAGGATGCTGTGACTTAAACCAGCCAACTAATCCTCAGCCTCACTGAACTGCCAAGATGGAACATATAGGTTTGCTGGATTTGCCAGAAATGTCATTTTCAACAAAGACAAACCAGTGCTGAAGAAAGCCTGAGACCAGATCAGCCTGTGTGAATGTACATCTGCAGAGTGTAACTCAACAGCTCAAGCCCCTATGAAGGTTGCTAGTTCGAATCCCAGGGCCAGCAGATTTGACCCTTGAGCAGGGCCAGTTACACTGTCTCATCCTGCTTTCTGACCCTCACTTGTTTGTTGCTTTAGACAAAATCGTCTGCTAAATTAAACAATTTGAATATCCTGCCCTTCCCAATACAATTAGCAGCATGTTAATACTCTATAAGGTCTGCATTTCCTATTTGATTTATATGTGATGCTTGAGATCGAATTGGCTCCTGTTTTCGCACCAATCACGACACTTGTCTCACTAACTAGAAGCGAAGTGAGATGAGTCAAAAAATAACACTATGAGGGGATTTCAAAAATAAAATCTGTCATTAAAAAGTGCTTTTATTGGCTGATAATAGAGGTATTGCTCTTAGTCCCCGGCAAATATTATCAGCCATCATCAGCGTAGGCGGTAGCAAGGCTGAGCGGCAGCCACTAACAGGAGTGTCCGTGGTTTGCGAGGACTGATATTCATGGCGAAGCAATTAGATTGTTCTGGAATCATCCTGCCCACGCAACCAAGTCACGTTCTTTTTATGGCTTTACAGCTCAATTAGCGGAGTTATTAATCTTGTCTTGCCATCAATCTGCCAAGAAGCCCCATTACGTTCTCTGCCGCTCTGATGGCTCTAACGTGTACAGAGCACTGAACGCCGCCTATTTCTCTGACCCCAAGGTGACGCTGCTGTCCTTCTCTGTGGAGTCAGAGTGCACCTTCCTGGACTACATCAAAGGAGGGTGAGTATGCAGGGCAGGGTGTGCGCAAACACACACACACACACATGGATCTGTACACATATTTTTGTGGGGACCGTCCATTCATATCTATGAGCAATACCAACAATGATAACCTTAACCCCTCCCAAGCCCTAATCTTAAGCATAAGAAACCAAACAAAATCCCGGTGTTTTGGCATTTTTAGTTTTTTGATTACATTCATACATTTTTATAAAATTGAATTTCCCCTCGTAGGGACCAAAAAAAATGGTCCCCACAATATCAAAATAACAGATTTTTATCACATTGTGGGGACATTTGCATGCAGAAATGCACGCACACACAGGAGTGCACGGACACACGTGTGGAAATACACTTTTACAGGAGTGCATGGACACAGGTGTGTGGCAATACATGGTCAGAGGAGTGCACAGACACGTGTGGAAATACACATGTATAAGAGGTCCATGGACACACATGTGGAAAAACACACCCGTAGGAGTGCGTGGAAATACGTGTGTACAGGACACAAATATGCAAACTAACCACTTCTACCAGTAGGCGAAGGTGCATCTTGATTTATATGAATTTACATATTTTTATGAAATACAGACTTCTCCATCTTCTGAGAAAATTCTTCCTACAACAAAGGTGCCCTTTAATAATCATGTAACATTTCTCCCAGCCAGCAAGCCTCGGCTGTCTCTCTGCTTCATCATGGTAGAGGAGCTGCCTTCCCATTAATTTTGTGAACTTATAATAATAAGCAGGACAGTAATTTAATGGAAAGGAATTAAGAGGAAAAAATATGGCAATTGTGATAATAATGGCTGTTTAATAAGGCAGGGGTGGCATAAAGGTTGCACATCAAGAGAATTGCATAAATATAGCTAGCAGCTTCTGACGAATACATTTACCCGGCGACACCTGTGGGGTTTTCTGGGACGTTTTTTGGGACATTTGTAAAGATTTCAACTTGAAATGCCAGCTTAGCTGTCACTCTTACAGTCCCTTGCTGAGGACAGAGTTTAACACAACAAGGTCTCTCTTTCTGAGCTGGTATCAGTCAGACGACAGCTGGCGTTCTGAAGCGCAGCACAGGAAGTTTATCCCATTTTTTTAAAGTAATTTTCAGCAGGAAACTATATTATGTCCTGCCTCATCGAGATATGTTCGGCTGGGTTTTGCTCTCTAGCAAAATGCATCTGTGCGTTTACAACAGCTTGCCAGCAGCTAATTTCAATTCAGACTTTCCTTTCCATTCCCCTTAAAGTGCAGATTCTGGCGTGAGCTTGTAAAAAAAAAAAAAAAAAAAGGCGATGGCTGTCTTCCTGCATGCAAAGCTGATTCCTGGAGTTGACCGCATTTGCCTGCTTCCTTCAGAGAGAGATGCGAATGTGTGACAAGAAGGGGCATGCTCAAAACAAGTCAATCAGCTAAAAGAATGAAGGCTTGTTCTTGAAAAACAGCAGATGGTTAATTAAAACTGTTTTAAATAGAATCTAACAGCCGTGGCCTTTATAGGGCTAAGAATCCACCTAATTCCTTTAAAATATACAAGTGTAGCAACCTTCTGGTGAATTTGGCTCTTTCAGTGAATGTGGCCAAAGAGCAGATGAGTCCACCTACCCATGAACACCGTGTGTGGCGCCTGGGTCATTAGCGGCTCTTTGGGGGGGACGTTGGGAGGAGAGTTCCAGGCAGGAGAGATGCATCAGGGTTGTTTGTCTGGGGCCGAGTGAGCAGGAACAGGGGGCGCCGTGAACGTGGGAAGGAGGGAATTTGCCGGGACCTTCTGCGTGTGGAGCTGGAGGAAACACACGTCTGATTGTAATACAGGTTAGCATGTCAGTTAGCATATGAAAAGATGATTATGGCACAAGGCAATCAATTCTATTATAGGAGAGATGGAAAGGCAGTCCTGCCAACTGCGGTCTTGTTTGATTGGAGGAGGCGGCAGCAAAGGAGCAGGGATTGGCTGGGTACAGACATACAGCTCTGTGCTTTTGCACTCCAGTTGGCCATGTTGGCATTGGGGTGCGGCATGTACGTGTGTACAGCACGCTTGTGTGTTAATACCACATTGTCCATACAGAGGTATACCTTGGCATGGACCACAGTGCAACATACAGGCAGAGTGACAGGGCATTTCTGATGGTTTAAAAGGAGCAAAACACAGGAAATGGTGAAACATGGAGGCTGGACTTAAAAGACACACATAATCAGGGTTAGGGCATTTATTGTATTACTTATTAGATACTACGAGAAGCAAATGGCACCTTCATGATCAGTCACAAAAACCAGGCAGCTTTCTGGCCTGATTTTTGTTAGAATCTGGTTAATATTTAATGAGTACTTCGTGAAACAGCAAAGCAAATTAAACTTCCAAACGCAACATTTATAATAATAATAATACATTTTATTTAAAAGGCGCCTTTCTGACACTCAAGGTCACCGTACAGGCATACATAAAAATT
>JAODUD010000127.1:8360165-8374882 GCA_026784285.1 Stomatorhinus walkeri
CGCCCCCCCCCCCCCCCCACAGGTAACCCCTCCCAGTCCACCTCACTGCACTACATGAACCCCTACCAGATGAACGCCTATGCCATGGCACTCAAGGCCGTGGGTGAAATCATCCAGGACTATGACAGCGACAAGATGTTTCCGGCACTGGGCTTTGGTGCCAAGCTGCCCCCAGATGGACGGGTGTCCCACGAGTTTCCCTTGGTGATTAAAGCCCGGTGCACTGACCACCTCCCAGTAAAACAATGAGCACCTCGTCCCCTATATTTTCACTCAATTCTGGGTATCGACAGTAAATGTGAGAGCTGCTCCTTCAGACAAATGCGTCCAATTCTCCCGTCTGTGTGTGGCAGACTTTAAACATAAATACTCTTTAAACCTTAAAGGATAATAAATTCACACTAAATGAGTTTCACGACGCAAATTGAGATCCGTGAGGTTGCGACAGTCCTCGTTTGTTCACTGAACCTGGCACAGAGGTGTATCATTAACTAAAGATTTCCACTTAGGCCTTGTTCAGCAGCCCTGAAATATCCCCAACCCCATCTCACTGAACTAATAAGCACCTGGCTGCAGAAATATGAAACACATCTCCTGCTATCACATTGATTGACAGTCTCACCTCCTTAAAATCACTTCCGATAGAGTTATGGAGCCTCACCCAGTCAGTTGCTCCTGCCCTCAATTTCCAGCAGTAAAACCTTTTGACACTTTTGATGGTCAAAATTTCTTTTCAGCGCCTTATGCTACCAGTTTTGCACATTATCTACAGTAGAGATTCACTGGCATATTATTAATAATGTATAGGTATGAATAAAATTGAAAAAAATATGAATTATGTATTTTTTAAGGCTATGATGTTCAGAATACAAGAAAACTGTTTAAACAGTTTCAGCTGATTGGCTTTGTAATTCTTCCTTACACTGTGATGGCATTTTTATGGATATCTGAATATAATCCATAACTAAGTAAATCCTTGCTCTGGTTTTTCTTTGCTAGAATGGCAATATAGAGAATCCATACTGCAATGGCATAGAGGGGATTTTAGAAGCCTACCACCAAAGCCTGAAGACAGTGCAGCTCTACGGACCCACCAACTTTGCCCCAGTTATTAATCACGTGGCCAGGTGAGTCCAGTCAGGTGTGAGTCTCTCCATGTAGTGCCATCACTGGAATCCAGTAGCATGATGCAATGAATGTTTTTGGCCCATTATAACCTTACCTGGGGTGTATTATAGTGGTGTGACTTGAACTGACTTATCCAGGAACAGACCACAATACGTTGCAGATGTCTCTAAAACTAAATCAATATCTAGCGACTAGAAGATGGTTGCTAACTAGCTGACTAGCTAACATGCTTATTTAACGTTTAGTTTAGTGACTGTCTTTGGTCAATAGGGCCCCCCCACAAAGATGCATAGTTTTTAGTGGTGCTAAACACTACTGCTGGTTGCACGTTGAAAGATGGTGCTTGTGGGTAAAAGATTTTGAACGAGTTTGATAAACACGACCAAAAGTAGAAAAAGGTCAATCAATTCGTATGATGACAAGGGATGAAAAGCACCCTTGCCTTGCCCCCGCCAGAGTAAATTGTGCCCTGTCAGATTATGAATCCATTCCCCTCTCTAATTAAGATGTCCATCCCAGGGCTCCTAACCTGCCAAACTCCTGCTTAATGCAGCTCACAAAACTGAAATAGAAATGGCACACAAACTCAACAGTAGTGCTTTAAAGATAAGAGAATAATCCAGGGGATTATTTATCTACAGTAGCTCGAAAGGTATTAAAGTCGTTGGCTGAAGATATGAAAATATTGTTTTGTTTTTTTTTTTTTAAAAAATGCTCAATACTGTTGCCAATATGCCATGGTATGAACCTAATGGAGAGTGAGTTCGGGCAGTTAATATTTCATTTTTAAATATTTTTCAATAAAAATCTACTAATATAGTAGCCTATAAACTATATTTAGACTCCTATTCATGCATGCAAGCTTTTGAATTCACTGCCTGTTCTAGTTGTGCATGTCTGTGGTGTCTGCAAGTTCTCCTGGTGTCCTACAAACCAGAGGCGTGTCAGATTAGGGTGTCTAAATAATCCCTTTGTGTGCCCTGTGATGATCTGGCATGCTTGTGCAGGTTTTGCATGGGATAAGCTCATTGTATGATTTCCAGTATGGGATCGTGGCTCTCAGTTGATAAGTAAATGGAGGCTCCCCTCTCCTCTGTTAGGTATGCAGCAGCTGTACAGGATGGGTCTCAGTACTTCGTCCTCCTCATCATCACAGACGGCGTCATATCAGACATGGCCCAGACCAAGGAGGCCATCGTCAACGTAAGTCACTGGTGCAGCTTCACCTCTCGTATCAGGTGGTGCAGAGAATTCTCACTGCTGCAGTTTGGTCTCGCATCCCTTCGCTCTTTTACATCACCAAATTGCATGCTGCAGATTCAATTTACAGATCCAGATGGTTGCTACCGGTATGTTTATATATCCGTGGTCTGAGACTGTTGAGCAGTGATGTAAAGTATCATGACAGGTATTAAGCAAAACATTGTTAGTCTCTGACTCTCCAGCTGCAGTGCTTCCACTATCGCCTGAGGGTTGTTGGTTCGGCACGTACAACCTCAGGCTCCTCGCCCACGGAGAACCGCAGAGAAGGAATGTGCCCGTCTTCATAGCCGGTGAGGTCAGGAGCCATCCAGCAGACTGGATTTAAAGGGAATTTGCGACTGTTGGTCAACCTGAGCAGAACAGCCACACCTTCCTTTTAAGATCTTGCCTGCTGCTCAGTCTCTCCCTGACACGCCTCCTCTTCTGGCCCTTTGCTGGACATTTCACCATGCTTTCACTCAGTTTTTACCATGCTTTGTGCATCTCAAAAGAATGGAAGGATGTTCAGTTTTCAAGAGGTTGTGCTCTGAAAGCTTGTACGGAAGGACATATCAAAATATTTCGGCAAATGAAAAACTCTGTGGGGGGGTGCAGGTTGTTGCTTGTTGACTTCTAACAGAAGTGTCTGTTTGAGGCCTTTCAAGACAGTCTTTCAAATGCCAATGAACACTTTTCCGTTTCCTGTAAAGACAGTCTTTCAAATGCCAAAGAACGTTTGTTGTCAAGCCTGTCAAGCACTCTGGTGAAAAACAAAGAAAAAAAAAGCTGTCACTCTTCTTCTGTTCCACCCCTTCCTTTGTTCCTGTTTATTAGGCGACAGAATTTCTTCTGGAGTGCGGCAGTATGGGGAAACGCCCCAGGCCCATGATGCCTCAGTGAACCTCCCTGAGCTTACGACTTCCTGTCAGGGTTAGGAGTGAACTGGCCAGTGAGGTCCGAGTGCTGTGTAGGTTGCTTGATGGAGACTGGTTGCTGTGGTGACAGGATATTCCAAGTTAGCTGGGAGGGGAGGCACCTATGGATTCTTATAATGTGTGTGTGTGTGTGTGTGTGTGTGTAGACTTCCTCATCAAAGCCTGCGTGGCCTGTCCCCAACCTCTACTCCAGGGGGCCTTTTAACTCTCTGACCTACTTGACGCCTCACTTGTGCTTTGCCCCTCCCCCACCCATGGCTCACCGACTGCCTTCTCTTCACCATCTTTCCCTCCACATCGCATGGTCTTTGATCAGACTCTCCTTCCTGTGCCTCTCCGGCACACACCGTTCTCCTCATAATTGCTGAGGTTATTTTTCCACACCGAAATGTCTAGGTACAAATAGCCCCACACCTTAACAACCCTTTGACGCTCACACTCTATTAAACACCTTACTCGCAATATGTAAGTAACAGTAGTTACCCGCCCTCTCTAACTCGTGAATAAACCAAACGTGATCACAGCATCACGTTTTGTCCATAGTTGTCGCTAGTCGTCATTAGTTCACCGTACAACCTACTGTGCAGTATTGTTTATTCCTATTGTTTATTCCTATTAACTTAGTATGGAATTCTATTCTATTTAATACCTCCCTTGACATTCTTCACTGTTCATTGTCATTCATAATTTACTGTTACTGTTTATTAGTGTAAATATGTGTGTTGCTGTCAACGAGGATTTATCTGTATGCATGTCTATCTTTCTGGCTGTGTGAGCAATGGAAGTCTGGGAGAAACTTCCAGACGTTCTGGTACTTTGCAAGTTTCAAGAGCTGAGCTTCGCTCACGGGGGTGGGGGTTGGGGTTGGGGTGGGGGTGGTGACTTGTTGCCTCCATTCTGTCGTGTCTGACAGCCCCCAGGGTCATCTAGACGACGGTCAAGTTTGTCTGCTTTCCAGTGTGAGCTGTCAGCTTTCATGTGTATCTGTCTGTCTAGGCGATCAGTGTTATTTTTGGTGGACACCGGAGGTCAGTTTGAAATAATAATAATAATAATAATAATAATACCTAAAGGTATTTGGAGTTCAGTCCACTTAGGAACTCAATCTTGACCTGCTTAACATTCCAGACCATCCCCAGGGGACTGATGGATCCATTCAGATCCACAGGACATCCGTTTTTGGCCTGGTCTTCATCCGTCACAGAAAGATGGATGTCAAATGTAACCCTCTAGCTAAGAGGACTTCACTTTCTTGGCCGTTTCCTCCTGCTACGGTTGCCCGACCATCCAGCAAAACAGCTAGAAAGGAGAGACATCAGTGCTGTTGGATGTCACTGATCTGGATGAAAGTCTGTGTTATATCATGATCTGTAACTGTTACATCAGTTATTGAAACTAGACACTGGATGTTGCAGTATGGCACTGCGTGGAGGGTGGAAAATCAGTGTTGACATACTGGAATGATATCAGTAGCTGTATACACCTGCTTATATAAATGTGATGCCTTGTATATTAATCTGAATTTCAGCTTTAGAAGTATAGTCATGCTTTTCCATCATGCACCTGTCACTGGGAGGAAGATGAATTTATGTTCTACTGGTAACTGAGTGCCAGCTGACAGATGCTGCTGGAGGACTGGTGGATTACCATCGTCACGCTGCATGAAGGAGCGCTCTACGCTTCACCCCCTACGAAAAAGTTTAGGCAGGGAAACAAAACAAACACAGGGTGCCATGGAATTCCTCCTCTGGCTGTTTGGTGGTGGAGCCAGACTTGCAGAGGTGTATTCGGCTGCCTAATTTAACTTCCAGCACTAATGTTGTCATCGGAACCTTAGTGGAAGATGCAGAGGAGGAACATGGTTGTTTATTGAAATATCTTGTGGAGAATGTGCTGTGGGTGATGCAATCCTGGGTCTGTCACGCGTGTCGCATGTTTCGCCTCTGTTATGCATATTATTGCGGCACTGCTGCGAGCCTGAGTGCGGGGGATCGTGGGCTGTCACTCACCTGGTAAGGCGGCGGAGTGCAGGGTGTGACACTGCCTGAGTATTTATATCCTTGCTGCCTCAGGTTCGATGAGAAGGAATCTGGAAAGGCATTGCAGGTTTTGCTGTGAAACACGGTGGCTTGTGTCTTGATTCTGCTGAGACTGTAGCCATCAAAGATGACCCCGCTCATCTAACAACAGGCACTCAGTCGCTGGTCGTATTTGGAGACGGGGGGGGGGGGGCAGTCTTTTGGATGGTCAAGGGGGTGATTAGAGAGATGTAAATGACTGCATCCTATGTGTATGGAATGTGTGCTTGTGTGTCTTCACTGACTCTCCTCCCAGCGACTGGGGATGTGGTTGGGTGGGTGTTGGCGAGGTTGGTGCTGTGCCAATCGCGTTAGCCCAACCCTGTCCGACCCCACATTTCCCCTTCAAGCACGTTTCACACTTGCTCCTGCATTCAACCTGCATCCAATTGCTAGAATCATACACACCTGTGCACACAATTATAAACATTCTGCCCGTACATGCATACACACTTACATGCAAAAAATCAATCTATATCCACTGAGTAAGCTTTTAATAATAAGTCATCAGTTTCACATTTATATACTTCATTTATCCAAAGGAACATATATTTTTATGAAAACCAGTTCAGACAGTCCCTGGTGAAATTTGGGGTTAGCACCCTTCCTCATGGGCTCAATGGTGAAATCACTGCCAGTCCTGGGATTTAAACTGGCAACCTCCTAATCTACTGAACCACAGACTTAACAGGTAGCGCTTACTTAATGTTAATGCCTCCATTACAGCCGGGTTACCCAACCATGAATTCCTACATGAGCATGAGCAGGTTTTTTCCTTCAGGCCTCATCAACAAATCAATTGAATTTCATAGAGCAGACAATTGTGTTGCTCTAAATGTTAAAAATTTAACTGCAGCCATTTTAGATGTGGAAGGCAGAGCAGTGTCCTTTGGCTTTACAAAACTCGATCTTCAACTAATTCTTGTGTAGAGAAGCAAAATGAATTACAGGATACGCAAATTCATACTTGCAGTCTGAACGCAAAGATGTAGACTGACTCACAGACAAGTAGATTCACACGCATATGAGGCTGCTGGATCCATCGTGTAGATCTGGCCCCCTGACCAATCCCCACTTTCTAATTTCCCATACGATCATTGGTTAGTGCCCCTTCTACCCAAAGTGCTATTTTGCATGGATCGTGCTTTTCCATGCTTTTCCAGTTGATTGAAAAGGCTCTGACATTGTGGGGGAGACACTATCGCAAAAACTCAAGAACAATGTTCATCAATCTTGGAGGACGACGCGTAACTTAGTAATGAGTAAGTGAAAGTGAGAACCCCGGGCCACATCTACATATATGGGCGGCTTCTGTTCCTCAGAGATGACGAAATGAGCACCTCTCTCCCTTCAAAAATGATTTATTAATGGCCCTACTTTGTGCCTTTCCTGTGGTGCAGTGGGAACCAATTGAATGTTTAACTTTCTTTGGGAAACTCAAATATTTGGCGCACATGTGCATTCCCTCATATATTCTGGGGATTTAGCTCTTTGGGAGGTCTGGGTGCCATTGTCTGTGAGCCAATATATGCAGTGTGATCTGTTGAGATTACATACAGAATCCACAGATCTGTCTGTAGACACACGGCATAGGTGTTTTAATCTAGTGCAAGCTGTCAGTGCAAACTTTCCATGTCTTTTACACAAAGTTTTTCTATTTTGTGATTTTCACTCCATCAATGTGGGACAGCGTTGCTCTAGCTTGCAGCAAGTCAGGTTCATACTGTGTACAGTCTTTGGCTATTCAGTTCTTCAGACAACTTGCGGTGCACCTTAATGACCTCTCAGCACTAATAAATATTCCCATGTTTCTTTCAAGGCTGCTAAGCTTCCAATGTCTATCATTATCGTTGGAGTGGGACAGGCTGAGTTTGATGGTAAGTACCGACTTTCACATCCTGCCGCATGGGATAGAAATCAATATAAACACAGTCATTACCAATAGTAAATCGTGCTTGCAAACAAACAGATGTTAGTCGATCTGCACTCGGATTTTATCTCAGTGCTGCTAATACCTCTCCTCAAGGAACCCCAAGGTATTCCATAGATCCAATCTTGTTTGTTGATTCTGCTAAGCACTTGTGATTAGCTGATTCATTAAATGAGATGATCTTGTGGTGGAAAGCAACGGATAAACTCAATGACCCATGAGGAAAGGTTTTGTACAGTATTATCCAAAGTATCCTCTCCATTCTCTCAAGGCCCTTAGTCTGTAGCTAAGATGTTAACTGACAGAGTTTACTGCTAGCGCTCTTTGTGGTAAATAGATCTATGTCCCATCTTGGTGTGCTGGAGATAACTGTCAACACATGTCTCATCTCCCACCTCCCATTTTCCTTGCTTCCCCAGCTATGGTGGAGTTGGATGGTGATGACATCAGGATTTCTTCACGTGGGAAGCTGGCAGAACGAGACATTGTTCAGGTGGATGCCACAAACGAGAGCTTGTCCGTGAATTGCCTTGCCTAAGAAATTGCAGAAAATATATTAAGAGGTAGGGTTAGGGTGAGTTCAGCTGATGGAGGATCAGACATGAGGTGGTGCTCATCGGTCTTACACATAGAAACTGTTTTGAAAACAAATATGAAAAGGTTTGTTAGGTCAGTGTGGACCACAGTTGCAGAACCTTGAAACAAACTTGCATTCAAAAGACTGGAGTTTTTAAATCTGACATCTAACAGTTAGCAAGCAGTAAACTGGCCCAAATGAAAGAAAAAGAAAACAAAAATCAATTAATTTAGCTATAAGGGCATCTTTAGATGTTACTGTATAAAACACTTTACCCTGATACTCCATGGTCATGTGATGGCATTGAAGTACAGCTATCCCCGCTGCCAAAAAGAGTCGTCAATCAACCCTGAGGGGGAAATGGCTTCCCTATTTATTGTTATTGATGCAGCAGTTCTGCTCTTTAAAGAATAAAACGACGGCAGCAAAAGAAGCATGTGCACATAACTTTAGGTGCTGCTAGCAGGAAGCATCGGGGGAGCCATAAAGGCAGAGGAAGTCAGGGAGGTTCCAAGGGCCATTCATTGAGATGACAGGGGCCCTAAATCATCATAGCTGTATTTGTCTGTGTTGGGGGCCCAATATGATATGTTTTCATTGGGCCCATTGAACATAACATTGTTGCGGACACAAGCTGAAAGTTTACGCACAGTATAAAGGGATGCCATTCCTTTGGCCACACAGCACAACTCCTCAGTGCTTCCTAATATCGCCTGCTGAAAGGTCAACATCTCTGCCTTGCTGTGAATTAATAATGCTAGCTTGATATTAATAGATAAACACAGTTCAATTCCATAAGTAATTACGATAAAATAGGTGGAATCCTACAGGCCCATTTTTAGCTAAAAAATTGATTAACATTTTAAAATTTACGGTCAACATATACACCATCATTTAAGTAGTGCATGATATATGTAATTATTGGAATAGCTAACAAAAGCACAATTGAAAATGTATATTAACCAGTTGCAAGTGTATAATTTTCTGAGCAGCACAGCAAGTTACATTGACCTTTTTATTATAGACTGTGTAAGCTAACTGTGTGTTCTGTTACACTGTTAGCATGCAGGGTAGATCTGGTCCCACACACCAGTGGGACCAGACTGAAGATGGATGCATGGATGTTATTACAGTGTACTTTATTTGTGGAATAGAACACATTAATAAGCATTAGTACACATTGAATGTAGGTATATCATACATTTTTTATCAAAGATATTCAAAGTTTGTAGCATAAAGCCTTGTGATCAGGAATGGATTATAAGTAGTTACAAAGTCACAGAAGCAAATTGTTGTGAAAGCCCAGGCAAATGAAAGGGATTAGACAGCCAAGGCAAAAAAATTTTTCACTTTCTGGTACCTTAAGCTGTGTTACATTTACCTCAGAGGTTGGAACTCGGAACTTGGAATGACGTCACACCCAAATTAACCACGTTCCAGTACGGCAAGTCAGAAAGCTATTTAGCAATACCAGGAACCTCTTTCAAAAATCAAAATTTTTTGCTTAGCTGGATAACTTATTAGATGTAATTGAAGCCAGTTAATGTGGCCTTTATATTTTTACACTTACATGAAGTCCACACTACCTTAAGTAAGTTATCTGGCTAAGCAAGAAATCCTGCTTTCTGAAACAGGCCCCAGTTCTAGCACAGTTAATTGTTAACCATTGTTAGCAATATCAGTTAATAACAACTCATTACACTGTATTTTGCGCATAAAAACAGTGTAGCAACACAACAACAGATGGCAGTTAGATAGTACTGCGTGTTCGACTGATTCAATGAGCCAGAAATAAGATGTAAGTGTTAATAAGCAGTATAAAATTAAGGGTGGAGCCATCTTGAATTATGAGTTTGGGATCGTGTGGATTCTTCCGAGTTCATGAGTTGGTGTTCCGACTTAAGTTGAAATTTAATTCTGACTAGGATCTTGGAATTTCAGAGTTATGAGTTCAGATAAAATGCAGCATAATGTTATTGAATGCTTATTGTCGATGCTCTACTCTTGGTCTTCATGCGTGAATTTTGGCTTTCCCCACCCCCAGTTTGTGCCATTTCGTGACTATATGGACCGGACGGGTAACCATGTCTTGAGCATGGCCCGGCTGGCGAAGGACGTTCTGGCCGAGATCCCTGACCAGTTCATCTCCTACATGAAGTCGCGGGGCATCAAACCCAATCCATCGCCACCCCCGTATACACCGCCAGGACTTCCCCTCCACACACAGATCTGAGCTCACTTGCCCGGAGCGGAACCCTACAGAACTCTGGGACATCTGTGGATTTCAGCTGGACTTCCTTATGGAACAGAGACTTCGGACAGGAGAGAGGGTTCTGTTGTTTGGGTTTATTTTTCTTGGAGGGATGGGACAGGTACTGTAGGACTTGGCAAAGTGATTTTCCGAAAATGTAGATCAGAACGACGGTGTTTCTGGATGTCTGGAACATCGAACAGAGTGGAGAGGAGCAGGAGAAAGAGTGGACTGTATTAGTGGTTTAAACTTGTGCCGTGTGTGGTTATCTAAATGTTCTGGAGCATTTTGCGCTCCTCTGGTCTGTGAAAGCGCTTGCCATAACTGTTCTTCAGCATGTCTGTGGCTGCTGTTCGTGGACACTTTTCTGAACTGTGTCTTTCGAAATATCCACACAACGATTCCTTAAATTTCAGCTACTGAATATGGGGAATTTGCATATGATCCTCAAAGTCTTGTTTTTACAGCTTGTTCTGGCATTTATCTATTATTTTTTTACCAAGTCAGTGATCCATCTGCCTTTCCATGGAACACAGTACAGTTGCAAAATGGAGTGTCAGTCTCCTCCAGCTGCGAGACTGTGGAGAACATACTGTTCATTATGCCCAAATGTGAAAAATGTTTATGTTACTTTTTCAAGGATGAAAAAGGCGCACCAATGTCTTTTGATAATGTACCATGGAAGTATTTGAATAATGTCAGTAATTTAATCACAGTATGTTCTGAGTAATGGTCATGATATGTCTTAATGGACATGATGTTTTGGTCAGGCACCCTCCTGTACCGATATGGGAGTTTTGGAAAGCATTTTCATAACTACATTTTGTACTAGAGAGTTTGTAGACCATCTGGTCTGCCATTGCTGTTCAAACCTCCTGCCATTTTGCCCACACGCCTCGAGGTTATATCACGGGGAAGCGGTCATGACCCTCGCTGGGTCTCGCTTTTAGCACCACTCAATGGTAGCGATAAATAGCTGCTTGATAAGCCACGTTTTCCGAAGCATTTCTCCCGTCTCCGGCCGATATGGCAGGACATGCCGGAAGCTCTTTGTTCAGGAAACACTCCGGGGATTAAGGTCCTCCAGGCCTTAGCTGCTTATTTTCTTGTTAAGATGCTGTTAATATGGGAAGGAGTGGTTTGTATGCACATGATGACATAGTGATAGCCCAACCTCAGTTTTTTTACTGACAGATTCAGGACACGAACCCTAGACTTTGTCACAGGGATGTATGTACCCAGAGTACTATTATCACCATTGTGTAATAATTATTTCACTTTGCTCCTATTCTTTAGGGAAGGTTCCCTACAGCTTTTAATGAACTGTGGAGAACTCCTTGTCTCCATGGGATTTCAGGGAGAATTAATGAAGCATTCATCAAAATGAAAAGGCCACTTCCCTTATAATCTGTAAAAATAAGACTTCCGACGAAGTTTTCCTCTACCTTATGCGGACAACACTGGTTCCATCAAGGCTAATAACAGGATGAATGGATGGAACGGCCAGGTTCCAGCCGCATTCTCAGTTGCGTGTAGAAACTGGTCATTTTCGGAACATGAAGGTTAATTTGTAGGTGTTATTTCCCCTGCATGTCACACAATCATTGACGGCCACCTTTGTTGTTTGATTATTATTATTGTTATAGTGATTACTATGTGCCAGAGGTCTGCCACAGGGGCAGAGCCGCAAACAAATTCACAAGTGCTCGGCACACGAAACCTTTTTCCGTGTTCCAGTGCTAATCCGGCGCTGCACTCAGCTGACCCCATTTGCAGCTCTGCCTGGTTAATTAGCACAGCCAGGGCCAATGGGATGTCATTAATTGCGGAGTCTGTGGGCAAAATGCCGGTGAGCAACTACCATGGAAACGCGAAAAATCGACAGAACCCAGCCCTGTTCTCTTCGTGCATCCCAGTCAAATGAAGCATACTGTATGTTATTTTTTATTTTTTATTAAAAAAAAAAATACATTTTAAAAGAGAGGGATTCATTGGCAGTTGGAGCAATTTAGATTTTTTTTTTTTTTATGTGTTGGCTTCACTATGGGACTAGATTTAAATGCGTCAGTTTTGTAAACATTTTCCTTCCGCAAATGGAAACGAGAACAATTCTAATGATGGTAGCGGTGCTAACAGTTACTCATGGACGACTGGTAAGTCAATCAGCTAATCTGTGGACAAACAGGTTTTTTGCCCTGAGTGAACCAGAATCACCCAAAACACAGACATCATTATTGTTTTGATGAATGGCAAAAATACTTCATTTATCTGCAATGTTGTAAGTCATTATGAAATTCATTAGATCAGTTAAGGTTGTCGTTTAATAGATCTACATTATTCAGTGTTAAACACAGGACATAATCATTTCATAAGTCTTTAAATTTATGTTAAATGGATTTCATGATACTTATGTAAAATTAGTAATAAATTTAGATTTTTTATAGTTTTTCTGGACATATGTAGTGGGTGATTGTTTGGAAGATTTAAAGTGTGATGTTAAGATATTAGGGATGCGTTGATGCAAGAATACCAGTTGTTTCGTTTTGTTTTGCATTCCCAATGTGGTGTTTTTTCCGTCCGCATTAGGCAAAGTGTCACTCCTCTGGGGACAAAGCGGACTTTCAGCTGCTGGCGGGGGTGACAGGCCCCGCCCATATTTGTAACATACTGTACCAAGCCAGGATATCTGGCAAACGTGCATGTTAGCATTCAAAATGGCTGCACGTCCACTGGGTCGCTGCACTTCCTATGTCTTGTGCTTGGCACTTCCTGTTTTTGACTTGTTTCTATGGAGATTATTCTAATGGAAAACTATAGCCGCCCAGCATGTCACAATTATTATGGTTTTTCTTTTCTCCTTTTCGGGTTTATTATTTATTTCTTATTATTTTTTTCCATCCTAGTGCTTTATTGTTCTTGGTCTTTTATTAGCATGGTATTTTTGTTTTCTTTATTGTACATTATCGTCGGCATACAGTGGGGTGTGAAATGCTTTGTATTGGATTGCCTTAACTGAAAATTAATTAAACGAATGACTACTTTTATTAAAGCTGCAGGGGTTTGTTCCTTCCAGTCATCCTTGCAATGTCTGAAGTGATCTGCGGGGTCTTTCTCCTCTGCACCACACAAACAGTGGCGGGTTTGCTGTTTCTGGGACTCCACTCGAAAAGTCCCTTTGCGCCCCACTCAATGGCGTTTCAAAATTTAAACAGGCAGCATGTGAGTCTTGAGAAGATCTAAGCTAGCCACCTGGTTAGCGTGACATGCTGCTTTAATATCTCCAAAACAAGGAACATGGTAAAAGTGTAGCGAGGTGACTGTCTGTGGCCAATCAAACCATACGACCAACACGTGGTATGAGTGGTGGTCCACAAGCTCTACAAGGCCTGGATGTGGTTCGACGCCTGTTACTCAACGTAGAAGTATCAGATGCATGACGAAAACCGCTTTAGATACCTATCCGTCGCATACAGTTCAAGGCGTCGTAGCTGTGGTTCCCGAATGGGATCATCTCCCGCATGGCTATGCCTACGAGCTCTGCTCTCACACAGAGCCCTGATACCGGAGTGTAATCTGCCTCGGACGTCAAAGGTAACATGTGACACAGGCTGGAGTCCGTGCCCTGAATGTGAGACACTGCGTGCAGCAGCATTAGCCAGCCTTGAGGATGCTCCCCCAGACAGACCCTGTGAGATAACGGCGAGGCTAAATTAGAAGAAGACATCACTGATAAATGCCCTTTGCAACCTGTGTCTCCCTTTACGCCAGCTTTTAACCATTAGAGGCCTTGTTTTTCTACAGAGAAGGTTGCTGCATCCATCTGTGAAAGATTATGTCCTAGCATGTTACTGTAAATAGAAACTTCTTTAATACCACAGTGGGGTGGATTGATTCACTGCTTGTTATTTGGATGTTAAATGCCAATTTGGGTAATCAGGTTAGTGTTTTTTTGTCAATGTATTTTAATTGTAGTTTTACAACAGCACGGATACATCAGGGGAATGACACAGAGAAGGATAAACGGGAATAAGGCGGAAAATATGGCTAGTGTTTATAGGATGGCATTATGGCCAGATGGGTAGCCTTTGGTTGGGTGTTCGAATCGCATCTCCACAGTGTGTGTACATATGGAGCTTGTATGTTTTCCCTGGTTTCCTCTGATTTCCTCCAGTCCAAACACATGTATAGTTAGGCTAATTGAAGGTGCTTAATTTCCTGTAGTATGTATGTGCCCTGTGACAGACAAGCATCTTGTCCAGGATGGAATTGTACTCTAATGCTGCCTGACCTGGTCCAGGGTAAATGATTGAGTGGAGCATGGATCTAAGTGCTTGTTTGTATTCTGTACAATGTATACATGTCCACTTGTTTATTAATTTCAGGACCTCCATAAATGGCTTCCTTTGAGGCGAATGAACAGAGATACTTCCTCTCATACCACATGTCTGTTCTGTTACTGTGAGTAAATGCTGTTTGTACCCATTCTTTTCCAATCCACCAGCCAGGGATTAATGTCCGATTGTGGGGGGGGGGGGGGGGGGGGGGGGGGGGGGGGGGGGGGGGGGGGGGGGGGGGG
>JAODUD010000127.1:8494055-8505372 GCA_026784285.1 Stomatorhinus walkeri
CCACGAAAAATCACATGATCTTCTCGGTATGATAAGATAGCGTGAACCGGGCAAACACTACAACACAAAACACAAAGGCACTATAAGTTACATGACACACTTATGACCAAAATTACACACAAAAGAGATGTGATTAAGTTTACCTCAAGGAATGTAAATTGAATTTCTTCTTTTTTGCCAAGTGCACCTTGGAAGAGGGAATTTATTTCAGATGTGAGGCGCTCTGAGGACCATCCAGAACTTAGGCGCAATTTGCCGATCAGACCTTTCATGCCAAGAATCTCTCTATCCCGGCCTCTTGGAACCTTCCATTTTCCACTATGTGAAGGGGTGTTTTTTGGAAGACAAATCACACTCTTAATAACAATACGCTCCCTCCCTGCTCGGGTCTTCCTAGTCCTTTTGCTTGAGTTTGGAGCCCTTGGGTCAGTGAACACTGACAGCAAAGTAGGGATTCTCTGTAGAAGACATCATTGTATACATTGAAAAAATAAGCATTTAAGAGACACACTCAAAACATCATCTCAAAGTTAGCTGGTCAAACAGAAGACAGAACATACTAAAAGTATTTTCAAAAGGCACCAGTTACTGCAAAGTATGGCTATATGAAGGTAAAATGAACAAAATGTGAAGCATTTGTTGTCTGTACAGATTATCAGAGAATGACTCAGGTAAAGACAGTGGTGTGAAAAACTATTTGTCCTGATTTCTTATTCTTTTGCATGTTTGTCACACAAAATGTTTCTGATTATCAAAAACCGTTAACTATTAGTCAAAGATAACATAATTGAACACAAAATGCAGTTTTTAAATGAAGGTTTACGTTATTAAGGGAGAAAAAAAACTCCAAATCTACTTGGCCCTGTATGAAAAAGTGATTGCCCCCCTTGTTAATTTCTGTAGCCACCCCCAGGCCTGATTACTGCCACAAATAGTTTTTCACACCACTGTATATGCAACTTACATCAGGAAAACCTGTATGCTCGTCTTTACTCTGAGAACACAATATAACTTTCAATAGAAGTTAATCTGATGAACATCACTGGATAACACCTAGGGGTGGGCTGCCACCAAAAAGCAGCCTGGGAATTAGCTTGGCATGCCAGCGCCCTCAGATGTTTCACAAACTATATAAACAGCTGTCAAGTAGAGTAAGAAGACCCATCTAGCTAGCTGGGTGTCAGAACGCGCTGCTTTGGCATCTCTTATACAAGAACCTTATTTAATATTTAGTATTGTAAATGTTTGTGGCCAACGGGGGGGCCCAGATGTCTGTTGCACAGATGTGGGGCTTAGACTGGTGGCAAAAATGGCCACTGGGTGCCCCATGGTATGTTTCATGATCACGATCACCGGCCTTGAGAAAGACAGATTGGCCCTAACAAGACCGACCCACTTCTAGAGAACCAGTCCATGCCTGTTTGTGTATTGTCTACAAAATGACTTTCTTTAATTCACGAAATGCACTTTGTACACAAAACAAATTTATTTCATTGACAAGATGCATTTTGTGAAGAAAATTATTTTTGATTCTTGTAATCAGATACATTCAGCCTTCTCCCCACAAAATGAATCATTCCTTTTGATTTTTGTGCACGAAAGAAAGTGACGTCTTCATGCTTTCGTGGACAAAATGTAACTGGAGTTGACTTCTTGTGGTGAAAATGCAGCAAGGTGTTCCTTGATTTGCCATATGGCCACATTTTCTTAATTTACTGCAAAACTATGTTAGACAAAGTTTATTTGTGAATGACTTATTTGAGGCAAAAAAAAACTTATGTACGGAGAAGTACAGAAATCTGTTTGGTGGCATAATTTGTGGAGCACATTGACAAACAGGTCACTGATGGATTAGTATTTGGAAAGGGAAATAGTACATTTTTGGCCACTGTTCAAATATTTTGAGTCTTATACAGTTAGTAATTTCTAGAAAAACATAAATTTTATGATTTTTCACCAAGATTTCCCTCCATGCCCTTGAAAACTGTTATGTAGTGCAAGTGATTTATCTTAATAGTAAATCATTACCTTATTGTGCATAATATTTAAGTAATAGTACGTTGCCCTGCTTCTATTTCAGTATCACCTTTCGCCAGTGCTCATATAATCTCCAGACCCATTTTTTATCTCAAAAGCTCATAAAATTCATCAATAAGGTACAACAGTGGTATCCATTGAGTAAAAAAGTAATGTTGGATTTAATTCATATTTCATAATTTTTTTCATAATAGTTGCATGACCTCTAGTCTTTTGCAGATAGTTGAGTATGATCAGAAACATCATCTGCTATCTTTTTTCTCCCCAAGCAGCTCCTAGAAGCAGGCATCCCTTTTCTGGACTGACCTATTCGAGGTCCGAATTGGTGGAGGTGAATGCATCTCTACCCATATAAGTTTTAGCAGGAACGGTCAAGTTCCAAGATTTCGTATAAATATAAATAGTTAAGAGGCATTCAAATTCCAAGATTCTACTGTAATATGCTAAAGAAAAAAATATTATATATTTGCTGCTCTTCGAGACATTATTTTGATATTAACTACATCTCTCCTGTGACCCTCCCTACAATCTGCTCTACAAGGCCCATCTTCTATACACTGAACTAGAATTGGTAGCTTGGAGACACTTACTGAGGGCAACAGCATCAAGTGGTCAAGAGAGGTACTCTGATTTAGATTTTTGTTCTGCACTTTTGAACTGTTGCTTTTAATGGAAAGAGCTACTTTGCTACATGACGTGATCACCACTAAACAACTGGGAATTCAGCTGCTTGCTGAAACCTGGCAGAGACCCAATGACTATCTACAGTTGAACCTACTTACACCCTGTGGTTACAGTTTTTTTTATAAACCCTGTTTGAAGGGTAGGGGTGGTGGTCTGGCTGTGGGACAGTCTTAAGGCTATCCTCATCAATTTGCGCCATGTCTCACCATTTGAAAATAGGGAATGTCCCACTTTTGCTAATGTGGGGAAGCAATAAAAAAGGCCAATAGGATGTTGGGTTATATCTCTAGGTGTGTGGAGTTTAAGTCAAGGGAGGTGATGCTACCATTATATAATTCCTTGATAAGACCCCACTTAGAATATTGTGTGCATGTTTGGTCACCATACCTTAAAAAGGACATTGCTGCCCCGGAAATGGTGCAACATAAGGCTACGAGAATGATTCCTGGTCTTAGAAGAATGTCCTATGAGGAGAGGTTGGCTGAGCTGAATCTGTTCAGCTTCGAGCAAAGGAGACTAAGGGGAGATGTGATCCATGTACACAAGATTCTAACATGTCTGCATGCTGTTCAGCTAAATAGCTACTTCAATATTAGTATACTAGAACTTGAGGCCATAGGTGGAAATTAGTGGGAGAACATTTAAAAATGGATTTGAGAAAGTGCTTCTTTACACAGCGTATATGTATGGAATAGTCTTCTGGATTCCTTTAAATCAGAGCTAGATAAGATTTTAACAACTCTGAGCTATTAGCTGAGTTCTCTGCAAACAAGCTTGATTGGTCAAATGGCCTCCTCTCATTTGTAAATGTCTTATGTTTTAATGAATATATGTCTGCACAATTACTAGTCAGGCCTCTGTATATATCATACTAGTCTACAGTCCACAGGTCGAGATTCACCGAGAATGTTTTACTGAGCTAAATGAATCAATAACTTCGGTTTGTTGCATGTCATCATTGATTTTCATGTAGATTCTGATTCTTCGCTTGCTCATGATCTATGTTCTACATTTGATTGTTTCAGTTTGTACAGCATGTAGGTTTTCCAACCCATGCTAAGGGTCATATTCTAGATTTCACCTGTTCATCTGGTATTCACAATGACTCTGTGTTTGGTTCTGATACTTGTATTTCATATCACAAATTTACCAATTTCTGCTTAAATTACTCCCAGCACAAAGCAAGACCAATTCCATATCTTTTGCTAGGTCTGGTTCTGCTTCTCACCTCGATTATGTGATGGATCTATCATCCCCAATGCAGATGCTCACTTTGTACAATTCTACAGTCAAGTCTTGGATGATCTGGCACCTGTAAAATCAAGGCTTGTCTCAACTTCTAATGCTTCTCTTTGGTACATGCCAGAGCTACGTACCATGACAGAAGCTAGCCAATGCCTATAGAGGCTCTGGAAGAATACGAGCCTGACTATCCATACTATGGCCTATACAGACCACCTTAAAGCATACAGAATGACTTTATGACTGCCCATTCATCTTATTATTCCTCTCTTATTAACCATGCTGCTTGCAAGCCCAGAAATCAGTTTTCCACTGTAAATGAACTCTACCAGCCTCCAGTTCAAAACTCTGCTGCTTCAGTTGAGCTCTGTAATTCATTTTTGGAATTCTTTCAGTCCAAATTTGAGAAGTTATATCAGTGTTTTTCTGCTGATCCCCATCCTCCCCCCACTTCTGACTTGCTACTAGAACCTCCTGTTCACTCTCTTTCAAAATCCACTCCCACTACATCTACATCAGTTGTGAATTAATCCATCTACTTCTCAATTAGACCCTGCCCCTACTACAAGGATCGCTCTAGCCTTTTTGGCACCCAATTCCCACTTTGTAAACTGTAGCCTTGCTACTAGCATTGTTCCTTCTATATTGAAGACTACTGCTATCACTCCTGTTCTCAAAAAAAGGATTAGACCCATCTATAATCTTCCCTTTCAATCAGACTTCAGAACCCATTATAGTACTGAGGGTTGTCAGTGATCTACTCATGGCTGTAGATTCTGGGGCAGGCAGCATCCTGTTATTTCTGGATCTCAGCTCTGCATTTGATACTGTCAACCACAAAATCCTGCTCTCCCGCCTTTCAGATATTGCTACTGCCAGTTCTCTGCATTCCTGGTTTACATCCCACCTTAGAGGCTATCATTACCGTCTCGATCAAGGCACACAGACCTACCACTGTCCTTCTTACTGGCTGTTTCCCAGAAATCAGTGTTAGGACCTATTCTTTTTTATGTGCTTCCCTTAGGTAATATCATTTATTGTCATGGTCTTAATTTCCGTTGCTATACCGATGGCAATTACAATTATATGTAAATGTATATCAGATCTATGCCTCCTGGCTTGTTCAGCCTAATCAGGCACTAAATGGCTGCCTGTTTTCTTACAAATGAATTGCGACGTAACTGAAATTCTTCTGGTTGGCTCACTTTCTCTTGTTTCTACTCTGTCAGACACAAGAATTGATGTGAATTTTGATCAGAGAAGGCATTTTTCTGTAGTTAAACTTTTTTAAAATGCATGTTTCTGTGGTAATGCATTCAATAAATTCATATTTGCAAATATATCATGCAATTATTGTTTCCAAATGAAAACCATCATAAAGTAACAATTTTTGTGTCTAAATGCCACAGACATTGTTAATCCCTGTTAGTTTTGCATTTATGACTATTTTCAAGATTTCATTCCCATTCATACTAAGTATGTATCTAACCATTTCAATATAAAAAAGTGTATTTAAGGCATATCAACAATAGAATTGCTGTTGAAGTTATAATTCTTCAGTAAATGTGATCTCAACCTTGATTTACGAGTTGACACACTCCTGGGCAAAAAAAAAACCTAAAACAAAACAATATAATGGTCTCAACCGCAAACAGCCAGAAGAGAAGAAAATTTCAAACCAGAAGTGTTAGTTAGAATTTTATACCAAACATTTAAATGATTTTGTCTTTCCATATAAGAAGACTACGTAAGTGAATTTCCTTGTTTCCAGCTTTTCCCCCAAAAGTTTACTGCAGCAACCAGCAGTGATGAGTAAATGGTGACACAGGCCTCGAGAGTGCATATCTTTTCGGTCATGCTCATTATCAGACCAATGATTTGTTGACAAAATCATTAAAAACGTAATACTTGCAATTTTAAGGCTGGCCTATTCTTTATTTATTTATTTATTTTTACCCAGGAATGCGTGTCATTTCCTGGGTCACGCCACCAGACAACATTAGTGATGAGTCTAATTTATTTTAAACATGAAGAAACTCTACACTTCATGTTAGAATAACAGTGATAAATTGTGAATTTACTGGAAACAAAATGCCATAACATTTTTTTGCGAAAATGGCAATTCGTTAACTACTGATGTTTCAGGTTATCAACACTGCAGAGAAACATTGTCATAAAATTACAGTTTGCTTAGACATGCCTGCAGCACATGTAGTCAACTTTCAATCCCATATAAACAAAACCACAACAGTCAACCGTTTTCCCATTGCACGTAAAGTTTCAACTGCCAGGTGACTTCTTGCAAAACATTAGACACAAAAGTCCATAATACAATTATCAAATGGAAGTGTCATATCAAGCAAATTGGTATAAAATGCGCTCAGTTGACAACCACCAATCCAAAAAGGCTGTTCCAAATTGGCCCATCCTTGAAATGAGTTAACCACTTCTTGCAAATCGATATCTACACCAATCAGCATACGTTAACCCACATAAAAAGTAGTAAGCTGTATATGTGTTTTGTTGGTGGTTTAATGCACAATGGAGCATGATAGACAAGGATGTAGCCCAAGGCAGAGTGGACGTGGATGCAGGCTTCACCCAGAAAGATATGGTCACGGGCCATGCAACAGAATATAGGCCCCTAAAGAAATCAAAGCAACCATTATAAACTATGATACAAATCATGGTCTCTCCATGCATGAAGCTGGTTTGAAGGTACAACTCAATGTTCCATGCCCATGTGGAGGAAGAGTTAGTAAGGCACCCATGTGCAATAATGGAACATAAACATTAAATCTGACATATACAATTTCATTATGAAGTTAAATACTGTATTTCTGATTTTGAACATCATCTTACCTTTGGAACAGCAATATCTCGAGTTGTCGACAGTGTACATGTGGAAATCTGTGACTGCTGCATATGTGTTTCTATTCTTCAAAATGACTGACAGAGTGACCTTAGCCTGCTTGATACTGTGTGATAGTTTTCATTAGGACCCATGGCAAACATTAACTAAACACATAGTTCCTTTTATAAAAACTACAAAGGCGAATCGGACACTTTTGCCTGGGGTCCAGGGGAACCCCAAAACATTTGTATTTTTAAAAAGCACTGATCACAGCAGTAATAGGATACAATGATGTGACATTATTGGGGGGAGTTACAGCCCCTCCGTCCTCCTCTAGTCGGTATGGTGAGGGTTAAGATTTGCACTTGTTGCCCTTTAGTTCAGAATGAATAGGCTGAACATCAAGTACAAACCACTGTGTAGTGTATCATGTACATTCAAGAATCTGATTGTTTGAGCAAAGATCTGTGGGAGTGTGAGTAATTGTTAGATTGTTGTTGTGGGAGTTGTTTTGGCATCTGCTGTGTGCCTTCAACCCACAGCTTCCTCATTTACATAAACCACCAACTGGTCTAAAGTTTCATCCAGGAGCATCTCTGGGTGCTTCTCCACTGCACCAAGAACCTTTTGCTACTGAAAAAAATCTGTACTTTTGTTTTTCCATACATTTTCAGTCTAGTACCAGTACTGAAGTATTAGTACGGGTTACTCCTTTGGAACTTCAGGGTGGGGCTTGCAAAGGTGCTCATTGTCAATTGATTATGCTAATAACCTGCCTCTAAAACACAGAATACAGCCCATCCTGAGTAGTTATGAACTCAGAAAACAACAGTAAACAAAGAAAAAAAAAAGAATAATGGATGCCTGGACAAATGCACCCAAGCTTAAACTGATCTGGTTGGAAGAACAGATGTGGATGGGATGAAAAGAAATATTTGCTATGTGATATGATATATATGATACGATATATGATATATGACATGATAGGATATATGATATAGGTCTGGACAATACTGGAAAAAAATTAAATATTGTCATATTGCAATATTTACGAAGCAAAAAAGTTAAAAATAAGTTTCTTACTATGCCATCTAGGTATGATTTAAAATGCAAAATTTAATATGATGATTGGCTCAGAGAGAACATGCATAGTTCATGCAAAAGCAGCAGTGGAAATTTTATCACCAAGATGTAAAAATACTGGAACTGTACTGCAAAATAACATTTTTGTAAATACAACACTGTGCTGAAGAGGCAGAAATATCCCTTATGATGATACTGGGTACATGGTCCATCACTAAAGAAATTAACCACATTTACTGATGGAAGGTTTTCATCATGATCCAACACTCAGGACTTGTGTGTCCAAATAGCTAGTAGACTTTTCTCCTCTGAAGCTGAGATGGTTGTGAAATGTTTGTCCACTTCAAATGTTCCAGTAAGCCAAGATGCCTGGTGCTGAGAAGATGCAAAATGGGCTGTTTGGTGGTGGCGTCACCATGGGCTCCACAAATCTGTTCTCCAGCTCTGCATTCTTACTCGGTGCATCCCTCCAATATTTGCAGGTTTTGCGTTTTTTTTTTTTCGTTTTCACTGAGATCTTCTACTGTCCTTATTTTTCCTTTATTCCTCCTTTTGTTTCACTCGTTTGTCTTTTTTTCTGCCTTTATTACAGGGTCTGCATCTCCCCATGCTCAATATCAGCTCTGCTTTTCAGCCACTGACAGCGCTGTCACCCAAAACAGTTTGCACAGAACATGTATTAAGTGACAGCCTAAATAATTTTATTTCTTTGGATTTATTGAACCATAAATGGGAGCAAGTACCATGAAGAATCAGTGAATAACCTGGTCATACTAAATAGCCGTTGCGATATGCCACATATTGGTGGTTAGGAATTCATTTGGGAGTGTTTACTTATATAAAATATGGTGGAAATACGCCTCAAACATTATTAAATAAAGTTTTAATGTACTGTCACACAAAACTAATACGCTAAATCAGCGTTTCCCAACCAGTGCGCCATTACATTATTGAAAGTGGGCCGCAAAATGTTGCCACGCAGCTTTTGTAGAACAATTAGTGAGAGGCTTCATAGCAAGCTAAGTCCAGCAGAAAATGGATCAACAGGAACACAAGCCGAAAAAAAACAGATGAAACCAATAAAGAGCAGAGACATTAAGACTACAGTGAAAGGTTAGGGTTAGGGAAAGAAGTACCTCGCGAGCGAGAAAATTAACAAATAATACTTGTGCAGCCCAAACTTATGTCTGTTAGCCTGAGCAATAAGAACTGTATATGTATTAACAATAAACAAAGAGTGCTGTATTGAACATTTTGCATGTCAGATTTTGTCATTTTCTTTCTTAAAAATATTCCTATGTAAATCTTTATGGCCAGCTTGCGAGTAACTAAAACCATGAATGTAAAATTTGTGAATGTGAATGGTTACTGCACAGCAGTGAGCAGTTAGCATTTTTATGAAAATACAAAGCAGTACTTTCACCAGGGCACTGCAAAAATGCAAAGAAGGATGATATTTGTATTCAGATTTGATAGGCTTTCTGACTGGCATTGGTGCATGTACTGCTATTAACATGCAATGAAACTTCAGTGAGTGTGTGTGTGTGTGTGTGTGTGTGTGGTGAAATTTACTGTGGGCCACAGCTGCTTTCTGAATTGTGAAAGTGTACATGAAAAAGGTTTTACTACCAAAAAAAAGGTTAAGTCCAATGAACAGGAAATGTGACCCCAAGTCTGAAATGACCCATATATTTTTGAATCCACTTGTTGATGTTTTTCTTTTGTCATAAGATGAAACACTACAGGAAGCCGACAGTACCGGTTACTGCTTTTCTCTTACTGCTTTAATGCTTGTTGAAGGGGACATTTGAAGGCTTTGACATTTTAAATTTCATTCCATATTCTACCGGATGGTAATGCGTCACGTGGCGAAATAGGTTTTGCAGTATTTACAGTTTTATTTCGCACTAGTTTTTGCCATAGTTTTCAGTACAGAACACCAGTTGTTTGCATGTCAAAACAGTCAATGTACCAACCATGTTCCCAAGTTTAAAAATATGTTGCAGCTGTCACTTTCTTCACCGACACTTTTCCTCTAAGGAACCACTCCTCTACCACAACTTGCATGTATCGCCAACATGGCAGCGTAGCTTCTCCGCTAACTCCAAGTTGCTGTTCATTTGTTGGCCACAGGCTGTGCCATCTCAAAGAGATTGATTGGAACTGCATTATTTTCAGAGATGTAATAGGCTAATCAAGGGCTGCACTACCAAACAATGTTCCTTATCAAGTTTGTTTCATTTACAGTATATCACCCGGCCCTGATCTTGCTTTAGAGCAAATATACTACTACTGACAATGTGACATACATTAAGATACAAGGAGTAACAGCATATGTATACTTGTTACATAAAGTAGAACAGGGTAAGAGTTATATCAATTGATAAAAGTACAGAATGGGATGACCTGGCCTACACTATACCGCACGCTATGCTTTTTTTCAGATTACATTAGCATTCTTACTAAATTCTGACTGAAGCTAAGGTTAGTTATAGGTCTGTGTAAAAGCATAGCATAAGTGTGATGCTATACATTTATAATCAGGGTACTACACAGTCCTTAACCCTCTACGGTAGGCATTATGTTTTTCCAATTAGTTCACCTACATGAAATATTTTCAGTATTACATATAAAAAACTTTGGGGGGGCGAGGGGGTATACTTTCGGAAACATATGGATGCATGGTAACTCTACATCGTAAAGGAGAATAATCTAAAAAGTATCAAACATGATACAACTTGCTTTATAGGATTAAAAAGTAGAAAATTAACTGCAGATGTGCCACTTGATTTCTCAAGCTCATTTCAATTTAAACAGGCATCTGCTTGGACATGTACAAATAATTATGCCCTTGATAGAGTTTACACATACATTTTTAAAATCAAAGTTTTTGAGTTATTCTCTTGAACTTTTTTTAATGTTATAATGAAATATGGAGCTTGTTTTCATGTACAACATTTGTTGGTCTGATTTATTTTTTAACCATTTATTACATCTCATTACTGTAACAGTTTTAAGGTGACATAAAACACAAAACTAATATTTAAATCCTCCAATATAATTGTATGTGACCCCCAATAAACAAATCTTGTTAAATTTTTGTTACTTTTTTTTCTTATTACCGTAACTCTTGCCCTAGATTTGACAAAAGTCTTCTGATTATTGCAGAAAAAATGGTAATTTAATAAAACCAATTTACCACCCAAGATTTAGACAACAAGCTGTATAACTTGAGTCTATAAAGTAATTTTAAAAGCCAGAGAAAAATGTGGATTCATACAGTAATGGTAATGAGCACTGCAGCTGGGTATTCCATAAAATAAAAATATAATATACTCAACAAAAAAAGAAACGTCCCTTTTTCAGGACTGTGTATTTCAACAATAATGTTGTAAAAATCCAAATAACTTTACAGAT
>JAODUD010000127.1:8554633-8569739 GCA_026784285.1 Stomatorhinus walkeri
AATCTGCTAAAATATAAAGCAACAACACACAGCAGCGTGTTCATGGAGGCAGCCATGTTTGTTCCGAGATGTGGTAGATCTGACGGGAGATTGTCGGACGTGATGTCACTCAACTCGGAATTTCCGAGTTCCGAGAGAAAAACGAATGCACCCACAGTCCTCTGTATTTCGTTATTTGTTTCAGTTTGTTTCCGCAGTCCGGGTGTTCTGTCATAAAATCCTACCTATCGAGACGTGCTCTCGAGCCTTTCTGCGCATGTGCAGTTCCACCGTTTTGGGATTAGGATTAGGTTTTAGGGGTTAGGGTTAAGATAATGGTTTTAGGGGGGTTTGGGGGGTTATGGTTAGGTTTAGGGTAAGAGTTAGGGTTAGGGCTATCGATTGCACTACGGTAGCATTTTTCAACAAGGCAGCATTAATCGGCAGAACACAGGTCATTGTACGTATTGTCCGTCTGCGTTTTGCCTGCCTTACCTGTAATTAAACCCCGTATTCCCCGATACCCTAACGTCTACGCCTTTGTCTCCGTTCCGTCCCCACTCAGCACAACAATATTGTTATAATTAAATGTATTCATGGTTTATTATTAATATTAAAATAATGAATAAGAAATCTTTATTTAAAATGTATTTTATTTGTATAATAATAATTATTACTGTTACTGTCTATCATTGTCTAAATGTATTTCTACTGTCTAAATGCATGAATTCAGTTACTGTAAACATGCATGATGCTATCTCAGCGAATGTGATGCTGAGACTGAAGCTTTACCCTTTGTTTCCGCTGACAGATGTGCTGCGTGACTCATTTCCCCTCGCGTTCAAGTTATCTTAGGTCGGTGTTCACTGTTTGACTTCTGAGATTCAGATTGAGTTTTAGTAGTTTTTTTTTTGGTGGTTGGTTCGACTTTTAAGAAATTCGATTTCTAATGAGGTACCACTGTACTAGCTAATCTTTGAAAAGGAACCATCATAAAAAAATCAGATGCTATTTTAATACTAACTGTATGAAACACAAATGGACATTCCAACTTCTCATCACCACCAATATCTAACCCCCATGGATGACTCCCTTTGTCCATGAGGGGGCGACAGTTATGAGGAGCAACTCCACACCACTGAAGAGAGGAAAGCTGTGCTTAGTATGCAACTGAAATCTGCTAGCAGATATTGGCCAACAGCTGGTGTTTCATCCAGACATTGCCACTATTACCTTGAGACCTGATATGGTGCTCTGGTCCCCGTCCCTAAGGAAGGGTTACATTATCGAGCTTACTGTACCCTGGGAGGATTCCGTGGATGAGGCATACAAGTGAAAATATCTACGCTATGCTGAATTAGCTGCTGAAGCACAACATTGTGGCTGGACTTGAGAAGTTCGCCTAGTGGAAGTTGGCTGCAGAGGGTTTGTAGCAACATCTACCGTCAAACTGCAGAGAGACCTGGGAATCAGGGGCCAGAGCCAGTGTGCAGCCATCAAAGCTGCTTCAGAGGCAGCAGAGAGAAGTAGCCAGTGGCTCTAATTGAAGAGGAATGCCCCCTGCTGGACTCCTAAGTGACAAGCTTAGGCTGTCATATAATGAGATGTCTGTCATCTGACATCAAGATGACTCTCTTGATTAATTGGGCATGGGACTCAAGCTTAGGGCTGATCACCCTATAGCTAGCCACCTCTAGTAAGGGTGATAGTGTGAAAGGCCAAAACACCCCATGAGCCAGGGGAGTACTACTGATGATGCATCCCAAATTTTTCAACTTACACCAAACTTCTCCAGCTCTAATATTCGCCATCCACTGACAACCTTCACAGTGAAGCTCTTGTACGTGCTTGCACAACGGATAGTAACAGCTTATCCCGTGTTTCGGAATCTTCAAATTAAATTAAATGTTCATCAAGCTTTAGTTTTCTACTGCATTTGTACATGCTCAATGCTAATTTAGGATACAGACCATTTAATGCATATCTGGCTTTAGGAAGCGATATGAACTTTTTTGTTGGCATTTTATTTTGGGTTATGACCAGCAGAGGGCACATTATCATTAATAATGACTTTTCTCAAAACTCAGACATTTTCAGAGATTAGGCATACAGACATAATTAAGTACACAGCGTGATATTACCCCTTTTGATGGAAATTACAACCTTCCAAAGATTTATAGGATTAGAATGAGAGTTTATTGGCAAATTAAGTGAGCTAACATTCTGATTTGACGACCTTACAGCAGATGTAGGCTACTCCATAATGCCAAATGCTACCATGAAATTTCTCACTAAATCCATTTATCTGAGAAGTAAGTGTTTTAGCCAGTTAGTTAAAATACGTAATAGACAAACATATAGAAAACATTAGCATTTTATTATTACTACAAGTTACTAGAACAATAAGACTAGCCTAGGGGCAGCACGGTGTCTCAGTAGTTGGCACTGTTGCCTTGCCATGTTTACATTCTCCATATATTAGAAGCCAAACTCGCCAAAGTCATGTTCTTTGTAAGAGTGGTCAGATACTGTGTCCTCATCCAATATAATATATTACTATTAGTACTAGAGACACACACACTCCAGTATTTGCAGCAACCATCCAATACACCAAGGTATTTTTGGATTCTACCACTAGCACACCTCATACGGCTAATCAATACCTCACTGATTTCTTAAATTATTTAATTGAATGAATTGGCTGGGGTGCCCCTGAGGAGAGGTTTGGGAAATGAAGTGGTGTTCTTTTAGCCAGCCAACAAGATACCAATAATTTTTTTGCAGAACAGAAGAAATTCTTGTTAGTTTTTATTGTGTTCCTCTTAATATGCATATATTCTAGTGTTAAATTGTGCTTTTTTGTTCTAGGCAAATACTGCATATTTACTACTCAGATAAATAGCTTTGACTGCTTAAAACTTTTGCACAGTACTGTGTGTGTGTATATATATATAGTGCCAAAACATGCTGAAGAATTGCATGTTTTCACCATCGCTTTCACCATTTTAGACAGCCTGTCACAGACTTGCAGGTCGAGTTTCAAGTGTCGATATACACGATATGGACAAAAAAATTGGGACACACCTCTTAATTAGTAAATTCAGATAGACCCATTTCTGCATGTGTTTAAAATGAAAGACCTATGCATGCAGTCAGGTTTACATACATTTCTGAAAGAATGGGTCGTTATCTGCTAGATATTCAACTCTAAGTGTTATTATTGCAAACTGGAAGTTTAGGAACAACAAAAACTCACCCAGGAAGTGGCAGACCATGTAAAATTACAGAGTGCTGAGGCGCATAGTATCGAGAACTCGCCAACACTCTTGACTCAGTAACTGCAGAGTCCCAAACTTCATCTGGCATTAACTCCAGCGCAAAACCTGTGCCAGGAGCTCCATGGAATGGGATTCCATAGCCGAGCAGCTGCATGAAAGCCTCACATCATCGAGTGCAATGCCAAGTGTCAGATGGAGTGGATGTAAAGCACTGGAGTGATGAATCACGGTTCTGTGTTGGGCAGTTTTATGGACAAGTATGGGTTCAACAGATGCCAGGAGAACGTTACCTGCCTGCCTGCATTGTGACAACTGTAAAACGTATGGGAGGGAGGATAATGGTGATAATGCGGTTGTTTTTCAGAGGTTGCGCTAGGCCCCTTAGTTCCAGTGAAAAGAACTCATAATGCATCAGCATACCAAGACATTTTGGACAAATCTATGCTTCCAACTTTGTAGGAACAATTTGGGGAAGGCTGTTTTCTTCATGTCCTTCACATCCAACATCAGTGCCTGACCTAAAATGCTCTTCTGGATGAATGGGCAAAATTTCCCACAGACACACTTCAGAATCTTGTGGAACCCAGAAGAGTGGCAGCTGTTATAGCTGCAGAAGGGGGACAAACCCCATATTGATGCCTGATTGATGTCATAAAAGTTCCTGTGGGCGTAATGGCCAGGTGTCCCAATGCTTTTGTCCATATAATGTATGTCCTAATCTATTGATCTGATTTTCCATTTCTTTCCCTGTTGGGGTCATGTTTTTCTGTTTGTTGATCACAGTGTCAAATGACATACTATCATGATAGGAACTAGACTTAATGTTTCTACTGACTGATCAACCAGCCAGGTTAAATATGTAATTGAAAAGAAAACTGCACAAAATGGAAAACGTAACAGTAAGAGGATGATAACAGACAGTTATATCATTGTTTTACTTTATGAGGTCACACAATTTGCTATAAAGTTGAGGAGAGAGCTCTGCCAGTAAACAGAAACATCTTGGGCCTCCCACCTGACCTGTCCATTTTGAGGTGGTATAGTTTCGTATAAAATTACATTTGAAACTTTAACCTGCGACCTGTTTGCCTGTTAGTTGAAAATTATTATTTGGCAAATCAGCTATGGTATATCTACAATTGGATTCACCAAAGCCACCAGAAAAGCTCATGGTTAGAAATAAAAAAATAAGAATGTAAAGTAATTTCAATACTACTATAAAACACCATAGTAGACTTAATAACATTGTGACAACTCTGACAGCCTAGTGGAAAAACCAAGAAAAACTTTAAACATACACTGTAAAATGAAATTCCAATGTAGAATCATTCATCTGTAAATTTAAACGAAGGTGTAGGTTTGTTTTCAGTGTTGAAAGGGGCCAAATGAGCCCCAAACTCCATGCCCCCCTAAATGCAAATGGTACTCACACAACACCCACATCTACACCCTTGAATCCAAATGACACATCCCAAGATGATCCAAATCCATGTCAGAGCTTTTGAACTTTTGTGAATACCACTGAACAGACATAAAACGGTTTGCAGTGAAATTTTATTTAAGAATTATTAAAGCTTCAGTCTGGATTTTTTTATAATTGTTCTTAACTTTGTTTGGAAATGAATAACACTTAATTTTATAGACATGGATACAGCATGCATTTGAGTGTTCAACATAGCAGAGTATTAATAACATCCTATTAATAACATTATTCATAGACTAATGACCAGAATAGAATCTATTACACTGTAACCATAAATGAACTTGATTTTCATGCTGTAAAACAAATACTTAAACATTTGGATATATATACTGCCATTGGCTACATAAAAATATAAGTTCAATGAAGAGTTGAACTTACTGTTTGTTCTGTAAACATTACATAAGTTTGAAAATGTAACATACGTTGCATTATAAAAATGGAGGAATAAAAAATGTCCTATTGTTCCCAAATAATCCCTTCAAACAGAATTCAGCAACAGCCTCTTTGTCAGTCTTCCCGGACATTGGTTGGTTTTACCTTTTATGAAAATTGGCAAAGCACCCAGGGCACAAAGCAACAAGACACTGCATGCAGACATACTTTGTTTTTCGTCTGCATGCACGATCGTGGCACCTGTTTGCATTTTTCGCTTCAGTGAGCCGAGGCCAGTGGTTTCCGGGGCCGAATCTCATCTCAGGGGGCACCTTAGACACAAGCCTTCGTTTTAAAGCTGCTGGGGGTGCTCTGGGTCTTTCTCTTTTGTGCATCTCAATGGAACCTGCATTGATTAATGCATGAGCTACAGATGCCTTGAAGTCCAACTGAAATGAAAAGATCATAGTGACAAAGAGGTCAAATTCTGCTCTGTAGTCTCTTCTTCATACGTCTTTTTATGTCTCTCAGTCAAAATTAGTATGGTTTAAACTGGTTTCATACTGAGGAGAACACAGTCAGGGGTGTCATTAGGCCTATTTTATGGGCTTTTTTTGCACCCTCCCCCCATATAAATGCGTATTTATTGGATTAAGTCATGAATAGCTTTTTATATTATATATAATATACGTATGTTTGCCATCGGCCCCAATAGTAATGTCTCAGCTCCGTATCCATTCATCTCTAACTATGGTCCTGAACACAGTAATGCCTTTATCTGTCATTGCTCACTGTGTTTCTCATGGAATTAACTAAAAGTAAAACATTCCCTGTGATTAAGTACGGTATATATAATACAGTGCTCAGTTACTTTGAGGAGCCAACCTATACTGACAAATACTTAAAGCAGAATATACAGTTCTGAATTTTTTTAGCATCAGTACCTGTGCAGTATTTGATGCGAAGGCTGGTCTTTCCTCCACCATTGCAACTAATGAGGTACAAAGGACATGCTGCGATCCACCAACCACTGGGATGTCACACACCTAGGTATTTGAAATGCAAATGAAGACCTCCTTAACTGTATTATCTGGGACCACAAAAACATCGCTCCGACTATGGCAAAACTGAGAACTCGAAAATTATTGGCAAGTTGAAACTAAAAAAGAATTACAGTTATGTTCAGTTTATTCTGCCCAGGAACATCTTGTGCATACAATAAAAAGAGATGAACCATTTAGAACACATCTACAGCTTCCATTGTTAAACAGACAACCCAGTCAATAATTTAATCTAAAATCTGAATACGTTATATATTTCTTCTTTTATAATTTTATTTGCACAGCATTGTCTACTCATAGAGTCGCATTTCGCTGTACACCCTATGTACGTGTAAATAATAAAACGTTTGACCAGTGTTAATTTCGTCAACGAAAATCTTGACAATAAGTATTCATTGACGACTTTTTATTTCATGACTAAATTGTAATGACAATGGAAATAATTAAAAAATGGTTGACAATGACAATTACAGTTAAGACTATTCCTTATGCTCTGACGAGTAAAGAGGAGACAAAATTGTTGGCGCTGTTTGGGCAGACAACATACATCCCACTAGCCATCTCAAAGCATTGGTTGTTACCCTTTTTTACCTCCTGTAGGCGTGCAAGGTGCTGTGACTGGTGACGAGCCCCACCAGGGACCGCGCAAGACAAGAGGTAAGGGGAAACCCGAGGGAGGAATTTAGAAAGGTGTAAAAAGTTCAGTTTGTTTATGGACTATTCTTAGTGTTCAGAGATACACACACACAGACACACACGTCTGCAAGGCTCAGCTTGGAGGGATCTTCCCAAAACTGAGCTAATTAAACTGTATCTAGTAAACAGCAGGAAAGACACACGCTTAATGCTTAGTCCTAAATGCCACACTAATGTCCCTTTTTGTCATTTCAGCAACTTTACTGTATTATGTACTTTCTGTCTGTGAAGGATTATTGTAAATTGTGAACACAGGTTTTGCACACGGTTACATGGGTGTTTGATAGGTGTTTAGATGCCCTAATAACAAAAACTATTACAGTACAAAATGGCCATACAGTTCAATTTGATGGGTGTTTAAGTGCCCTACTAACAAAAATGAAACAGGGAAGGGTGTGTGTTGTTGATGTATGCAGAAAACATACAACCTCTGAAGGAAATATGATTGTATTGCACTTTTTCTGACAAACTTTATGCATTCATTTTTATATACATAAGTGGTACGGTAAGTCAGTAACACGTTCTCACCTTAGATAACTAAGCATCATAGGGTATGCTCATGTAAAAGGCATGCTTACTTCTCAAGGGAATTTACAGTCCATTTCAGTATCATTAACTTATTTGAGAAAATTATGACTAAAAATTAGACTAAAAATAAACCTGAGTTCCACTGACTAAATCTCAAGTAAAACAAAACAAAAACAAGACTAAAATATGACTTATGGAAAATTGTAGTTGGATTATTATAAGTGACAAACTAAATTTAAAATTCTTCCCAAAATTAGCACTGCTTTTGACTTGATTTGAAAATACTCCGTGTGAATGGAAAATTTGTGAAACTAAATAAGGATCACAATTTAAGTTAAATTTATCCGTTATGGTAACATCTTTTGCAGACTCTGAAGAATGAAGCTCCGGGGACACCTCTAGTGACGAGTTTAGATCTAGACACTAGACCAGTAGACCAAGACAGGCCTAGAACCTATATGTTGCTTTGGACAAGTGTGAAACAATAACTGTACATAACAATGGAATAGTGGTACCCACTGCAGCACCATCAAACATTCTTCCCATTGTCTGACCTGATCCAAGGACCTGGAGTTTATTCCAGGTAGCACAGGGCACAAGTTCATATATCCATACCTGCTTATCCTCAACAGGGTTGTGGACGTGCAGAGCCTATCCTGGGCATTACGAGTGCAAGACAGGGACTAACTCAGGGTGGGGTTGCCAACCCATCAAAAGACGTATTGCAAGCAGAATCCGTGGATTCCTTTAAATCAAGGCTAGATAAGATTTTAACAACTCTAAGTTATTAAGTTCTTCCCAAGCGACCTTGATGGGCCGAATGGCCTCCTCTCGTTTGTATAGTTCTTATGTTCTTATGTTCCACAGGAAGACGTTAAAACGGCTAGAAAGCCGCAAACGAGAAAAATCTGAACTTAACTGAAGCAACAGCTCTGAGTGAAAACGCATGAATACTTAACAACAGTGCGTCTATAATTCATTTTACTACTTGAAGAGCAGTAGCCAAACAGGCTTGACATCCATGGTTCCAGTTATATCTGTTTATACCTTAATTATATGTTTGTCTATGGTAATGTTATTTTCTGTTGTGTGTTAATCGTTGGCTGCTGTTCTTATGCCTCGTGCTTAGTATTTGTCTTACATGTACCTGGCACCGAGATCCACGCCAGGATACATGCAATTAGTTCATTGTAGTATGTATAATAAATGCATCGAACCTTGAACCTTGTTCCAGCAGCGGCCGTATTGTGAAACAGGAACCGTTTAATGACAAGCCAATAAAATGCTCATAAACGATCAGAAAGGCAAACTGTTGACCCTTGAGTCGCAATGCACAAAATCAAAAATCTGAGATACAGCCGGCCAAAGGTTTCCTCACTGATTTATGGCCAAAAGATTCAGGTGAGGGGGCCAGGTGGTGGATGAATCATGGAATGTTCACTTTGCCGTATGTGTTAGCAAAACATATCCAGTTCTAAATGCTTTTAGATCACAGGACTCACCATCATCTTTTATTCATTAATCCACATCCTAATACCTCTACGTGCCGCAGGTTTCCTTCTGACACTAAGTAAGTCTTTTAATTATTTTATTCCTCATTTAATTTACTTAGGTAATTCAAATCCAGCAGCATGAATCTTCATTACATTGAAACCAGATGACAATGACCCTTCACTTGTGATGCCTCTGGAAGGACATTATTTATAAGATTTTTTCAGCAAGATAAACATTACATTAAGGTAAATTACGACAGACAAAGACCCCACCTGTCCTCTGTATCAAAGCAAAATGCACTTTCACAAGTGGCGCTCTTAGGCAATGCTCTGTAGATTTGACCTCTCCATCCGTGTTCATAGGCTTCTGCCAGACTAACACTCAGCATTCTCTGTTCCCTTCTTGGTATGTGTGGTCTGTTCAGATAAAGACAGCAATCATTAACAGCGAAGTATGGCTTTAAAAATGGCTTATTTCGCTTTTAGTCGTGAGATCTCCCACTCTGCTACAGACTCTGTGCTGGCAGCTAACTCTTTTTTTAAATACCTTTGTGTTTAAAAAGTTGTACATGAATTAAAGTGGAACTTTAAGGGAGCGCTAGCGGCACGCTAAAACAGAACTCGCTAATATAAACAAAAGATGGTTCCTTTTCTGTTGTTCAGATTTTTGGAAATATATGAAGGTTGCAATTGCCTTGGTTTCTTAAGCTTTCTGCTGGAATTATCTCAAGCCTGGTCAACACCTCCGACAGCGCATGGTGGCCATTAATGGAATCAGGTTTTAGTCCCAGAATCCCAGTGGGAGGTTGCGTAAAAGTGTCCCGCTGACCTGTGCCATGTTAGGGTTAGCAGGGAGGAGAAACAGTGGAGTCACGACTCCTGAAAATTGAGGTCGACTTAATTGCACACCATGTCATGCACACATACGTGTCTCGGTCATCACATACAAAGACAGTGTCTCATGGGTACTGATGTAGACAGACTGCTGTTATGTGGGTACAGAACAGAGGTGGAGATTTCAGGTCCAGAGAGTACAAATCCAAACCAAGATTTTGTTTCAACCATCTAGTTGAGTATAAAGATTCACAGTCAGTACTCAACTGGTTGGTTGAAACAAAATCTTGGTCTGGACTTGTACTCTCTGGAGCTGAATTCTCCACCTCTGGTACAGAATAAAAAGAACCAATGGCATCTTAAACTGTCTCAATGTTGAGGAGTACTCTCAGACCCAGTTCGAGAGGCAGGACTATTTATACTATATTTGCGCCATTCACTAAGCTTTGGGGCAGGGAAAATTCCTGCTCCCCATGCTTGTAGCAGGAAAATCACTGGTTCCCTTCTGCCGTTCTGTTTAGATACAACCGCAGGGTGGCCAGATTCGCCACAGACATCCGGCTGATCATACGCGGCAGCCTGGAATCCCAATGTCTTTAGAAAGGCACCTAAGCACACCAGCTTGTGCAAAACACTCACTCAGCCACACACTCGCTCATGTGCTGCCAAGCTACCAGACTCCGTAACAACCATAACTCACAGCTCCTGCTCTGGGACGCCTTTGTCTAGCCTTGGCAGGAGACACAAGCAGGAGACAGCAGAGCTGGGCCACACCATCTTAATGGTAGGCACTTCAAGGACAACCATCTCCAGTCTAAGGTTTTCACACGAGAGATTGCCAGTAGGCACAGAGATATAGGACTAAGAACAGTGACACTTACCGGGTGAGCAGGTGTAGGAATTTGGGTTTTCACTGCGGGAGAGAACGCGGCGGTGGGAACCAGTGACAAATCTCCAGCTTCCCGTCGGCTGTAACACCAAAATCCTCACTCATCAGAAACAACAACTGGCAGTTGGTAACTTGCAAGTCTCTGGATATAGACTATATATAATGAGGAAGAGGAAACACAGACAAATATAGTAGGAGAGAGGCGGGGTTTACCAGTAGCCACTCCCCATTGTCCCAGACGGAGAGATACAGTTTAGGGATTAGCTCCCACGCTGCTGCCTTATGCTTGGTCCACTACTCTCTGACTTCCTATTTTCAATGGCTTCCCAAAAACAACAGCATTCTCTCTGCTCCCTAAGGGCTGGTTTATACTCGAAGCTGACAATGCGTCCATGTACACATCAGGGCCCCCACGCTTTTTCCGCCAAGACTGCACACGTCGTCTGTGCACCTACGTCAGAAATTAACACTACGCATTATATAATGCATATAATGCAACATTCAACACGAGCTAGTAAAGTGATATGTGGCAGAGTGAAGTACCAATATAATGTGGAGCAGTGGGTGGAATACAGAGAATGCGGCAGCAGTATTATAAAATTAGCAACTCGCTGTGGAAGCAGTGAGTGTACAACATTTCATGCCACAACCTCATACAAAAAAGTAGGACCGGAAACAAAGGAGCCATCCACGATGGTTTTCTCACACTGCCCCCTAGTGGAAATAACTTTTAGTCCTCCAGAATGACGTAAAATACATGTGCAAGTATGAGCAGGTCTGCTTAGCGAAAGGACACATAAACGGACACGCTGCATGCATTGAGTGTAACCTAACCCCAAGAGGTCACTCTGTGTGCATAGCAAGTACACCTACTTGATGGCTTCCTTGATCTGATTTGAGTGAAAACAAATACAGTAAAAATGACAGTGAGAAACGCCCGCAGCGGCCATTCCTATCCACGCTCCTCTGCAACTGTCTACAAGAGAAACGTGCTGAACAGCAGCTGCTGATAGGAATCTGGTACGTTTCATTTATTAAGCATTCGCTAGAAGCCCATTCGCATGGTGCGCCGTGTGTTTGATATGAGCCAATTGAGGTGAAGAGGAAATTAAACGCTGCCAATCAAAGCACAGCTGCCTGTCACGGAGGATCCCCCTGACCAATCTCTGCTGTGCTGGCAATGTGAGCTCTGTGATTGGAGAAAGAAGACAAGTCACTACTCTGGCCACTATATTCCTTTATAGATATATGGTCTGGGGAAAAAATTGAACTCAATTAGTAAAGTATACAAGTGTGTTTGGCTTAAAGAGACTCCAGTGAGCGACATGAGTTCTTACTCCATGGTTACACATTGTTAAACATACATATACACCCCCCCTCTTGGAAATGGGCTAGGGGCCCCTGTAACAAAGTCAGCAGTGCTCAAGAGGAAGGCCAAGCTAAGCTCCGCCAACTCACAAGCCCCTTCAATGGGCGCCATTGTGTGGCCTCAGGGTTGCCATCGATCCAGCTGACACTGTACGCAGGGGCAGACCAGGCCAATCTCTCTCTCTCTCTCTCTCTCTCTCTCTCTCTCTCACACACACACACATACACACACAGCCTACTTGTGATAAAGCAGCCTGAAACACAGACTCATGCACTACACTTCGCTGCATCTGATGCTTATGTTATATGAACAAACCCCAGTGGGGCACGGAGTATTGTACAGTCGTGCAGCTGCCTACCGTAGCTGTCGGTTTCACTGAGAGAGGAACTGAAGGAAGGGAGGATCCACACAAACAGTGATAACAGGGTCTGCAAATCGGGGAATAAGAGAATCCGCACGTCGGGGAATGACGGAATCCGCATGTCAGGGAATGACGGAATCTGCACATCGGGGAATGACGGAATCCGCACATCGGGGAATGACGGAATCCGCGCATCGGGGAATGACAGAGTCCGCACACCGGGGTATGACAGAATCCACACATCGGGGAATGATAGAATCTGCACATCGGGGAATGACAGAGTCCGCACACCGGGGTATGACAGAATCCGCACGTCGGGGAATGACAGAATCCGCACATCGGAAAATGACGGAATCCGCACATCGGGGAATGACAGAATCCACACATCGGGGAATGACAGAGACAACATATCAGGGAATGACAGAGTCCGCATTTCGGGGAATGGCAGAGTCCACACATCGGGGAATGACATAGTCCGTATTTCGGATAATGATGGAATCCACACATCGGGGAATGACAGAATCCACACATCGGGGAATGACGGAATCCACACTTCAGGGAATGACAGAATTCACACTTCGGGGAATGACGGAATCCACACATCGGGGAATGACAAAATCCGCAAATCAGAGAATGACAGAATCCGCATATCGGGGAATGACAGAATCCGCACATCGGGGAATACGAGAAGCTGCAAATAAGGGAATTACAGGGCCCATACACCAGGTAACAATGAGGCCCCTACCTCAGATAATAATAGAGCCCACACACCAAAGATTAACAAAACCCACCTACATACCCAGAACCCATATTAACAGAGAATAAGAGCACCCACACAGTGAGGACCGCAGTGATCCCTCATGCAGGAGAACAAAGTAAATGGACCAGCCCACAGTGACCTCTTTCAGAGCAGCACTGGGGCTGCTCTCCGGGTTCGCTTACTCTGTGCTTCTGTTTTGTGTCGACTCGTTAACCCAGCACCTACACCTATGCATTTATACATTTTTATCTTTCCGTCTTCCCAGTAAAAAACGGCTCCCCTCCGCCAATTCTCAGTCCGCCAGCTGCATAAAATTTTAGCATTTATTTTACTTTTTTTTTTAAGCTTTTTTTTTTTTTTCATTTTTGGCTGCGAGCCAAATTGCGGTCTGAAATTTCAAGGTGAGTGTTTTTTTTGCAGTCTGTTTTCTATGCAAGGCTCCCTGGTTCCTGGCACAGGTGGAAATATTGACGCCTTCGAAATTCGCTTTTTTGTGGGACTGGGGGGGAGGGGGGGGGGGGGGGATAGATGGCTTACAGGTTGCCACGCCAACCTAAAACAGCGCTTAAAGGGGGGGAAAAAACACTCACAAAAGGTCAGCTGGACAGCGCGGCTCCTGGCCAACGGTACTGGCAGCTCCATCGGCCTGTTAATCACAAGTGCTTTGGCAAACTAATTACCGTCGGTTTATTTTTGGACCATAACAGCAGCACTGACACAGAATACTTAATGTCAAATTCCATAACAAATTATGAATCAAATAACACTTAAATCGCCGATTAAATATATGCAACAGGATGATCTACCTCCTCGTTTTGTGTGTTTCTTTATTTGGTGACGGTTTCGCTTCTCTCGGCCAGAATCTTGGATTAAAACCTTGCATTAGCTCCGCCCATCCACGTTCATCGGGAAAGTGCACAAGAGTTGACTGAGAGGCTGGAACTATAACAGGAAGTGATGCGTGACAGCGCCCAATCTATTATCTTAACAAGGACACTTCATACAATTTACAAGCTTATAAACACTGGTGGATGCATAAAAGCATCTCATCTTCCTTTCTGTTATAAAACAAAAGGAAAATCCATTTCACTACACTTTATTTCCTACTTCCTACTTTATTTCAGCTCACGGTCTTTGATTAGAGTTTTATTAGCAGTAAATGTTTTGTTGGGAAAACACTGGCACGCTCCTATTTGCCACAGTTAGTCAGTGTGCTGCCCAGTTCTACAACAATGTTCAAAACATAGAGGAACTTAGCACAGCGCAAAACAGAAACAGCCGAAGTGGCACATTGACATTCAGAAGGGGTATGACTTGCACAAAAATATTCTGAGGGCAGAAAGAAAAACGATTGGTTCAGAGAGATACCCAATGAAATTGTAGAGGAGGTGGGTCCAATCAACTACAGGAGATGTGACCAACCAATCAGATGTCTTGGTCCCATCCCTTCTACTTGCTTGGACCCACCTCCTCTACAATTTCATTGGGTATCTCTCTGAACCAATCATTTTTCCTTCTGCCTTCAGAACATTTTTGTGTAAGTTAAAATTCCCACGAGCCACATTGACCATAAGGGTTCATGGGATCTTTCATTGTGCTTGCAAAGTAACCAGCTCTGCTCGGCACGGCAAGCACCATTGTGACATCATTCAAATTCTGCACAAATTCCGTGACTGATTGAGCCACTGACACCCTTTTCCGACATCCCAACATATTCAGTTTCAATGCTTAATCCATCAAATGGTTTGGTTTGCGTAAGTCAAATTGGCGAGAATTTCCAGTCTATTCATTATCCACTGTCCTCTGTCCAGAATAGGCATTCGATGGCGTGCAAATATAAAGAACGGCAAATTTGCAGGGACGTCCTGGGGATCAGTTTGTAGAGCGTCTGACGCCTTTGAGTCTCCTCTCTCCCCCTCATAGGGGTGAGTCGATCAGCAGAGATGGACTACAACAGGTACTAACTTTGGCATTTGGATACTTTGATGAGTATTGCTGTATAG
>JAODUD010000127.1:8706837-8722439 GCA_026784285.1 Stomatorhinus walkeri
ACGATCACAAAATTAACTAAGAACTAGGGACTGATTATACTGACATTTTGGCAAAAATTGTTGTTGTCACTATTATTTTTTCAGTTAAGCTGCTTCCAGAAGCGCTTTGGCTGCCCTCTGACTAATATTTTTGCCACCCTCCAACCCCCGGCAGGTCCAGACGAATCTGGAGAACCCCACCGACTACCACATTCGCCAGTCCCAGCGGCAGCAGGTGAAAGAGTACCTGTCGACCACCTTAGCCACCAAGCAGGTGTTGCAGGCTGTGGCGGGGGTGCAGCCCTCGCCTCCGGCCCCGCCCCCTAGCCGGCAGGCCGTCCCACCTCCCTTGCCTTCTCCCCGCCTGCGCACTGAACAGCTCATCAGCTCGGCGGGTAACAGCATACCCAACAGTCCCATGGCCATGCTGAACATTGGCTCCAGCCACGAGAACGAGGTACCCGTCCTTAACAGGCACACGTGATACTTTTCTGCCAATAGGAGGCGATGTGTAGGACTTTATCTCGGGTGCATCCATAGCCGTCATACGTGTGCACCTTCACTTGTAGAGTCCTGCTACAGTGTCCCCACGCTGTCTCTGTGACTCTTGCAGAAATAACATATAACTCCTGCAAATGGGCCTCCAGGCTCCCGACGGCCCTGCTTTAAAACAGCCCACTCATGCGTTAAAATTAACAATAAACACGCTGCAAGTGTGCTGAGATCACCATTTCACTTTATATGGCTGAGCAAGAGTAAACAGTCATTATCGATGTTGGTCCTTTCGAACACCAAACCATCGCTTATGCAGGTTACTTTGAGAGTTGACACATGGTATATTACTCACGGACTGTAAACGACACACACCATGGACTGTAAAAGGTGCTATAAACAAACAGCGAAGTGTTCACTCAGCCAGGCTGCTGCCCGCATCGCATTGACTTGCTCAGACCCTTTCCCCCGCCTTTGACCCTGTGCCAGAAGCACCGGCCAGAGCCTGCCCAAAGGTTGAAGGTGTTAACTTCACTCTCATTGCAGTTTAACTGCCCAATTATGGCTGTGACAGTGTAATTAGAGTTTAAAGAGTTATGGCGTGAACTTAACAATGCAGACTTTGGTCTCTGCCGGTCTCTGTCTGTGGCAGGCTGCAGTGTTGGTGAAACCTGTCAGTGCCCAGAGTGCAGGGACATGATCCATAGCCGTCAGCATGCTACACTCTGCTAAAGCCCAGGGTTGGCGGGCTGACATTATGAACCTGGCAGAATGATACAGTCTGCAGGCTAAAACACAGGGCTGGCGGGCTGGCATTATGAACCTGGTAGAATTATACAATTCAGTGGCTGCATTCTTCTGAGGCTGCATTTAAGGACTGAATGCATCACAGCAATGCAGCAAGACTGTCCCATTACAAAGGCTCCTTCAAATGTCGTCTAGAAATGCATCCTTCTTTTCCTGCTCTGTGACGAACACACCCAATGGATCCATCTCTGCCTAACATATCTCAAGATTCATTGCACAGAGGTACAGTGGATGTATTCTGGGTAGACAATAGGAGTGGCACTTCGTAACTTCAGGTGGGAACAGCTGGTGACACATATAGGAAATTATTTGTTGGCCAAACCATCCCAGTTTCTTCCTTCATAGACCACATTCTATGAAAGATGCAGCCCCTGAAATTAGACACGGCCCTTATGAACCTGGAAGAATGCTCCAAGCTGCCTGTAGTAGCACAGGGCTAGCCAGCCAACCTTATAAACCTGGCAGAATGCTACGGCCTGCAGGCTAACGCACAGGCTAAAGCAATACACTAGCAGGTATACAGATCTGCCTGAAGGCTACATTTTACAGCATGATGAGTTGGCCTGGTGCATTATTAACAGGCTGTTGCTGCGCACAAGTTTCAACCTGTGCCCGTAGATTTATGTTTCACAGGTACCAGAGACAAATGCGCAACAAGTGATGCTGTTTCTGTATTTAAATCCTTCCTGTGAAATATGGTTTATTTTAGTAGGAACACTCTAAATTGGTCCTTTTTTGTCTTTGAGCAGATGGATGATGTCATCGATGACATCATTAGCCTGCAGTCAAGTTATGATGACATGCAAGCATATGCTGACCCCGTGGTCCAGATGTCCAACACCGTAAGTACAGCGAATGCGCTAGGCATTGGGGACGCCCAGCCTGGCATCTTTTTTGGATTGTTTTCCTTGTGATATGGAGAAACTGCTATGGAGACTATACCGAAAGGACAATGAATCAAGACCTCGGTACGCCTGTAAACATCTTTCCCTCTAATGAGAGCCCCTGGGACCCGTTTGGGCCCCAGATACATAGCTGAACTCAGTCTTTGTGAAAGTGGCTGTGGACAAAGGGACGCCTTGTTCTCTTCCATAAAGAGTTCGCCAAAATCCATACGGCCGTTTTCCACCCTGAAGCGTAAGAGTGCGGTTGTTTTGCTGAGACGAGCGCTTCGACTGCGTTTGGGCCCGTGGCTCTTCTGTGATACGCCGTAATGTTCTTGCTGGTGTACACGGGGAGGATGCCTCTCTCTTTAAGCGATCACGTTAAGCTATTGGCGTGAAGCTGCCAACAAGATGTAGCAGTGCCCCATTCACAAAATTTAAAACCATGTTCTGCCATGTAAAGCCAAAAAAATCCATTGGCAAAACAGTCACTTTAGAGCTTCGCTTCGGGGAATAATCTCAGTACTTTGCTCCAGGTTATTCAAAGTAACTGCTGTGAATTAACAATTAAGCCACATCCAGTTAGAGTTCAACTTGTTTACAAGACATTTGTTTGAAAGGGGGCTGCAAAAGGGAGGGAAAGAACAGGCTGAAAGTCCAGGCGGGGGAAAGATCACTTTTTTTTTTGCTGAGGGCCAGTAGAAGAGGGCAGGCTCTAGAAGTCTCGGGGACAGTGTCTTAGTGGATGGGGACACCGGCGTCACGCAGGGAGAGCTGCAAACGTGCCCAGAGTCTAGCCAGGATGAAGGAAGCAGGGAAGACATATGCTATTGTGGAGGTAATCGATGGGGAGAGGATACAGCTGGTAAGAGCATTTTGAAATTGCCAAGGGGGCCACAGCACGGGGCAGCAGCTGCAGGGCGCAAGAAAAGTCTTTGATTCCCCATGTGGGCTGCTCTTTCACCCTGCCGCCCGGCATGCTAAGCTGCACCAGCAGTGAGTTTACCTGGGGGGCTTTTTAGCACCGTCTCAGGTGGCCGAGAGACACTGCTGTGATGTTCCTCTGCGGTGATTTGTCATCTCGAATCTCTGCCGTGTTTGCCAGTTTCTCTCATTGGCACATCCCTGGGAATTGGTGCAGTGGAATTTAGGGATAGTTTTCCGCAGACGAGCAGAATCCTTACTGCGTCTCCCGCCTTTTGGTGTTCATTCTTAGATATAGAGCTGTTTTGTTTGCGCAACTGGTAGTTACTCCGGTATTGATTTCTCTCGTTAGCGATTAGCCCATTGAATGAGCTTCTGCTGCGGCAGGGAAATTGTAAGCTACTCTCAGGCACGCCGAGAATGCAGCCTTCTCTCTTTATGCTGAGGTTAACTTCATGAATGATATCGGCATGCGTGTGCAGCAAGAGATTAAAATTGATTCAAATCTTAATAGGCATAAATAGCTCTGAGAATCTAAAAGGATTGTTTTTTTTCTCGCGCAGCTTTCAGATGCGCTATTCCTTAATCAGGACCTCTCACAGTTCTCAGAATTCTCACGTACTTCTGGTACCCTCTTGTGTAGGAAACGAAGGGTTTCTCTATTGCTGTCTGAGGTCTCTCTCCGAATCGCACCTGTTACTCCAACATTCCCATGCTTTTGCTTTTTCTCTCCCAGTAGCAGCATGCTTGGCTGCTCCACACCGTGCAGAAAGGCATGAGACACCCCCCCCCCCCCACACACACACACACACACACCTTAAAAAACATTACAGCTCGCTGACAGTGCAGGTTGTTAATCTTTAAATACTCTCACTCCTTGCTTTTCACCGGCGACAGGTAACACCCTTTCCCCTTGCCGATGCTGCACAGGTGACAGCATGGGGGCTCCGCTGACCCCCACCCCCCCCCCACCCCGGACTCGAGTCCGGCAGGCCGGTGAATGTACGCCGTGATCCTGACATTGATTAATACCGACCCAGTTTGCCTGTCACCTTGGCTCTGAGAGGCCGGGCCCCAATTCAGAAGCCTACATGATACATTATCTGTATCTGAATGGCTACCAATCCGTCAAGGCTCATTAGGAACCTGTATGCCTCTGCTGAGTTATACTGAGGCACTGAGATAGAGCACAAGATACGACAGGAATAAAGCAATAAATGGCGGTGATAAGAGATGACCCGATAGTCAATCATTCCTCCGCGAGCTCATTCTGTTTGACGGTTCGCTTTATCTGCACGTTATCATCTCTGAGAAGCTCTACTAATGATACAGATGTAGCACAGCGTGTATCTGCTTACTTTTTATGGAGATACTTCACCAAGGCGCTGCATGATGCTGTAGCACGTTGTACATTCTGCTCAGATTTCACTCATGGTGACGCCGTTGAGCTCCTGCTTCAAGGACACCTTGGTGAGATTTCTCAGAAAAAACACAGAATGACATTCTGTTAGCATTTAAGTTGTAGACGGTTCATCAGCTGTCTGTGAGCAGCAGCCTGGTAAAGATTTAAACTGTTTGCCAAAAGGTTTTGTGAGTTTGATTGGCTGCAGGCACTTGACTACATCTCTCTCTCCCCATCTCTCTCTCCCTGTCTCTCTCTCCCCGTCTCTCTGTACCCGTCTCTCTGTACCTGTCTCTCTCTCCACGTCTCTCTCTGTACCTGTCTCTCTTTCTCGCTGTCTTTCTGTCCTTGCCACAGCTGCCTCTGTCCAGCAGCCACCTGGACGTGTACACGGGCCCAGGCATGACTGGGCCGGCCATCACCATGACCAGTAACTCCTGCCCCGCCAACCTGGCTATCAAGAGTGAGATGTCGGGTAAGCTAGCCCAGTGTGCCGCCATACATCTGTGAGGTGTGGCACAGAACTGCCTGAATGGGCTAGGCTTGGTAGAGCTTAGCCAGGGATAATGTTCGTGTTTGGGATAAATCACGTTAGATCATCAGTTTGTGTCCCACTGACCCATGTTTGTCAACACTGTGAACAAACTGGTCCGAAGCAGCCTGCTTTAGCTCCATCTATCCTGCAGCCAAGTAAGAGCAACTCCTCAGAAACACAGAAAACTAACAAAAGCCATATTGTAAGTCGCCCTCCCCCCGTCGAAGCAGGGTTTAGTGGTCAGGTGCTGGGCCAGACTGCCGTTTTTAAGAATGAGAGCACTCAGGATATAGGCCTAGTGTTTGGTGCCTTGCTGGTCTGGCTGTAGTGCACTCTGGGGTGGGCTTGGTGATCGTATTGGTATGCTGCGATGACTGATGCCCCAATGGGACTGAGAGCCACTGCAGCTCTTGGGAGTTGGCAGTCTGCACAGAGCGCGCCGGACACGGACTGACGTCCCTTTCCTTTGCTGCAGATGACGAAGCTCGTGCTATGGCCAAGGAGAGACAGAAGAAGGACAACCACAACCTGAGTGAGTCTGCCTTTCCTCATCCGGATGACCTCATCGCGCTTAAAGCTGCCTCCAACACGCTGGAACGTAGCCAAAGGTTTACGGCACCCAACATGCTGTTAACCTGAGGGACCGTGCTGATAGCGGTGTAACGAGGGCGCGATTGCCTTTGACAGCTGTCAGGTAATCAAGGTGTAGCGTTATTGCGATGTTGGCGTGACACCCCGGCCGCTGCATGTTACAAGGTTACCGTAGGCAGAGGGAAGGTGCCAGACACTGGCTGCTGCACGACATGCTTATGACTGTTTACATGTTCAGCTTGTGGAGAGAACCAGGCCTTAACATTAACAGCTAGCTTTGGGTCCATTGGGACATCCAATGAAGCTTGTATTTGGCTTCAGAATAGGGCACATCCTGGTAGCCCTTGGCTGACATTGCTGTATCCTCTGCTTTGCAGTCGAAAGAAGACGAAGGTTCAACATCAATGACCGCATCAAAGAGCTGGGAACCATGATCCCCAAGACAAATGACTTGTAAGTGACCTTTAATCCTTAATGTTGCTGTTGTTGGGCCTTCAGGTAAAACCTGAGCAGGTTCTCCTGCTAGTGACGCGGACACATGATACAGTTTGAGCATGGAAACAACACAGGAAGAGTTAAAGTCAACGTTACGCAACTGGGTTGGGAGTGTTTAACCTTTGCTTGACATGTCTTAGGGACATGGTCCCGTTTTATGTCTAACCTGCTGCGCCCCCAGGGATGTGCGCTGGAACAAGGGCACCATCCTGAGAGCGTCGGTGGAGTACATCAAGCGCATGCAGAAGGACATCCAGAGAAGCCGCGAGGTGGAGAACAACTTCAAGCGCATGGAGCTAGCCAACAAGCAGCTGTGGCTGCGCATTCAGGTTTGTGGTGTGTGAGCGAGTGGCCGGATCAAGATGGTGGGGATTGCACTGTCAGCCAATGAGCAGTGCCCTTTCATTTACGCCCAGCTTTGGATACATTTGTGTCATTTCAGGTCCTTGTTGTCGTATAATTTTGATTTTTGGGGTATAATCAAAATGGCTACCATAACGTCAAAAAAATAAGCCATGCAGGGCTGAAGCACAAATTAAACCACCAGAATCAGCACCGATTAAGAACTGGCACTCTTTTCCTGTGATTTTTCTGATTGGTAGAGGGGCAAAGCTAACAGCCAATGACATTCCTCCTTCTTCATCTATCTCCCAGGAGCTGGAGATGCAGGCCCGGCTCCATGGGATTCCCAGCAACTCACCTTCAGGCATGGGTGGGGCCGAGCTCCTTGGCTCCTACGTGAAACAGGAGGGGAGCCCGGAGGAGGCGCTCCACCAGCACCCACTGCCCCCAGCGCCCCACCAGCTGCCCCCGCTGCCTGGCCACGGCCCGGCCCAGCTGCCCTCGCTCCAGTATCCACCCATGGGTGGTCCCCAGCACTTCGACTTCGCCCCTTCGCTGGACGCATGCGATGGTGGCCTCAACTACCCTCCGCCATGCAGCGCCAGCAAGAAGAGTGAGCTGGGCTTCCTGCTGATGGACGAGCTGTCACCCCTGGGTGTGGGAGACCCGCTGCTGTCCACCCTGTCCCCCGAGACGTCGGTGGACAGCAGTCGGCGGAGCAGCTTCAGCATGGAGGACTCAGACATCCTGTGACACGCGCACACACACACACACTAACACACACACACAAGAACACTATATGCACTCACTTGGAGTCTAGTACCGCACATGCACACCCACATGTCATCGAAACACTGTGACCTCTCTCATATGTGCATTGGCATACAGTAAAAAGATACACAATAAACACATCTAGAAAGATTTAAATATAGTCATCCGTCGACTTACGTTCTACCGAGTAACATCTGATCATACTTAACATCTCCCATAAGAGCCTTAATAAAATTTATCAGACATCCAAAGCAGACATATCTTCCCACGTGTGCAGCATGTGGCAAGAACCAAAACAATCCAATTGCACTGCCACTATAAAGGATTAAATGGTGTGATATTTTTTATTATGTTATACAGGTATCCATTGACTTACTGTATAAGACCCAATGCCCCACCCCCAGTCCTAAGAATACTGACATGTACCACACACATATGCACACAGACAACAAATACTGTCCCTGTCTGTCTGTCTGTCTCTGTCTCTCTTACGCTCTCTCTCTCCCTGTCTGTCTGTCTCTCTTACGCTCTCTCTCTCCCTGTCTCCCTGTCTGTCTCTCTCTCTTACGTTCTCTCTCTCTCTGTCTGTCTGTCTGTCTCTGTCTCTCTTACGCTCTCTGTCTGTCTGTCTGTCTTTGTCTCTCTTACGCTCTCTCTCCCTGTCTGTCTGTCTCTGTCTCTCTTACGCTCTCTCTCTCCCTGTCTGTCTGTCTTTGTCTCTCTTACGCGCTCTCTCTCCCTGTCTGTCTGTCTCTGTCTCTTTTACGCTCTCTCTCTCTCCCTGTCTTCTCGACATGCAGCTGAACACACAAACACATATAAACATACCAATTCAGAGGCTTTCATATTCGTGCTCACCCTCGTCGTCACTCCAAGTCCTCTAACCCCTGTCGACGCCTTCCGGCTCCCACAGAGCGCACCAGAAGGCCGCAGGAACTACAGTCTGCCTAAAATTCCCCAATGGCTATAGCATGGATTTCAAACAGATGAGCCTTGCAGAGGTCAAGGTCCAGGATGTAGAGGTCAAACGAGAACAACAGAGAAGATCATGGCAGCTTTTCTTCATGGTTACGTATGTAGAACAGGGAGGCCTGAGACGTCATACCACTTACCGCCAAGAACCACTTTATGTCATTCATTTGATTAGCACTCCATGTTTTAATGAAAGTCTGTTAGAAAACACTCAGGTCGGAACCCCCAGGAATGGAGTGCCCTCCAAACAAAAAACAAAAAAAAAATAAAATGCTGGGCAGGTTGTAAGCCTCTGCTCAAATGAACTACGATGAGTGTGGAGAACAGAGAGAGGATGGTGTGTCCGTTAGCATGGGCTGTTAGCATTGGCCGTTAGCGTTGGTCGTTAGCACGGGCCGTTAGCATGGACCGTTAGCACGATCCATCAGCATGGGCCATTACTGTTTTCCATTAGCATGGGTTGTTAGCATGTCCCAGAGATAAGGGTCACGCACGTGTGTGGTTTAGCACGCACATTGGGCTGAATGGCAGCTTGTGCCAATCACTGACTACGACACCTGATAGCCGTCGTGTAGCATTCTGAAAATCTTGCTGTGTACCCGTGGGTATTTATCTGGTTGGATCATTCAGTCTAGTGGGCACACTGTAAACACATCGTTGAGGAATTGTAAAAAAAAAAAAAAAATTAATAATAATTAAATGTTTGTTCTGCTTTGAAATAGATTGTCATTTTATTTTTCTCCCAAAGCACTGGAAAACTATATTATATTATTGACTTTATACAAGAAGGATTTTATGAAGTGACAGTTTTATTGAAATGTTTTACACTGTCAAACCACTTATGTGTATTTTGTTTGTATTTGTGGTTTTTATTTTATTCTAAAGTGACCTTTTTTATCTGACTATAGAACCATTTAAATATGAAGTTATTTAATGCGTTAGACTATAGTATATGGAATGTGGAGAGCCATATTACATGTAAAATATAAATTTCTGTTTCCAAAGGAATGTTTAATCTTATTTGGCAAAATTCAAAAATTGTAAGATGTCATTTTTATATTGATTTGTTTTTTAAGTCGCATAGTTATTTAATGAAGAGAAAGGGGGTTTCGTGGTGATTTTATTGATTTATGTTACTTGTGTTTTGGAATGTGAATATTATCTACTGTACAGTAAGGTCATTCTTCTTCATGGTGCCAGTATCTGCTCAGTGCCTTCTTATTAAAAAAATGAATGCTTTTCTTTCATAAGCCACCAGCTGTATAGATGAAAATTTGTTAATGTACGACTGCTTTTTATGCATGGGCCATTTCATCGATCTTTGTTTTTTCCGTTTCTTTTCAAAAATGAACAGGAAAGTGTACAGCCCCGCACTCCCAAATTCCCCATGTTCCAGATGCAAATCTTTGACTTGGATTTTAAAAAGGAGAGAGGCTATGTCATTAGCCGGACGCGTCTGTTGGTTTTGCGCTGCTTGCGCGACGGACGCCCCAGGAATGAGAAGGTTTGCGTAGTAAATGCTGTCCATCCTAATCCTAATGCCGCTCCTGTCCATTTTCCCGGGAAGTTGAGAACCTGTGACTGAGGTTTGTTTGGATATAAAAATTCTCCGAAAAAATGCTCTAGAAGTCCCTGGTTTCTTGATTCTTTGAAGATGCGGGGGTTTGCTTTCCTACTTTGAGTGAGCATCCGAGTCAGTGAAAATATGGAACAGTATAGTAACAAGCTGTGATATTGCTTGAAGGGATAGTGCTCTGAATCGTGGCCCACAAGCGCAGCTATTGAAAAGTCTACTTCAGGACAACGCAGAGAAAGGAGGCGCGTCAGTTCACACAGGTGTCCATAAGGGGGCAGTCTTGATCAAAATGATGACGGAGAACGCTGTTTACACAGCCAGACTTAAAGGCAGGTTTAAAGTCTGACCTCAGCCATCACGATAACAAGATATTAATTATAATTAATTAATTTAGTTTAAATACAAGTAGTGAAGAAACAGATGGTTGTTTTGAGTCCTTGGAAGAACACATCTCTAAAATAAAATATTCTGGCTAAAATCATGCTGTTAGTTGTGTGAGTTAAAAAGCCCCCCACTAGATAAAATTCAGATTATACGATTTGTGTTGTATTAATTGCTATATATAATAATTATGTATTAGTCACGGATTTCTTACTATAGTTATACAATGAACATTTTCATTACAGCTAGTTGGTATAAAACATTAACACGAGTATAACTAATTATAAGAAGTTTGAAAGTAAATTGTTCAGTGTATATGACATGGGGGTTATCCGTGGATTTAAATGAGCAAACGTTACAAAGGGTCTCATTTGAAGTATTTGTCCGGTAGCAGCACCGGCCGATGAAGGCGCCGGGAGGAGGGACGGTACCCCCGAGTGACGTCAGTCGGAACGCGAACTTCCCGAACGCACATATATATGTGATGCAACAATTATCTTAGTGATTCCAGGAACTGTGCGCATGTTCATGAATCATAATATCCATAATAACGGTAGCCGTATTTGTACTTTGTGCACTTAGTAGAAAGAAGCCTATGACCAAGATTTGGATCGACATGCCCCTAATATTGTGGGAGTAAAGTGCGCGTTCAGAGGGGCGGTGGGATCGGGGCTCACTCGGTTTCGGCCATCGCTGAATCCAAACGCTTGTCTTGTGTATGAGTCTTATTTTTCGTCTTGGAGTGCCCTCCCGAGGTAATAATCTGTGGCCGCCACTGTGAGATAAAATTTTGTCTATTTGAATCAGGAACGGGCTACTATTAACGAGGTAAAATTCAGCCACAATTAATGTAAATCACTACACTAGCAATGATTGCTTACAGCGGGACTGATTTACGCACAATTTAGAAAAAAATAAGTATTAGTTTGTAATCTGTTGAGTCATTTTACTGCCTTTCCTACTTTCCAGTGGTTATTCACTTCATTCTGCGCTGTCTATTCTTCCGTTTAAATGATAGACTAATTAGACACTATAATGTTACTAAATTTACTGCGCTAACGCCCCCGCCGCTGTTGCGCCATCTAAAGACTGTGAAGTCAGTGTGAAATCCAGATGTTTTCCCTGAACTGAATCAAAAGCTGTCTGGATCACTTCGCAGGATCCAAATACCTACTGCTACTCCAAATAGCTCATTGCTGTCAGATGACTCATGCCATTATCTTTAAACTCCCGAGTTTAAACGGGCTCCTCCTACAGTGACCAGTAACTGGGCAAGATGGTCTCTGAAAAGCTCCGTTAATATTGTGACTGGACCAGACAACCATTCAGACAAACCAACTCTGTTCTCTGGAATTCTTTCCAGTTGCACTGCCTGTTTTTTCCTATTTGTTGCATATTTATTGTTTCGTTTCATATATTGCGCTATCTTTTGTCTTGCTTGTCTTGGCTTTTTGCACTGCTGTTTGTCAGATTCTCCCCCATAGACCTGTCCCCTCCCCTTCAACTGTGGCATACGAATTTCACTGTGTTCTTCGGAACACATGTGACAAGAAAAACTTGAAACCTGCATATCCCTTTGACATCTTTTTTTACAGACTGGAATGGATGACGGTGTTACAATCCGAAATCCTTTGATCGAGCGCTTCTCTGCACACCTAATGAATAAAGTATGCTTTGGCTTTGACGGGATACTAAGCGTGGAAAGATTTATGTACACACAGCTACCACAGTTAATGTAGTCTGGGTGGTTTCTTTGTGGTTTATTATTGTGATATGACTGTGCACGAAGCTGCACGTGTGGGGGTGTATACTGTACTGCTTTCACTGTCTCATTCGTTCACTTTCAGCCAAAACTATGCTATCTGCATCAAGAGAAAATTGGATTTCTCTCCACTTACCATATAAGTGCGGTTACAATCACGTCCCTGGAATGAAATCTGAAACTGACAGATTAAAAAGAGAATCTGATGTAGCTGTCCACACTTGGTTCAAAACCATGTCTGAGGAGACACGACCTTCCTAGATTAATCGTTTTTTATAACTTGAAGAAGAGAGAGATGAATGCTACTCCCGAGAATCTTTTTGATGTCATATCCACGCTCATGTCTGAGGTAGTCCATCTTTTGTATTTTTGTAGCGGATTGTGACAGACTGCCGACTTTTTCCACCAAGAAACCCGTGCGCGGTGCCATGATAAAACATGCAATGCGCGGGAATGACCTGCGTTTCCCACCTGCGCCACTAGAGGGCAGGGGAGAGCCATCTGAATGCACAATCCCAGTTTTACACGCATCTCAAAAGAGAGCTTGTCTAATTTATTTCTTTAAAAAACAATTACAGAAATAGCACGGCAATGCAATTAACCTATTTTTAAATACAATTTTATTAGGACAGTTTATTCCAGATAAAGAGAAGCCTAAAATAGGCTAATTAGAGTGCAGTCATTACAGAATCAAGCTAACCGCCTCACTCGAAGCAAGTGTATAGTTAAAGATTTTCATTGCTTAATGAAAGTTAATCAAATACAGAATTCAGGAGAAATAAGATGGGGAATGAGATGTTACACTCACAGACTAGGGACTGGTAGTAACAGAGACTCACATAATGTAGGTGTTTGTGTCTGTTCACTACAAATACAGACCATATGGGTACAATTAATTACAATTTGAATGGCTATACACAAATTTAGATAGTGATTAAGGCATAATAAGCTTCAAATATATAATAAAACAATGGTCTTTTGACTATGATGTGCTCAAATAATGTCGTCTATACAATTCAAGAAACATTTAAAACATTTATCTTGAGAAATATTATTACGTGGAAAACACGACAGGCATCCATAAATGAATGAAACCCAGCGTCTGGTCTCCTACATATTAAGGGATTAGTTTTAGAAGAAGTTTTCCCAATTTCATTTTGAGGGGTTTGTTGGGAAGGAACAATTATTTGATGTAATCTAAATTAATTGAAAAATTAAGGTTTTCCCTCCCCCACAAATCTTCACAGTACTGCTGCTGGTAGATGCAGGAGAGGCTTAACGTATTTAATTCAAAGCAATGCAAATAATTTCCAACCCCTGGCAAACTCCTGGAATCAGGTGATATTTTTGTTCGGCAACCCTTGACCTCAAGCTGTACTCTGCCCCCTGGTGGGTATCTATAGTATTTAGGACACAGCCGTATGGACCCAGTGTCAGACGTTCAGGTGCATCACAAACCACTGGAGAGAGAAGAGACCTGACTTGCAGGCACACATTGTACTTGCATGTAACAGGAATAATGTGCTGTAATTTAGATCCTGGGACTTTGTTGCCCTGTGCAGCTGTAGCATGTGGTGGTATTGACAGCCTGAACGGGACGGTGTGTTTTTCATCCAGAGAGCATGGAGTCAAACGGCCTTTTAGGCGACACTGAAGGAGGCCGGATTGTTCTGACGCGGTAGGCCCCCCCTCCCCCCACCAAGTGGCACTGGGCTGTTCCCCCGCTTGTTCTTTATGATGTTAATGGCCTCCCATAACTAATAATTCCCTGCCGATTTGGAGTGCGGTGATTTTACGGGTTCTGCGTAGGCGTGTCGTCCGAAAGCTCCTCAGAGGCTCTGGAATTCCCGTCCTCACGTGTCTCGTGGCCATGGGAAGGGAACGAAAGAAAATAACATTAATTGAGAGAAGCCAAGGTACTCGCACATTTCGGCTCTGTGCTCCAGACGTCCGAGAGCGGCCAAATACACCTCAGATTTCCACATTTTCATTTGCCTTGCGGCCCAAACAATGGCTCAAATGAGCGCCAACCACGCCAGAAGGATCTTCGGACGGGGTAAGGGCAGAAGAAGAAATAAACATTGAGAAAACAGCCAGAGGCCATTTTGCTGCCCCTCGGAGCACATTACAGCAGTGCCATTCATGTGGGGGAATATGTGAGATTATGTCAAAGATGCACATTCCTGGAATGGCTGGCCTCTTGTCCCCGCAGTTCGGCTCAGTAATGCCCTCTCTGTTCTGCTCCAGCTTATTTCTTGTTCACTCTCTCGTTCTCCTTATTGACCGCCCTCCCCCACCCACCTCTCGGCCAGTCAGCCTGTCTGCTGTGGGTCGCCGTCCTCACTCCCTTGCACCACCGGCAGTGGTCAGTATAGGCATCGGCGGCCACCCAGGGTGTCACCATCTGAGGGGACATCGACTTAGCAAGCCACTTTCTTTGGCGGGGGGGGCCAGTGGTGATGTGCGGCTGGTGATGGAACCTGCTCTCGAACCTGGGTGACAAAGCTGTAGCCCTACCTCTGCGGAAAGACAGGCTCACTGTTTAGCCTCGATGTGGATGCAGAGGCTGAACACCTGGCAGACCTTCTGCTGCCGTCATAAAGGAAGGCCTTTTATTAACACCAAGTGACACTGTGAATTTCACGCGCAGCTTTTCTTGAAAACTTTCAGTATTTCTTATTGATCCTTCCGGGGCCATTAGCTGCTCATTCATCACTGCTGTTTTACGATCGGCCACGATTTGTGGGGCCATATCTACACCGGGATGCACCACTTGAAATGTTCCCAACACCAAAAAGTTTCATTGGATCCCCAAAGTGAAGGTCAATCATGCCGTCTGTCCCTTTCCTTTTTTATGCGATCGATACGCTTATCATCCAGCTGCCGGCATTATCCGCACTTATACTGTCATTAGTGCGCTGGTTTCTTCCTCGTCTTGAAGTTCTTCAGAAAGGGATGAATCAAGTTTAAAAACAAGCGATACGGCTCTGACCAGGGCAGGAAGCAGGCAAACTTTCCGGAAAGGTTAACACACGCTTGCTGAACAAAGAGTGGGCCCCTTTTCTTCTCTCCTTGCGTTCCTCTGACTCGCTGACACTTTCCTACATATTTAATACTTTTACCTGACTTTTTTCAACCCTCAATCTTAAAAAGGGTCCCACACTGGCAAGGGTGACAGCGGCCGGCCTTGCAATATGAATAATTTCCTCACATTAACATGGTGAGAGGTGCTTTTGCCTTTTCATGTCTGGAGAGTTGAACAGGGGGGAATGACATTGTTCAATCTCCGGGTGCACTTGGCTCTTTATCGGTTGCAGATCAAAATTTATTCCCAGGATGCGGCCTGCGACCTGCCTCTGACTCTGGAGGTTTTTTTATAAGCCTAATTAAGTAACAGGGATGAAAATGGTGAAATAAGAGGCCAATTTACAACTCACAAAATGAGGAGATCAAATCAACTCATGAGCAATTAATGGGAAGAGTGAGCGAATAAAGGAGTAAGCTATAGTGTGGAGGGTTGCTTTTAAAGCTGCACTCTGCTGCTATTAAGGATTAGCCTGAAGGTCACGCAAAACGCAGGATGACCTTGGAGATTAAGACTGTCTGCGTAATGAATACAGGGAACCTAGAATAGGCACGTCCTTCCATCGCATTAACGGGGGGGGGGGGGGGGGGGGTGTTTTCAGGGG
>JAODUD010000127.1:8751918-8763134 GCA_026784285.1 Stomatorhinus walkeri
CCCCCGCCCCCCACAAACATGTGTACAAGCTGTCTACACTGACCAGTGCTTTGCTTCGAGTTGCTGTGACACCAGAAACACTCCCAGAACGTTGCTTTGGTCACTTGCTGCCTTAAACTAGACACCCAACCCATGACCTACAAGAATATCGCAGCTGGTACTAACCGTGTGTATTGAAAATATCTGTATTCTCTCATTTTATATTATTATAATTTTTTGTTAATTCAGTGTCTGTTTTTACTCAGTTACATGGAGTGTGTGAAAAATCTGGCCGTGCATCACAGCAAATTAATTGCACATATAAATACCCTTGGTAACAGAGTAAAATAAAGTGATTCAGTCTCTGGGTTGGGGTGATGCCCAAAGTGTGGCATCAGATCTGAATCAGAATCTGGTTAATTTGATGAATTATGTTCACACATGCTAAGTCAGTGCAGACACAGCCAAGACAAGTAAAGACAATGGTTACATTTCAATCCAGTGGGAAGGAAGGAAAGAAAGAATGAAAGAAAGAAAAAGAAAGGTCTGTGACACTGACTACATTTCACTGACAAACACTGCAAAAGAGGTGAGTGTGCCCCCCCACTCCACCCCCTGCAAAAAAACTTTCGCTCCTTTCACAAGCTGACATCCCTTTAAAAAACACCCCCACTTTACTCAGGGAACAGCATCCTAACAAGTACGACACAGCCAAGCCTACAAAATGAAAAAGGCCTTTGTTCAAGAAAGAAACGCCTGGACACAGAATAGTGCTTATTTTTTTGTTGAATAAATCTGGTTAAAATGTCCTGCCTCAGCTAATTCTCAGGCGATGGATGGAGAAGGAAAAAGTCTGTTTAATTCAAAGAATGCTTTACATGAATTTTATTCCCAGTTTAGCTAATCACAGCAAATCATTCTATCAAAGATTTCTTTTTAAGATAATAAGAATTAAAGGTGTGTTAAATTAAAATACGCTCCATTCACGTACAGTAACACCATCATCTCAAATGAATAAAATAGCAAGGCTAAAGATAGGTTCCTGTTTTTTTCCCTCTCCGGTAATCTGCTTTGCCGCTGCAGTCTCCCTCTCATGCTTCGCCTGCCCTGTGATTACAGAACTGAATTTAACTTTTCCATTAAAGCGTTAAAAATTTGAATAAAAAGTCTAACGCATTTTTTAATTAAAAAGGATCCTAATAATCCAGATCATATTATACTGTGCAGATTCATCGGTCAATTTAATAACACAGAGCCTTTTGGATCTTAATATCTATAGAAACAGGTTTCCTTCATAACTGAGGGGCTTTGTTAATTACAGACAGGGCCTAATGATTTTGAATATTCAGTGGCTTTCGATGTTTTGATAAATGGGTTTCCACTAAGATTTATTCCTAATTATCTCATTTGTCTTTCTCCATTACTTTTTATAGCTTAAATTTATGAAGTCATTAAGACGTTAGTGGCTCTGATAATGATTAGGAGAAGGAATTGTATGAAAGTGAATTATATGGAAATGATTATGGCAAAAGGAGTCTTTAAATGAAGCCGGTGCGTATGTTGTGTGGGCTTTGTTTAAAGGTGCAGGCCACAGCTCAGCCATGCGCCCCATCGCCGCCCTCGCCAGCCGGAAATAACTATGATTAAAACATCTTTGTCGCCCTCCTCTCTGTTCCCCCCCACCCCTTCCGACCCCCCCCCCCCATTCCCAGCCTATCCGGTTGGTTTGCCCTCCTGATTTGACCTGTCCCAAAAAGCCTGCCCTCCCCCCACCGCGCTGTGGCTCCAGCCCGCTGTGTTTGTATCCGGGGGCCGTCTGGCGATATACCGAGGCATGAAAATGCAGTCTGTACCTCCCCACTCGCTGCTGAGAGCTTGTGGGACGGCTGACAGGTGGAGCCCAGTCGTGTCAGAATGTGCCTTTTCTTTTTTCTTTTACTTAATTGCACAAACCTAATGACTATATTCTTATCCCTGCCATCCCTCCCGATTTCACTCCAATTTTTAAAAATGCTTTTATTTCAATTCTTCATCACAGGTGTTTCTCTCGACCCCGAAGGCATTTTATTTTAAATCGGAAACCATTTCGAATCTTGGTTCCCAGATTCAGTAGAGCTGAGACGGGGGGGGGGGGGGTGATCATTTAGTGGACTCACATAGACTCACAACGAAGCTCTTGGCATGCCCCCCCAGCGGTGATCTCTAGCCGCTGTCACATCGAGAGACATGCCAGCAGCAGTCCAGTGCAGGAATGCAGGTCCCCGCAAATACCTATCTGTGTGCGGATTCAAGTGGATTACCTTCGAGTGCCATCGATATCTCTTATTGCGTGATCATCGCACAGGCCAGTCTGCTATTAAGCTGCTCGGAAACTGATGATGGCAAATGATAGCTTTGTCTTTGTTTCAGTTAATTAGTGCTTTAGCAGTTTTAATCCTTGATTTCTACATGTCTTTTTATGTATGCCTTCACATACACTCACCTTCTGTCAAATGTGTCATTTACTGTATATTGATTTTATTTTTATTTTAAGAGGCATTGATGTTAACTCACAGCTTTAGTCACAGCAGGAGAACATTCTGGGGTCTTTGACATTTTGCTTTCCTCATGGTTGGCAAAGACCCTTGGAAGTGAAAGACCCCCATGCTCATAGCTGTGCCCTAATACGCTCTATCAATTATCAGCTACCATAAGCTAAGACGGAACAACATAGATAATATTAACCCTAATCAGCATGGAAGCAAAAAAACTGACTTCTTCCTTTTAATTTCATAGGAGGCACAATTGCTCATCGGGTAGCACTGTCAGTTCACATCGCCTGGGTTGGGGGTTCAAATTCCAGCCCTGTGTATGTGATATGTGTATGTTCTCCCAGTCTTTCACTGGTCGGTGTGACTGGGCTTGAGCCCTGGGGTGAACTGACATGTTGTCCAAGTGCCCTGTGCCCTCTGCTGCTGGGAATAACCTACAGGCGTCGCTGACTAGGTGGAAGCAGGATGGATCTCAATGTCAGGTGGTCGCTGAAAAGTCAAGATTACAATTTGTGAATTGGCAGCTCAGATGTTGAGAGGTTTTCCTCAGTGTATAAATTGGTGAGGGTCATTCCACAGACTGAACAAACTCTGCAATGGAAATTCACCCACAGGCACCAAATGCCTGATCCTTGGTTCAGTGTGGTTAATACCATGGGATGCCATACAGCATGGAACCTGTAGAGCCTGGCAGGCAGCCAGCAGGGGGCGCCGTATCCCCCTTACTGCCTAGGGCAACAACATGGCCAGTGTGTGTCACTCCAAAGGCACTCTAAGGCTAAGGCAGCTTGTCATCATTTATCTGTATTCCCTCTCATCATGATGCTTGGCTTTGGCAAGAAACAGATCTTAAGACGCGGAAGGCTTCTCATTAACGAATTATTTAATTATTTAATCAGTTGCAGGATAAGGAGCATCTCCGTACACCGCTGCTCGTTATTCACCAACTCAGGCAGCTTGCTTGGGGGAGTGCTTGGAATGTGTCCGCTCTTTTTCTGCAGTACCACTCGTGGTCAGTAGGGGGCTCCACTGGATCGCAAGCCGCCTCCACCGAATCACAGAAGTGTTTTTAGCTAGATTTGTACCAGAGAGGAAACAGGGAGTGACTGACTTCATATTGAGCTGGATATTTTTTCTATCTCCACAAAACTTCCACTGTTGCGTTCATATAAAATAATTAGCAAATAAAATATATATTTAGATGCACTCATCTATCTCAATCATAAAGATACCATGTTGAAAATGACCAACTGTACATCCTTGGCCTAGTCTTTCATCAATGTAATTAAATAGTGTGGGCAGCTATCAATGTCTTACTGAAAGTCAATGCACCATATAGTACATGTAGTCAGTGTTCCTAATGTGCAGATTATCTAGAAAGGCAGCAAGGGGCATAATGGCGAAAACATGGGCTAACACACAAGGGTCGTCTTCACCTGGTTATGGGGAAGCTTGCTGTTCCAGTCATGGCATAACACGCCAACCGCACTGCAGCACCTAAGGACCGTGGACAAGGTCACCACGACGGCTGACCTGAAATTACTCAGGATGTCGGAAGGTTCCCCCCCCCCCCACGTTAAATAGTCCTTGCCACATGTCTTTGAGTTCCACAATTAAAGTGAAGCAGCTTTGATTAGGACTGCCCTGTTCACGAAGCTGACTGGAGGGAGGGGGGGTACCTTTAATTGCAATCAGTAAGACAAGCCATGGGTGTCTATGTGCCACAGCGACTGTGCTATTAACGCGGGGGCGGGGGTGCCCAGTAATTGGTCCGCACTCCCTCCCTAGTCACGCCAACCGGTGCCCGCGTTTCGCAGACTACCCCCCCCCCCCCGCCCCCCCATAAACGGCGGCTGAGGGAAATCGAGTGCGCGTGTATGTTTGCTCTGGAGGTACTTTAAGATCCAAAAAGGTGGCGAATTAATTCGGCGCTCCGCAAACGCAGATAACAACATTTTGCTTTTCGCGAGTGCATTAGGAGATAGAGTGCCGCGGCTTGAAAGGGATGGGCTCGCGTGCCGATCCCTCCCCTCCAGTGCGCGCCTCGCCTCGGCGCTAATGCATCTTTGTATTCAATTAATTTGTGCCTAATTTATATTGTCTTTGGTCATGCTGACGGATTACGGAAGGATGCGGCGCGTAATTGGAGACATGCGCGTTCCCGCGCTACCGCCGGGAAATTCTGCTGCAGTCAATAGAGGGGGGAGAAACGATGAATTTGGAAGGAGCGGTTAAATACCGTCTACAGGAGGAGAATGATAATGAACTACTTTGAGGTTAAGAGATCTTTCCATATTTTAATTCCTTTGCTGATCTAATCATGCGTCTCTCAAAGCCATAAAAAAATGAAATAACACGTCAGTTATATTCTCTTCTAATTTATTATTTAAAAAAATCATAGTCCCAGAGCTCTCTGCACAGAACGCAGAGTACCCCAGGAAGCAGTGTCTAATTAAAGCCCCCACCCCAATAATGTCCAGGATTCTCAAAACCGAGATCCCATCTACACAAATAAACAGCACAGAATCACCCCCCACACACACACTCACACACAGCAAAATTCCCAGTGGTAGCTGATTAATCCCTTTATGATAGCTGTCAGATCGGGTCCGCAGTCGTTTCTCGCAGTCGTTGCCTGCCCCGTGCTCAGCCCCCCCCAGTGACTGATACAGCGTCTTGTTTAAACGCAGGCGAGTGCCTCTCTGTTTAGAGAGGCGGTAATCTGTGTGTCTGCTGACGGATAGGCTGCTATCTCTGTTGTCCGCACGCTGAGATTAGTGTCACACCAGCAGCGCCGGGCGGTAGGGGGAGTAGATAAAGCCGCACTGTGGGGGGGGTTTGAGGGATCGGGAGGGGTCTGGGGATAAGCGAAGGATGGTCCACAAGGAGGGGGCCGCCAGAGACACGGGCCCTGCTGTGACATCCATTAGACGCTGTCACCGGCAAACTCTGACAGAGGCTCACCTTCGTAATCCCCCTTCTTCCCAGGTAGCCCAGGCGGCTGTCTGCAAACCGGACCAACGGCGGCAGGGTAATGACCGCCGTCAGCATGGCCCCGTCATCCGCCGATCCGCCAACGCCAGCGTGAGGCGCCACAATCAGTATCGCGGCTGCACCTGCGTCTCACGCGCTCCCAGGTGCCCAGGTGGGGGCGCCGCTGCCGCCGCATCCGTATGCTAATACCAAAGAGCAACATCGCTGTGACAGTCCTGCATGGGGACCCTAACAGCATAAACACCTTCAAAGGGCACACCGATTATAAGGCCTTATATGTTTGCATGCCAGAAACCTGTCCTCACGCTGTTTTGTTTTGCTTTTCCATACTGGAAATAATAATAACAATAATAATAATAACAATATAAGCACCTCTGTGACAGACGGAGTATAGAAATCATCTGACACGTTGCTGGTTTGGGTCTCTGTCTCAGCAACCATGTTACATTTGTAAACCTGACACCCTGCAGAGAGGTGTATATCTCCCCAAAAAGCCCCCCCCACCCCCAGCTGCAGTGACACAGCGCTGAAGGTGCTGACCCCATGATGGCTGTCACCTGTCCGCATGGTCGTAGCCCATGTAGGTTCTTCCTCTTCTCTGCCATCCGCCCATCAGATCCCTCTTTTGCCCCGCCTCCTTCTTGCACCTTGTCATGCAAGGTTAACCGCGGGCACGCCCGCAGAGCCCACTTAAATCGGCGCGAGTGATCGCTGGATTAATTGCCTTTTTTATGATTCTTCAGCGAGGTCAGCACGGTCCCCGCCAAGAGGAGACTGAGCGGCCCTTCAGAAATGTGGCGGGCTGCTGGCGGCAGCGGACAGTCGCTCAGGCTGAACCGGGGGGTCCGGGGCTCCAGGGTGTCCTCGTGTGGTGGAGGGGGAGGTGTTTCAGGGGCCCCACGTCAAAATGCCGGCCCTCATTAAAATAGAAGCGTACCTTCATGGGCCAATTTGCCTATTGTTTGGTCTGCAGCCACCTTGCCAGATGCCATTCTGTCAGGGAGCAGTGACACAGCAGAAACACAGGCTCTATGTGCCGTTTCATATCCTGAAACATGCCTGGACTATACTAAATAAAACATTACAAAATGACCATGTATTTTTGTGTCTTCTAAGCCTGCTTAGTGCCATTAAGTTTGAGGTTAGTTCCAGTTAACGCAAAAGTCCCAAGTGTTATTCCTCATATCTTTTTCTTGATTTCATCTATAGCAGTGCTGTTTATTGTTATCTGTTATTTATTGTCCGCTATTCTATTATTTGTCTTGCAGCTACTGACACTGGAGTCTGAAGGAATCTCGCAAGTTTGATTATGATGCAATTTTTGAAGGTAAATACTGAAGATTTTGGAAGAACTCACACAGTGCCAGTGTGTGCACATGAAGGTGCGTGAAAGATGGCAGTGTGCTCTTTTCTGCACCCCCCTGGTTGCCCCCCAGGGCTCCAGCTCACAAAGGCAGACGTCGGGTAGAAGGTTGCGGTCCTGCTTTCCTCGTATCAGCCAACTGCTTCCCAAAACCCCTGTGCACCATTTTTTTTATTCAACAATCTCAGCTTGTGTTTTTTTTTCTGTCATGGCTGTGTGTGCTCCCCCGGCTCCAAACCCCCCCCCCCCGGTGCACCTTTAAGACCAAACAAACCCCAATGTACTCACACATTCCATGGCATGTGATTCAGAATAATGAAGTACGAGATTCAAACAGCTCATCATTTCCATGTCGTTTTCGAGGGTTTTTTTTTTTTTAACAATTTCAGGAACGACCAGAAGACGAATGTCATAGAATGTCATTACTGTGCAGTGGGAATTTTCTGTCCTCACAGACAGCATAAAGCTGGCATGATGCATAGATGCATTTTCAAAATATCTGTCACAGATTTGTGGAACAGTGAACCACAAAGCAGCAATACCTTCAGAGGACGATGACTAAGCTGTGGACCCCTGTGAGTGACTCACAGAGACCACAGATGTCTATACACCCGGTTTAATTGCTGAGAACTGGCTCTATGTTTTCACTGATTGCTCATAGGTCTTATGACAATTATTCACTTCGCTCACGTTCTTATACAGAGTCTTAAAGCTGTAAAAATTTAACGTTTCTACCCTTGTACAGCGTGTTTTGTCCCTTCTGTCATGTAACTGCAATGCTGGCCCTGATGCTGGTTTTGAGTTATACGTTATGTTATTTGATGCTCAGAACCAAGTCATCCATTTCTTCAAAGTACAAGCCTCATGTGTATCACAAACCTTCGCAGATACAAGTTATACTAGACACAGCAGATCGAGAACCACCCAGAAAGTTGGCAGTTGTCCCTCAGGTGGCTTTGATCAACTTTACTTCAAGATTCAGTGTGCCTTACCCCTAGCCCTCTGGAGACCACAAAACAAAAGTCCTTTCTTTCTGTTCATTAACTCATTAAAACTATTTTGTCAAACTGGAATTTCCTACACTAATGATTTTTTGGCACATAGTTTCTCAGTAGATTCCCTGATGAAAGTCTAGAGGCGCTTGCCTTCGATTAAAGTGCAAGATATCTCAGACATTTTTCCATTTTGCACTTTTTACAGTAGAGCACTGAATTGTCAAGCCGCACGTATTGAATTGCATTGAAAATTTTTGAGCTAAGATTATAAATGCTGATAAATGTGACGGAAAATTGAAAGGTGACTGAACAAGCTTAACGAAATCGGGCCTCTGTCAGTCCGACAGCAGCGAGTGACTATCCGACAATGACTGCTTCCTCAGCACCTCCATCATGGAAATCTTTACATGGTGACCTAAAGGGTGCAGCCCCTTAATACACTGGAATTTGACCACCCCACTCTTGGTATGATCCCACCCTCTGGTCCTCCATCTCAGAGGGACAGCTGGATGCTGTCCCAGGCCTAGGACATGGCCCGGTACGAGGGGTTGTGCGTCATCAGGGCCCAATTTAGGTAAATTTGTCCTGGGCCAGGGAATTCTGCATGGCGGGCCTGGCCCTCCCTAGCCCCCCCTTGGAATGCCTGTATCTGGTGCTCTGACAACATGCTGTGTGTTGTTGGTGCCTGTCAATGGAGCAAACAAAAATCGCCCTTTCTCACTTTGCAGCTACACACAGACCAGAGTGGCAAACCGGTATCCAAGTAGACAAGAGGCCCCTTCTTGCGTGCTCGCTCTGTAGCCCCCCCTCCTTCAGCCCCCCTATTCTGTCCTCAGCCTGCTCCCGCAAGCTTGCCAGGGATCCTGTCCTACCAGCACATTCTGCTGCTCTGCCATAGCCGACAAAACCCGGCATGATAAATTAATGTCATTATAAGGACAAATATGTGGAGGAGGCTTGAGTATTACTTCAGTAATTTCTTCTCCACTTCTAAATATACCTCAATTAACCCGTGAGTGAGATGCCTAGAGCTAGTTCCTTGGCAGACAAAGAGGTCAGAAGCACGTCGCTAAGAGCGTTGCCCCACTGGCCAGCTCCGACCGTGATCCTGCGCTTCAGTGCCACTTTGTTAAATCGGCCATGTGTATTTGCCTATACCCTGCTGCGAGAACAGGGCGTCCCAAAGGGCGAAGGAAAATGGAGCAGTGTGGAAGAGGATGTTTGAAGGCACAGCCCCCAGTGTTGGCAGGGTATGGCTTGCGGCGGCGTTACAGCTCGGCAGCGGCGGCGTTACAGCTCGGCAGCGGCGGCGTTACAGCTCGGCAGCGGCGGCGTTACAGCTCGGCAGCGGCATTGCCAGTCTGCGGTGGCGTTGGAGCTCTGCAGCGGTGGCGTTAGAGCTCGGCAGCAGCATTGCCGGCCCTTGCCGGCGTTACAGCTTGGCAGCGGCGGCGTTACAGCTCGGCAGCGGCATTGCCAGTCCGCGGCGGCGTTGGAGCTCTGCAGCGGTGGCGTTAGAGCTCGGCAGCGGTGGCGTTACAGCTCGGCAGCGGCATTGCCAGTCCGCGGCGGCGTTGGAGCTCTGCAGCGGTGGCATTAGAGCTCCGCAGCGGCATTGCCGGCCTTTGCCGGCGTTACAGCTCAGCAGTGGCATTGCCGGCTGGCAGTGTTACAGCTCGGCAGCAGCGTGTGATCGGTACCGGCTCCGTGTCTAATGCACCACAAGGAGGCTGCGTCTGCTGCTGTGTTTGCTTAAGGCTCACAACCCGTGCTGGATGAACAGAAGCCTGTTTTCAGAGCATCAGCTGAAGGCTCGCTCGGCTCGGATAAACAAGATGCTGTTTTGTCCGGCGAATTTGGAAAATATATACGTTTATGAGGAGCTTAGCGGGGGCATGACAGTGCCTTAAAAAGCAGCGGCGCGTGGTACGCGGGTAAATAAAGACAGGCTATTAGTCAGCCCTATGACTAACTCTGACCATCACTACCCTTCCTCTTCTGTGCTCTGAAACAGGACTTTTTGGCATGGCTAGGCCTAAGCTGGCTGCAATTAGAGATGATTGATGTGGATGGGATCGATCCTGGCAATGGGATCCAAATGCAGCACAGCTTAGGGGCCCATTTAGTTCCACCATGAAGTTTCACAATCAATGAAACAGCAGGAAGTCACGTGGAACCATATCAGGAGGGACAGGGCCCAAAAAGAACACATAGGCTCTATAATATATATACAAAACAGACGAGAGGGGCACTGCATGACGTTTTTACCACCAAGATGGCTCCACTCTGTTTGCATGGTGAGATTTTGTCTGGGTGGACTTACATCCCATATGTCCTTTCTCTTTACTATAGTCCTCAAACTTCTGGTAGCACGCCTAGCCCTTGCCCAACTAGCCAGTATTCTCATTTAAATAGCATAGGTTGATCAAATGATGATACTTGTATGTATCTTATTGCTCTGTCTCAGTGAAGGGAGAAAAGGGTCTCTGCTACCCCTAGTGGCCAGGATGGCCTAACTCTTAGTCATCCAGTGAGAACTGATAGGTAGTGCATGGTAAGTCCTGCTCACCGCATGTTTCAAAGCCTTCTTCATCAATCACATAATAATGCTGCCATTCCTGTGTTCAGTGCACTTCAAAATACTAACTCTTGAGAAATAAGCTTTTAAAAGTTACCGCCTTATAATTTTGTGGAAGCTGAAGTCCCTAAGAAGTGGTTATTTATCTCCACATGTTAATGCTTATTCTAACAATTACACCCAGTCACCGACCAACAGAAACTTAAGAAACTACTTTCAGTTTATTTCTCAATTGATTGGCTTTGAAACTACTAATTACATCACATGAATGTATTATGTAAATTAATAAATAGCATATAAAGTTCAACAGCCACACTCTGCCTGCTACCTTGTGAAGTGTATTGATGGATATCACACGCCACAGACGTTGCTTGTACAACTATCAGGAACAACCCCATCATCACCCCAAAAAGTCATCGGCGTTGTATGCTACATACTCCTCAGGAACCAAGAAAGAAGATGTATGCTCCAGTCTCAGCCATCTTTTATTATTACACACAATACCACCCCCCCCCCCCCATCTCGCTTCTGTGTAAATGAAATCAAGGGCAATGGATGGGACTCACAAGATGCTGGAACTGGCAGTGACTATATTTTGGGGGGGGCGAGGGGTCTTTATCTGCAGCGAGCCCCCACCCCTGGCTCGGTTAGTCCCCAATATTCAAAAGCTTCTCCACCTACCCACATCTGCTTTGCAAATTCTGTTTTTAATTTAAACTTTCAGAGGTCTCTGTTTCAGACCACTCTGCTTCAGTGCGAGCTGAACCCCCCCCCCC
>JAODUD010000127.1:8783509-8794975 GCA_026784285.1 Stomatorhinus walkeri
GAAAGCTGTCCTGTGACACTGAGCATCAGAAATCAGAGAAAGCTGTCCTGTGACACTGAACATCAGAAATCAGAGAACGCTGCCCTGTGACATTGAGCATCAAAGAACAGAGAATGTTGTCCTATCAGACCCACTGTCCTGTGATACTGAGCATGAGAAATCAAAAAATGCTGTCATCTAGTCTTCTGTCACCTTCCCAACAATTTCCTCATTCACATATATGAGTCCTGGGAGCAGCGTGACATCACTGTGCCCATTCTCAGACACTCTGTCACACATCCAGAATCTGCTGACATCACTGCATAGGCTCAGAGCCCAGCTGCGCTTCTGGGTTTCTATATTTACTTATTTATCTGGTAATGAAACAGAGGTCAAACTGTCTGCGTCGTGTTAAAGGACGGCTCTCCATCTCTCTGAATTCGCCTCTCAAAAATAACGAGATAAAGCTGAGACAGATAAAGTAACCTCTTATCCAGGCCGGCCCCATGGACTCAAATCCATTAGAGAAATAGGTCCAATAAAGACAATAACGCAAGTCTGTGCTTGACTCAACGCGCCAAAGCAGCTGGCAAACAGCTGTGCATAAGGTGGTGGGGGGGGGGGTCATGCCATGCTGGCCGTTGGCACACTGTCTGCGTATTGCGTAAGTCACTGGGCTGCTAAAGCCAGAAAACACAGGACAGTTTAGTATCACGCCGTAGGATGCGCATCCAGGTGTGATGGAGACCGACTCTTGGCTGGAATCGAGAGGCCCATGCCTGATCTGGCACGTCGTGCGATGGCAGTGACAGGCGAGGACTTTACTCTAGCATTAACACGGAGATCCATGACATACGAGCAGCAATGGAAGACAGCTATTTTACGAGGATAACCGAAATGTGAAAACTGCTGCAGTGCCTCAAAGTACAGCTAGACGAGATGTTCTTAGCAATGCTTCCTTGCCCAATGGTTCCTTGCCTCGAGATCTGGACTTAGTGTTCCTGTATTTCATTGACCCTCACGGGTACAGCTGGCAACGGCCCGCCGGCGAACGGCGGAGCTGGTACTCTCTGCTGGCCCATTTTTGCCAGCCCCAGGAGGCAGCGAGCAGTTGGATGCCACGTGGATCCAGCAAATAGCCTGTGGTATGAGAGTTACAGCCAGGACTCAGGCGGCTCTGCCATGTGTCAGCAAACGCGGGATGACATTAGCCCCCGACACCCCCGTCAAACGGGCCACTGTCCCAAGTGGAGAGAAGCAATGGAGCCCTCTAAACCCGCCATTCAAAAGACCCCCCCCCCCCCACTCCCCCCAGCAGGAAGAGCAGACAGGGAAGGAGGGGGGCGAATGACTTCCTTGCCAAGCCAGCATATCCACTGCATGGTTCTGAGACTCAATTAAAACAAATCAAGGCAGGCCTGATGCTCTGAGGTCATAGGTCAAAGGTTACAGGTGAAGCCAACAGAGTGAATCACCCATTAGTCACTAACGCAAATCTGCCCATATCACACCATCTTTGACTTATAGTCCTGTCTAAGACTTAACTCCTAAGGCCCAGCTTTCAGCTCAGCTTTCAGTCCTTTCCCACCAGAGGGATCGCTGCAGCATGCTATCTCTATAGTGATGTTCTAACAATCATGGTTTCCACGGAATAAACATACCAGTTGAAAGCGGAGGTCTGCTCTACATGCACTAGCTTTACGGCTGGTAATCCTTAGCATGCCATTCTGCACCAGGCGTCATCTATGGAACTACCCAGTGTGCCTCAGCAACGGGGGATTTCTCTTGATTGAGAAACCGTCACCGAGTTCTGGGGGTGGGTGTGGTCCCCCATCCCGGACACACCAGCATGTGAGTCAGATGTCAAAGTCTGGAAAAGAAGCAACACTTCCAGAACTCTCCGTCATACCTGGCCTGTGATTCACCAAGACACTGCTCTCCTTTCCTGGGCAGAACAGAGAGCATTTGGGTCCCTCCCGGCCACAGCCGCAGTAGCCACAGACAGAGCCCCTTTCTGCTTTTCGAAAGACTTACATGTCACGTTCTTGCTGGTCGAGGAAGGATCCGGTCGCGACAGGCTGTTATTGTTCCCGTTCTCCTGGTCGCTGTGTTCCTTGACGAGGCTGGCTGTCTCCACCTGGCCCCGCGGTCTGTCATCCCGCTCCGCATCTGCATGCCAGCAGAAGAGAAGGGGTTAGCACACACCTGCTCGACAGAGACTCAGGGGCCCCCAATCGGATGCCCAGACCTTAAAAAAAATGAGCATGCATTAAAGTTATTATGGGGCAGTGTTCTATGTGGTTACTCTGCTAAGCTCGACCTATAAAAGGGGCATTAAATGGATCCAGAAAAACGCCAGTTAACAAAACTCTGTGGTCGATGCCCTAGCCTCGAGACCAAAAGGAGCACATTTCCTGACCTGCGACACCCGAAGCATGCTTGACCTCATAAAGGCATCTTTCCAGATAAAAAACAAACAAACAGCTGGTTACCATAAACGCCCCCCCACCCCCAAACACACGCCTACCTCCACCCGCGGGGCTCAGCTTGGGAGGGCCACGTCACAAAGCCAGCGATTTACGATCCCAAATACCTCTGTTGAAGGCGGGGGCGGGAGGGGGGGGACGCTACGTGCAGAACTCCGTGAACCGGGGCGACCGACCGGCACTCGCCTCGTGCTTTTTTTAAAAACGCATCCTCTGGAGACGAACTGGCTTATTATGGGCTGGTAATTACATGGGCCTGTCCCAGACGGCCGCACCACGACTTCAAAGCGGCAGGTTCTGAGTGCCGAGGCCTTCGGTCGCCTTCCTCCCCCAAACGGGAAGCAGCTGCACTCTATTTGCCGTCTGATAAACACACGGCATCGCCGTGCACTCAGGCCTGGCGCCCTTCCCCTCCCCCATCCTGCCGGGATCGTAGGGGAGCTGAAAAATAGGGAAAGGTTTGAGGTATGGCAGGAGAAGGCAGGCTAGGAGCCTGGGTGTGCGGATCCTGCGTTCACTCTGAGCTCAGGCGGCGCATGGCGGGCCCAGCCAATCGCAGGAAGCCTTGACTGGGCCTTGCAGCTAACTTGTCGGCATGTGTCTGTAGCGGTGCCGACCGGCTCGCCCTCAGAGAGGCCCCCGGTCCCAGACGTGCCTGAGCTCCACTTTCTCTGTGCGGTAAATAACTGCATCTCCGCAGCTGTCGGCCATTAGCTAAACCAGCAACAGTGCTCCTGCGAGAGGAGCATCTGGGAGAGAACCCAATCGGAGGACTTTGGGAATCTCTGAATGGGACGACCAGCTCCAGACGTCCAAGTAACTGATTATCTAAAGTAGACAAAAGGGCAGATTTAAGCAGCGTAAGCCAAAGAAGGTCATATGTCACAGTCATATGGCTTGAAGACCACTGTCAAATCAAGTACAGCTTATTTGTCATTCCAGCCTTATAGACAGTGAAATAACATTCTTCCTGGCCCCCCATGCAACAGTTATGACAGGGCAGACATTACATAGCAAAAGACAGAGTTTTTGGAATAATATACAAAGTGACAACAAATCTACACAATTATTAATGATTTAAGGGGTGGGGACTATAATTTACTAACCATAAAATAAATACTTTACATTAGAGACTGTCACTCTTGTCGGGTCAGCTTGACATATCTTTGCATTCTGACATGTTGAGTAAATTGCTCCCATGTCAAGGAAAGCCATCTCTGACTTCACCAGATCACTTGCCAGCAAGTAAACAGGATCGACCACAAACACAATCACTTTCTGCTCTGATTTCTGACAGTCAAATACCATTTCAAAATGGAACATTCACCTTGAGGTTTAATCATGAGGTTTAACTCAATCAGGCACAAAAATGTCTGAAGGACAGCAACTGCACTCAGAAAATAAATAATCGGATAAAATGATGGGCAAAAAGCACAAGACGGGATTATATACCCGAAGGAAAGGCGAAGAGAAAGGTTTTAATCTTTCCTGGGGATCCACGTAGACTTGTGAAGGGCACAAACAACCCACTTCCCCTAATGAGAAGCAGAGCTCAGCAGTCTGGCGTCAAGATCACCCTGAACGGCCAGCTGATTAGCCAAACCACACCGGCAGCAGCGCTAATGCTAATGCTAGCACAAACCCAATACAGAGATTGACAAAACCCATGGAAGGCAGGAGCTGAAAATGAAAATGTCAAAGAGACCCTACAAGTGCCTTCCTCGATTCGGGATGCTTCTGTGCACTTCACTGGTCAAACATTCAAATTCAAGATTCCTCCTTATGCAAACATGCTACGTTAAATCATTTTAGAATTCCGCTACTCCTTAGCTATTCAAATAACTAATATAAACACTTCCACCTCCACCATCATCAGGACACCTGCTTTGGATGTGGATGGATGGATGAGTTTAAATGCTGCTTAATCATGTTAAGCATAAAGGAATCAAGATTTTTGTGTTTGTAGCACTAATGAGGCCATTCGTTTTATTGCTGACAATTGTGTATAAATCTTGTTTGGCACTCTGATGTATGCTTATTTAATCTTGTCATACTGACACTGTAAGTGCATCTTCAGAATTAATGCGTGACAAATACTGGGTATAAAATGCTTAAATGTGGAAATGCTAATTCACTGCAATTAAGGAGCTGAAACAGTCATTATTTTGCTGAGTAGTTGGTCTTACTGCTATGACAACAGTCAGCAATAGTCTGGTATAAGTCTAACAATAACATGAAATCTAAAATGAATGAATGAATAAAACATTCACATCTATTGAAAATCCAAATTTACCTTCATTCGACAGATGCTTTTATCGAAATTGACTGGCATTTTTGAGAAAGGAGTGTCAGACAATCCCTGAAGAAACTGGGAGTTAAGGGCCTTGCTCAAGGGCCCAAAGGCAAAATCACTCTGACCCAGGGATTTCAACAAGCAACTTCCCAGTCACAGGCACAGCATCCTGACCCAATGAGCCACATACCCATCCATTTTTTTTGGGAGTCCTAGTCAAAGGTCATTTGGGTCACAGAGGCCACCGAGTACAGATAGCAGGGCCACCTTCTGCAGGAGGATCATAAGGAACTTCGGGGGTTGTTAACCGACGAGTCAAGTCTCAGACTGTGTGCTCTTCTCCTTAATGGCTTCCTGAGAAGTCGTTAATTCCCTCCTACTTTGAACACTTTGGTTAAGTGTCATGATGAAACACTGTTAGGACACAGGACTGTGAAAGGGTATGTGCAGTAGGTAGCGTGCGTGTGGGATAGTGTGTGTGGTTGAAGGAGTTTGAGCACTAGCCTCTGTGTCGGGCTCCGGAGTGTGGAGATCCTATATACCCATCCTGTCATCGGCCTGGGTGGACATGCCGTCCTCAACGGCAGCCTCAGGAAGCTCCCAGTAGGCTGAACAGAGACCCATTCATCCAGACACACCATCTTTCCCAGAAAGGGCCAAATGAGAGGCCGGGAAACAAGGCCGTGAGCTAGCCCTCGGGGACTCGCCGAAAAGCAGCACGGAGCCCGGTAAGAGTGTTCAAAGAGGTCTCCAACTGAGCCAGCCGAACATTGACTCCTCTGGGCCCCCCGCCAGGGAGAGCGTTACGCAGCATTTTATGCACCGGCGCAATCCATTTTCTATTGCATTCTATGGTTTATTCTTGCATTCCTCCTCTGCTATTGGCAGACGCAAGCCGGCAGCTTGTAAAATGCAAAACGCTCTTGGACTCAATTGAGAAAAAAAACAACAACAAAAAATATGGTAAAATGCTGCGGGTAAACTGTGAGAGCCATCCTGGATGGCCGTGTGGGAAGTTCAGCACCCTGACTACTAAAGAGCACACTTCACACTCCTCCACAGCTCCAATGGCATGCAGCTGTTGTGGTGTCATCATAACTGGTGACTTAACTGTGACCTGTACTGCTCGATAGAAGCGATACATGCTGGAGTGGAAGGGGAGTAGGACAGACAGAGACGCCCCCTCCCCCACTTTCCCGTTCCTCCCAACAGCCCCTGGGGGCAGGCCCATGCAAGCTTACCGTCAGTCTGCCCGCCCTGGCATTTTGGCAACTATACTTAGGTTCAGATTGGGGAAACCGCAGTGTCTGTGGTTCTGGAGCTGGCGGCAGTCAAAATATGTTTTTTTGGGACAGTCAGGGTAGCTGTGTGCCTGACTGTGTCTGTCTGTGTGTCCCAGGATGGTATGGCTATATGCCCCCAACTGACTGTGTGCCAGGGGTGGGCTTGTCCCTTCCCAAACAGGAATGAGAGTCGGACACATTACAGTTGGGCAACATGGGAGTGCAATATTGGAAACCCCCCATCCCCCAAACTCATGCCGAGATAGTCCTGTCCACCAAACCAAAGACACCCCCTCCCATGTCCCTGATTCCTCCCATATGCTTTATCAAAGTCCTCAGTCCATTAAGCCCGCCAAACACATTTCATCTTTATTACGACGCAGAGACAGAGAAAACGTTTCAGAGAATCGAGCCGTTAGTTAATTACTCAGATCCAGCAGTCTCTGCAATACGGCAGGCGCGGCGCGGGGAACAGGTGGCGCCGGAGAGCCGGAACGCCTCGCATGGATTAAAGGTAGCGAGCATGACGCGATTGCTGCTATCCATCAGTCTTCCCCCTTGCGTTCCGCGGGGACATCGGCAAAATTCACCGTGCATCGGGGAGATGACCCCTCCGGGTCCAATTACAGCAGAAAGAAAATAATTACGCTTGCAGCTAAATCTACTCGAACGTATTAATAAATTTTGTAACATCCCCGGCTAAGCTGACGCGCCAAAACAATGGGGACTAATCTCGCTTGTAATGAAGCCAGAAGTGGGTACAGATACCGAGAGCAGCTACAAAGCCAGCAAGCCTGGAATTCTTCCAAACACGCAGATTATTCCGCAAAGAATAAAAACAGTGTAAGCTCATTAAGGCAGAAAATATCTGCCGTTTAACGGAGCTTTGAGCAGAATTTAATTGTGTCGGATTTCATGTTTCAGACCGGATTCCTTTACAAAATATGCCTCTTTTTTCGGGAGCTGGGTGACACTTCTCGTCGTTCTTAATATCTGATATGATTACGGGGGGACGACTTGCAGGAGGAATTAATGATTTGATGATTAGAATAAAGAGTAAAATTCAGTCAAGTTCATTTTAAGAAAAGAATTTAGGCGCACCCCAGCAAACTAAATACGCTCCACGACGGTCGGCCTTGAAGGACACTTGCAATCATAGCGCGACGTCACGGCTGACGGCTTGCAGCGAAACGCACAAAGGCGCCGCGGCCGCATTGTCTGGATGGCAAACCACAAGAACACGAGGCGTGCTGAAATGCCAGGCGTAAGGACGCGGAGATCTTGTCCTGCGGTATCTTGTCCTTCGCCTGCTTTCCGATTCCACGTCAAGATAATCCTCTCCGTCTGTAGGACACGTCACTCGGGGAGAGTCGGTCCTGCGCTGTCAATGCAAGGTCAGCGTTGCTCCAGAATTAGCGTTTTTGAACAACACACTTTAAAAAAAAGAGAGAGACGCTCCCGTCCCTAAACCTATATCTAGTCTCTAATTGCAGTAACTCCATAAAAGATATTTATGTGTGCAAAATGAGACGTGGAGCTGGGATGGGACCTGTGGGTTATCAATACTCCTCAAATCTGGGGTCACGTGAACACATTTGCGCTGTGTAATTCAAATTAGCTCCGCCGTACTGAGAAAAACAAATCAGAACATAACTGTATCTTATCAGAACTAAACCATAGTTTTTATCGTTTCTTTTTACATCAAAAAGACATAAAAGAATGGAATAAACAGAGCATAAATTACGTTATAATGGAACTTAAAGATAAGACAAATAAAGATAAGGGGAAAAACCCGTACACCTGACAGAGTATTTCAGAAGCAGAAAGACTCCGTGAAGTGTGCGTGACCCTAATCAGCGACACAAACTTCCCGAGTCTCCCTGGGACTCTGGATCAGACCAGCGTTTAACAGCAGGATCTCTATTCAAAACGCTCATCAGCATGGATTTTCAGCTCAATCATCCAGCTCTTTGAAAACTTTCACTTTAATCGATGTTTACTGATGAAATAAAACGCTGTGTTAAGTATTTTTAATCCATAGACGATAGTTGCGGGTCAGTAGATATAGAAATTAATTAATAAAATGAATCACAGTACCAACAATGATGATGATTAAATTAAATTGAGGGGTATGTTTGAATTTTTATACTTAAGAAAGGTAACCTGCTAGAATGAGCTAGAAAGATATTTCATCTCCTGTGCCTGTGAATTACTACTGCAAAAAAGAAAAAAAAAAATTTCCTATTGCAACAGACCCAGACATGTAACATATTTCTAACATTTATAATGTATTTATTAAATCAGGCTTAATAACTTTTGACAGGCACGAAAAATAAACACAAGTAATTCAAAAATTAAACATGGCAAATATCATGTAAGCTTTGGCTACTTCTGGAAAAAAAACTTCCTGGAAGACACTGTTAAGGTGTGTCGGATTATGTGTGAACACATGCTAGTTGGAGTCTCGTGCCAGTCGCTCAATGCAGATGCTAAGGCAGAGGACTGACAAACAGCATATTGACAGCACGTGTGCTGACCCTCCCTGGAACTGATGCTGAAATCCTCTGGGATAAGAGTGGTTGCCATTCAGAAGATTCTGGAGTATAATCACCACCTGATTCACAAAAACGTCCCACACATGCTATGATCCGCATGCAATTGGAGACACACTCTACTCTGATTAAGCAGCATTTTCCTCTGTCGCTGTAGCTGAAGCAACTTGAATCAACTTACTGCTTAACTACCTGGACCAAAAGTTTGGAGGTTGTAGTTCCAGGAAGTACCCTAACATTCATCCAAAGTTTGGGAGAACAGACATCCTGCATTTTGCAATGGAGTCATGTGACCTTGCATATGAAAAAGTTTGAACTCCCAAAAACTCAAGTTGACCCCATCAACTGGCACCAGATGGGATGAGGCAGACTCTGGGGAGTTGTGTGCTCCGTCTGCATTCAAGGAACAGTACGAACACTGTGGCGTGCAACACTTAAAATGCAGGAAAACCTGCTTTGTGAAAAACATTAAAAGCTGACAAAATTTGTTTGTCACCTACAGCATATTGTGAGTGTAGTAATTATTTTATTACTATTTTATTATAAAGCCAGACTCACAAAAAAGTCTTTGGTGCCTCAAGTCATATGATAAAAGAGCCCCTTGTGTGAGCACTGAATTTACCGCTAGAAATAATGTGAAATCAGCTGACGTATCACTCAGGCTCAAGGGCAGAATCATAGGCCGAGGAACTTGGTACTGAGCATGTTCATTTTCTAGCGGATGATGGGGGAGCCTTCATAAGGTCTACTGCCCTCCTGGCCAATTGGGAAGACGGTCCTTCCTATATAAAGTGATAACAAGCTTTGCACCACAGGACGACCTTTGAAGGATGCCCAACATTTATAGAGATGCATAAAAATGGAAATAGCATCCATGCATACCTTAGCTAGCTTCCTATATCGCATCCTACTTTTCGCACTTTCATCTCTCCCACTCACCCAAATACGATGCACTGATGCCCCTTTGTGCATCAAGTGAAGCCCCAGAGGCACCTGTGCTGGGTTGTGAAAGTAACAGGCAGGGCTACTGCAACATAAGTCCAGCAGAGGCTGAAGTCCCAGTGTGGCTGAGCCTTAAATACCGCCATGCTTTGAGGCTCCTAAATCCATTCCTTGGGTGAATCAAAGTGACACCAAAGCTAGCCGAAACAGGAGGGTACCATGCCGCAGTTGTGGTCCAGCTTTCTGTCTCTGCTGATAAAGGGTGTAAGAAGTCTTTCGATACCCCAACTTGCATACCGGTACTCCCAAAAATGTCTACAGGGCTCCAGGCTGACTGGCAAGCTCCATAAAGTCAACATTGTCCTTTTTCTGGCATCATTCCCCACCCCAACCTCTCCCTCTCTATTGGTGGGTCAGACCGTGGGCAATAGAGTGACCTGGGCAGGGTGCCACCAGCTATGAAAGCAGCTCATTGTGATGCCTCAAAGCCATCCTACATGGCCACAAATGAAGGCTGCCTTTCCAACAACCTCGCTCTTCGAAACATGGGGAACATGCTGAGCATGACCCCTGATGCAGGCGGATACCTGTCCCCCCCAACGTACCATACCCACACAAGCCATGTCTTCAGATGGTCCAGGGTTCAAATAACCCCCAAGGAAGCACTATCAGCACCAAAATATGCACATAAATTATTCTCCATGGCCTGCATTCAACTACTAATCCCAAGACGTGCTTCTTTGGTCCAAAACAAAGCTGCAGGCAGGCAGGCAGGTACCAGCATGCTTGGCCACGCGTGCGGCTGATAGGCTCTTCCTGGTCTGGATCAGGGCATAGACTAAGCAGCATTTTACCAATCACACTGATCCCACTGGGAATTTGCCATGGCAACAGGGAAGAGCACCCGCCACAGATAGAGATTTCCGCGAGTGAATCGGCACACAGCAAGTACACTGTCAAAGGCGGCCTGACACCATCGCCATGTCTGCTTGTACAGCTTGCTTGAGAAGACGAGGAAGTCATGGACACCTCCATATGTGTCCATCGAGCGCCCTACACTTTGCTATAACCCAAGCGACCCTTTGTAGGTACTGTCAAGCCCAACCACTAAGGCTCATTAAGGCGAAAAAAATTTGAAAACATATAACAAATCTGGTCCTCATTATAACTGTATACGCTAAACATTAAACATTTCTTTTCCATAAGCAAAAAAAAAAAAATTGTTTAGGGGTTAGTTCGGCAGCAATCACCGTCTTAGCTTAATTAAGTTCATATGTGACTTATAAGGCTAATTTTCCCATTGTTGGAACATTATTTTCCCCTCGCTGAGCTCGAGGCACTTTCTCATGCCTGAACAGCCACCGGCTCTCATCCCATTCTTACTAAAGCTCATATTTAAACACAGATACATCTGTTGCATAGACACGCCAGAGAAACTGCGCAGTAATCATTCTTAATTACCTCCCCCCACACCATCCAGCTATTCTCCCTGCCCGGTTTGAGCCAGATTCACTAACGGCTTAGTCAAACTCCCACATGTCCTGTTTTTCATGTTAAAAATCCAAAGGATCCCCTTAAAATGTAGCTGTAGCACCATATACCACAAAATCTACAACAGTGTCTGATTTCGGTTTCGCTTCCTGACACGAGTCAGGTGGCCTTGTATAGGTGGGAAATGTCCGGCATGTCGGATGGAGCCTGCTGATGTTTTACAATGTGTGGCTAAAGCCTGTGTCAGGAGTCAGATGGTGTGGAGTAAAACGTAAGGACTTGATTTCCGAGTCTGTTGCTACCTGAGCCAGAAGTGCTGCACAGAGTCTGTGACGTGCCAGGGGCCTCATCGGGAAATTCTGGCGAGCTCTCAGTGTGGCGCTCCTCCTCAGACTTCAACATCTGCTCACAGGCTTGGGTAGTGGGGCTGGCGGGGTTAG
>JAODUD010000127.1:8795023-8815762 GCA_026784285.1 Stomatorhinus walkeri
AGCAGCGAGAATCGTCATGAGACAGAAGGCCAAAAAACACCGAGAATCAACAGCTGCCCAGTTTCCCACCGTTACATCATTCAGTCGTCGTTCCACGATCCGAATTCCATGCATCCGAATGACCAAGAATTTAACAATAAGTCGTAATCGCCCAAGACTGTTAAGTGGCACATGTATCGTGACTGAATGTACACGGTAAATATGATTAAAGTTCCGATGGGAGGCATTGCAATAAATTAGCTGGGGCTAGGTTGACTGCATTTCGTAACTAAGCCGTCAGGAACGCGTTTTGCATTCATTTTTACATGCAAATGGAATCACAGCTGGGGAAAGCTTGCTTGGGAATCGTTAATGTCAATTTAAGTTTCTGATTAAACAGTACATGTAGTCTTGCCAATATTCCCGGTATAATGGTTGTAGGTGGTGATCATTTAATTGACATTGATTAGGAAGCCAGCTCTACGTAGAAGGACTCGTAAGACATCTGTTCGTTTTCTTCTCACATAAACCAGCAAGCTTTTTGTCCAGCTGTTATTAAATGCTATTCAATCTGGCGGGAATTAACCCAGTAACTTTGGGAATTAATCTCATTTTAGCAAACGCATTTCTCAGGTCAGCTGGGTGGCTAGCCTGGAGATACTGCATAACTGCCCAGTTTAAATGTAAGATCTCAACATAAAGACCGTATGTGATGATTGTTCAAAAATTAGCATTTATAATGAATAACTTTAATTAAAACGTGAAATACCCGAGGGTTTGTCCGAATACATTTGTCCCCCCACACATTTCAGTTTTAGATAGGAAGAAACGCCTATTATTAGTCGTCACAATGGTAAGAAATTGACATAACATACTTGACGTCCAGCGGGTCTATTGGGGGCAATTAGATTCACCGAAGGGCGCTCTGTTAGCGCATTCGGAGTGCTAGATCAGGCATTACCGCTGAAGGGCAAATAAGTAACCGGACATCAAAACAAACTGCATTAAAACTCCCAAAAAGACAACACCATGGCAACACAGGGGGTCGATAAATCGATTTCTAAAGGAATATTACATTTCACAACGAAGTTACTTATTTCGACGTTCCACTTCTGTGCGCGAGAATGATTTTGCTTAAGTACAGACCAGATACCAAGCACTGATTTAATAATTGCATATCAGTTTGGAGATGGACACATTTCATCCCAAAAATGGCATCATGTTCACCCTTTACTGCATGCATACTCTGGGTTTTTCCCAACGTGCCCATGCACGCTCACACTCAGGGTGACTGAAACCTTGCTGATCAATTTTAAGAATAAAAAAGTCGATTTACAAATGAATAAAATAAAAATGAGATACATAAGTAAGAAAACCAAGCAAAATTTCTGAATCAACCCACCTTGGATCTGGAACAATATTCTGTGATATTGCACTAAATCATTCTACTCCTTACAGCCTAACTACTTTTCGTTATTCTTTTCACCTCTTTACTATCCGGTCCCGTGGTGGATAAATCGTTTCTTTCGCTTCAGTTTCTTTACTTTAGTGTTTTGGTGCAGTTCAGAACAATTGATTCGATTTTCGTGACTCTCACAACTTTAGTTTGGCTTTATCGTCAACATCATTATTATTTTTTGGTTAATCCGCTTCTCCTTCGCTGGCTCACTTAAACACTGCACTGAAGTCAATCTTTGTCCCGAGTTAAGGCTCCTTCAACTTCTTAAAAGTCCTGACAGCACCCTCCGCAAACTCCGAAACAGTTTATGCAGCATTCTGCAACAACTTCTTTGTGCCGTGTCTTTTTTACTTTGTGTCAAAGTCCAGGATCTGGCTCCATGTGTCCCGTTTTGCACACTTTCTGGGTCTCCTCCACCTTCTACTGATACAGTGCTGAAGACAGCTTCAGTCTCCTCAACAGGAAATTGCATTCAAGGCTGATTACTGCGTTTCCTCCAGGCAAAGAAACTTAGAAAGTCGTGCTTAACTACAGTGTAATCTATAATTATGCAAAACCAAAACCAGAGCCAGAAGGAAACGCGGATTTTTTTTCAAGGCTTAAAAATACGACGTGTGCGGCCATGTACGCACAAAACGTTTAACAATGGATTTCTATTATTATTATTATTATTATTATTATTATTATTATTATATACTCGTCTGTTTTAAAATAAAATGGCAATAAACTGATATACTTGCGATATAGGCAAATCGATTCCTCAAAGGGTGCAATTTCCAGACAGGTATTTCAGCGTGTCTCCAGGTAGCCTACATTTAAGTTATTAGAAATTTATGGCCGTAATATACAGTAGGCATACATCAACTGCAATGCACTTTCCAGAATTAAATTTATCTCCTGAACGGTGTGGTTATCGGCTTTGCTCTACAAAATCACGCATTCTTTTTGATGTTGTCACGTCTGTTTTTTGACACTTGGACGAGATAAGAAGTTATTGAATAAACTTCATCCGCGCCTATGTGATGGTGTTTTAAACTGATTCAGGGACTGGTACCCGGTATATGCCATTGGCACGATTTCGAAGCGAGAGTACGGTAAATCATCTTTAGTGAGCCTTTTGACATTAACAGGTTGTGAAAACAAAACAAGCATACAGTATATACTTGGCAGCGCAGTCAGAATTAATCCGATTTCTATTCATGCGTGTTCATGCGCAGCTGCCTGTCTCAAAACCCTCCAAGATCTATGTAGCCAACAAACTAAGCATTTATTCCCGCCTTCCACCTATAATGATGGATAGATGATATCTTTATTCACGCTGTAATAGCGCTGTTTTCATTTCCCGCCTGCTAAACACACCCATGCCATATTATTCATATGAATCACAAAATCGATCAGAACGTCTGTGTATCAAGCAACATTAATTCGAGGCTTCTGAAGCCATCTGTGTATTAGAAACCAACTTCATGCATTCACCTAGTAGTGGAATTGACATACTCGCGATACCTACTTCAGACGCATTTACAAAGAGTGTGTGGATCACAGGTTATATACACATTTATTTGTCTAGCCTAAATTTTAATCCGCAGTGATCTCGCTTTTTATTCATTTATTCGTCTGGCTATTCAGTAGCATGACTCACGGCGGTGTCACACCGCTTTCACACATTCAAATTTAGCACCTTCTCCCCCTGTGTGCTCATGTTTAAAATAAGATCATTAATAAGTGTGCATATCTTAAGGCTAGTGGTCACCAACACCGCTTTTTAAAATGACCTTACAGTGCTTACAGTTCATCGTTAGCTCCAATACGCCAAATGTCAGCAAAATAATACATGCGATTTTCCAGAAGTGCACATCCTGTCTTTAACAAGCAAAACATAGCAAATGTGAAATGTCTCACACTTAAATTAAGATCAGAGCCAGAAACCTTCTCAGACAAAGTAGGCAGCTGCTTAGGGACCGATCGGCACAAGGAACAAGAGAACCAGAGGAACTCATGGGAGAAAAATAATAATATTATATTTATGTGCAGGCAGGAACGTGGCCAGCTTCAGCTATAGGCAGGATAAGCATTTGCCTAGGGCCCCCAAATGACATAAAATGGTCATCAATTTTAAAACTTTGCATAGGACCCCTGAAAAGGTACATCTAACCCTCAGTATGATACAGTAACTGGCCCTAGCATGAAGATTCATGAACGATTCATGTCATTTTTTTTTTTAAATCTTCACTGACAGCTGTCCTCCTGGACACATGTGGAGGCTCAATTTTCCTTTTAAGGTCAGTGTTATAGTCCAAGCTTGACAATATTTAAACGGCAAAAGCAGCCAGTGGACACAACTGGGCATTTAGTGCTTGTCAGTATTTTTGATGTTATCATCCTTAAGATGCAAGGAGAGCTTGCTTTAGGTTAAACGTATGAACCGAAGAGCGGTAAAGGTTGCGCCAGGATGGGGTTAATGCTTCCAGACTGTAGCTAGAAGTTGCCCAAGCTAATGTGACCCAGATCACATCTGGCGGGACTTGGCCCACCTTTACCATAATGCTTTTTGCTCTGGCAAGCTGGCTGAGCGCAAAATGGCACCCGCCGCTAAGCTTTCAATTCCCCACCAGATCCATATCCCTTGGATGACCTGGGACCTCCATACCCTATAGAAAATTTACACATGACCTTAACTCAGCCGGACTCATGCGTGCGAACGACATTGGGCCAAGAAAAACCTGGGTAGGGCTGCGGACTTTACTCAGGATAGAGCGCCAAGCAACAACAGTATCGATCTCCAAGAAAACAAGGCCTTTCATCATCTTACAGATGTTGATGGGAAAGAGGATCACAGGAATGTTTCAGCTGTGGCATCTAATGCACCGTCCACGCTGTGGTTCTTTCAGTGGACGCACAAGAAATGTCTTCAGTGCAAAGCCAAAAGAGAATTAGCTAGCCAGTCCCTCCAGCTCACATTCTCTTAGGGGCCGGCCTCATCAGCATGCATCGTTTTAAATGCAGCTGTGAAGTCTTAACTATTCCCTGGTTATTGACCAGGACACACGGCAAAGCCGGAACGCTCTGCTCTGTGCCATTGATATCTGTTGGGAGCTCTCACTATTATTTTAAACTTTTGACGTCGATTGTTTTCAGTGGGTCGGTCGACTTGGCACGGCCGCGGAGAGTGAAATGTGGTTTCACTCACTCACAAAGATGCTTTTGTTCCATGACACAGGGCACGTTCTTCGCTCCATGGCTGAAACTGTATTTTTTCTCAATTTGATTTTTTTTTTGACAAAGTTCGATATTTATTTAAGAGGTTACACTGAGTTTCCCTGTTGAAGGGGGGGGGGGTTGCATGATTGCATACTGTCCCTGCCGAGGGGGATTTAGATACAGGTGAAAAGGCAGCGAGTCGTGTCTTCATCAGTCAGAGTACGCCGGAAAATGCTATTCCCAAAAGGGAGTCAAACTGTATCTGCTTGTTGTCCAGCGGCTCCTACTGTCCTTTGCTGGGGTGGAAAACAATTTTGTCAAAAATGCGTCATGGCATTTTGGCTGATATCTTATCAGATAAGGTGCTGGCAGACAAAAAAAAACAGAAATTGAGAAAATAAGGGGGTCTATCTTCCGAGAAGGGTTAAAATAACATCCTCTCCGCTGTCCGAGGCTGCGCTGCGCCAGGTCCCTCCCAGAGCCCGGGGGCCTTTTGGCGTCGGCCTGGTCCAGCTGCATTACTTAGCTGCCTGCTGGATTGACCAGCTGTTTACCCCTCCTGGTGGACAGAGGCTGTAACACAGCAGAGAGTTGCACAGGGAAGCAGGGCCGTGACTGCACTGGCGTTTGACCCTGTGCTAACTCCGTCTGATGGCAGTATGACAAGTCTGCCATGGGCAGGTCAATACAAGCCTCCCAGGGGGGCAAATTGAACAGGAGCAAAAGAGGTATATCGATTGAGGCGATTGATTTTGTTGTTTTTACGCTGAGATTAAGCCCATGAACTCTTTTACTCTAAGTAAATTAAGATTGTTATCCGTTTATACATTAAAGCATGTGATCAGGGCAGTTAAGGTTAAGTAGCTTGTTCAAAGGCACAACAGATTGACTTTAGGTGAGATCCAGCTCGTAATCATTGCACCACCAACACTAATACTAATACATAGTTTCAATATGTTTTATAAAAAAAATCTTAAGCACGAAAAACTGAATATGGAATACTGCCCAACAATAAAAATCAGTGATGTTAACCTTAAAGATAATGGCTAAATGTTTTGAGATTATAGATGGAAAACGCACATTCCCCATATCACGATCATCAAAATGTTCTTGAAAATATGGCGAGACGTCAAAATTCAGAAACTAATTAAAAGCTCCTTTTTCCTCAGTGTCAGAGCTTGCTGGTGTGATTAATGATGTCTATGGGAAAGGTAGCGGTGAGAAAATTAAATGATAAAAGATTCATAAAAGAGTCCATTTTTAAACTGCAGTGCACCTTAATTGTTTTTTTTTCAGCTTGCCTCCATCAGATGCATTTGTAACTGATAATTCCTGAAAAAATAGCTGGTAAATGGAACGGCATCCCTGTAAAAACAATTGCAGTGATCAGAATGGCCCAGTTTAACACGTTATGATGAAGCCGTTTAATAAAGATGGTACAAAAAAATGAGACGCGTCTGTAAACTGGGCTGGTTTAGGACCTAGGCTCATGAATGACTGGGTCAATTTGAAGCCACCTTGCTTCTGGACTGCACTGAAGGCTCACAACCTCAATTACTTTGAGGCAGATATGGTACTAGTATTGGTTCATTTTGATTGGTTCCCAGTAATGTTAATCAAGTCATCTTACCCAATAAGCATCCTCCCCTTGATGTAGTTCTGAAAAGCCAGAGGTGATAATGCAGAGGAAGGAAGAGGTGAGGCGTCTGTAATTACAGGCAGCAACCATCAGGTGGCGCTAATGCTTGAACCTTATGGAATTTGCAGGCGGCCCACAGCTACCCATCCTGACATGGGTTGCTTAGCTGTGGTCATAGCAACAAATAAAACAAATGATTCTCCTGTGTCTTAAAAATATTAATATGAAATCATTAGGATGAGAACCCCTCCAGCAATAATCTATCATGAAGCAGTGAGGATAACAGCATGTAGTGGAAGGATTGAAATCACTGAGGCTCAGCCAGGTGAAAAAGTACAGTACCTAACAATGACTAAGGAGAGCAGCAGCGCTGAAGCTTTCTGTCTGTTTGGAAGCTTGCACCCCCCCCCCCCCCCAGATAAAGCACTCAACAAAAAGTACAGACAGTGTAATAAGTATTTTATTGCATTTTTATAATGCCATTGTCAATAATTAGTACAGATTACATGCAACTAGAACTACTGTACAGTTTTTTTTTATTGTCTGCAGGAACAGACACAAGAAGATTCAGGTTACAAATACACAGATATATGTTTTTTATACAGCATGAAGGATACGGCAGTGACTGATATAAAACGGGCTGCCCAAGCAAACGGCAACAAGCTCGTCTGTTGCTTTTCCTTTCCTTTTTTTTACTTTTTTTTTTTTTTTCACCCACCCACCTCCCACTTCCCTGGGCTTCAAAGAAAAACAAAACAAAACAAACAAAAAAAAAAAAAAGGTCAAAAACCAAAGTAGGTACAGGAAGTCACTGCTGAAAATGTACACACATTCATCGGATGGAAAGGAAGGGATAAAGTGGTAGTTCCGTTTTGTTGGCCGAGAAGTTGATACCAAATCGGTAGAGCTCCGTCACTATTCTCCCCGGCCAACCCCCCCAACCAAAAAAAGTATATATATATAAAAAAAAAAACTCAAAGCTGCCATACATCGAGTAACAGAGTCCAATTGCATCGCGGAATTCAATAGCAAATCCATCGAGTCAGTGGCATGCAAATCACCATCATATCCACGGACCATCTTTTCCGATCTCGCGATAATTTTTCCGGCGTACCTTAACAACCCGAGTGCCAACCTTTCACCTCTGTTACCCGAAACGCTTGGCTTTGGTCACTGCAGCAGTGGGGATACAGACGGCGGCCTCACACGCCCCAGTTTTGGTGGTCGCAGAAGGTGAAGGCCTTCGGACGTCTTTTGGTACACTGCTAAGGGTGTGAAATCTCACAGAGGGACATTCATAGAGATAAATGATTAAAGAAAAAGCTTTTAGTCTTTGTTTACTTTTCTGACAATGAGTCCACGTATTTAGGGTTAAGTGAAAATCATTGTAGTACAGACAAAACTGGAAAGGAGGCTTATTTTCCCAACACCAAGGAGATCAAGAGAAGCAGGGAATCTCTGCCGGAAGGTCAAAGGTCAAACGGAACTCTCATTCCATTAGGCGGCTGTAAGGACTGATACATGGCACCCACAAGTCACTCTATGCCTTTCTGGGTCATCAAGACACAGCAACAGTTGGAAACTACCACGGATTCGTGAAAGACACGAAAGTCTTCAAAGGTAATGGTCAATACAGGAATGACTGTTTAAAGGGAGTTTGTATACATATTGGCACCTAAAAGGACCAACAAAATACCTTAAAGTTGCTCTTTCTGACAAGCAAGAGAGGGCTACATATTTTCTTGCTTTTGTTCTCTTTTTTGAGGTTTTGGTCCTATCTTTGAGAAAAGTCCTTCTGAGGTATCAATACACAACCAATTCAACTTTTTGTTTTCTTTTTTTCCTTAAAAATGCATAAATGCAGTACAGAGACAAAAAGTATCAAAATAGACCTAGCTAAGATAAATATACAAACAGGTGTGTTACCTAAACCACTTATCTAACTTTTATTCTTTAATTTTTTTTTAAAGATAATACACTTAAAAAATCATCATCGTCCCAGACGTTTTATGAAATAAACTGAAAAATAGGAGAAGAAAAAAAAACTATTTAACCATGATACCTGCAGCACTTAGTATGATAAATACATACACTTTAGCATAAGCGATACAGTATAGGCATTCTGAGCTCAAAGCTTTACAACAGCTAAACAGGTGCAGGGGGAAAAAAAGGAAATTTAAAAATAAAGAATGGAAAAAATGCCCTGGAGAGTTAAACCAAGCGGTAATATACAATACATCATAACATCAAGGCTGGAAAGTAAAATAATTGTTTCAAAGATCCGCTAATATCATCAACCGATGTCAATCTACATCTTAGAAAAGTCTGTTTACAGGTGTACCTTAACACACAATTGACATTATTTTTTTGTGTTTTTTCTTTTGAAATGCAGCTGTTCCTTTACTGTGAAAGATTACTTTACTTTATACAATTTTTGTCCTTGTCGTGGGCATAAGTGAGTCAACAAGCTCTGCTCTACTCTTTGGATATCTTGTTAACCCCCCTCCCTCATGTACTCAGTGGTCCTGGCTCCTAAAGACAACTTCCTGTCGTCGGTGACGAGGCCCCTCAAAAGGGATGGCCGCGTGTTCCCGGAGAGCAGCGACAGGTGAAGCTCTCTAGACGATCGCCGCCATTTCCCCGCATTCTCTGGGATGGTGCAAGAATTGGGAAATACATCCCCCACAGCACTTGGACAGAACGGTTCGTCATGTCAACCGCACGTTTGTATTTGGCCCAAAGCACCCGCAGTAATGAGTCGTGCCCGTCGTCGGCTGACACCCCGCCGACCGCCCTCGAGTGCCCCCTACTGCCGGGCCATCCCAACTGCTCTCACTGGACATTATCATGCACGCGGAATCACAGCGCACAGTTAAGCCTCCCTGTTCAGGGCCTATTTATAGAGAATATGATAGGATTGCTTCAAGATGGTGAGTACGTATCCTCTGTAAACCTTACAGATACGCTGATCACTCGTGCTCATGCTTAATACATCTCAGTGTTTGGGAGAGGTAGTCATCTTTTTCAACGTAATATGTTATTTTCTGCTCGTGCTCAAGAATTTGGAGAACAGGTAGCCGGGCAAATTTGCCAGTCTGTCCTGTTGCTAAAGTAAACTGTATTTTGGTATATTCACTTATTATTAATAAAGAAAAAGGACACGTTTATTCCATGTGGACATTCAGCACTGGCCGTCTACTAGGTGAACCATTTTTGGAGGAGGTAGTGTTTCTGGTCTTTGCCTCATTCGCTAAAACCTTGGCTATAACCTGCAAAGCTGTCATGTTTACCAGATAGATTTTTGGATACATTTAGCCATTGGAATGCCGTAAAAATACTCATTTGACACAGAAATTTGAAAGTTTAATCCTTGGGCAAAAAAATAAAACACAAACGCATACAGAATGACTGTTACGGGCACTGATTTTCCTGGGGAAAAACCTGGGGGTTTAACGGGAACCTGACCTCATTCTTCAAAGCAGTATAAAAACACACACTCTTTGTCCATGTGTGTAAGTCTTCAGGAAAGTCCTTCCTGTATGTCGCGCAAGTGTTGGTACGAGTCTGCAGGACATCACTCTGACAGCCCCGGCCTTTTCGAACCGCAGCAATGCTAGTGGTATTCTGCTCGCTCCTGGTATAATCCCGCTACCGACATGGATGATATCGGCTTTTCAGGAACACCAGCAGCACCAATAAAAGACAAAAAAATGAAACGAAAAACAAAACAGTCCATTTCAAGGTTTGTCCAATTTACATCTGCGGCCTACAAACGAGACTATAAAGCTGCGTTATATATATCAGTGGAGTGGTTTCATTATGTGCCTGCAATACTTGTTTTTTCTATTTTTGGTATTATATCTGTTAATCGGTCCACCTAAGTGTATGTATACTGAGGCTGGGGGAGCGGGGGGGTCGAGGACTGCAACATGACAACAAACACTGACTCTGAGTTTCACTACAGGTAATATTACGGTCCGAGCGTCACTCTCACATACAGGCAATATTACGATCATGTTCAAGTGCCTTAAAAGGGTAAAATAATTCCTTGCAATCTTCTACCAAGAAGCTTTTTAGGGTTGTGTTTTCAACACTGGTGTAGCCTGAGACAAGGGGTAAGTGCTTTCTTCTTACTAACGAACTGCAAGAGGCTTGTACTTTAATACTGTATGTTTTTGGCCTTTTCTCTGTACACGCGATGGATTCTTCACCCCAGATAACTGACATTTTCAAAGCTTTCAAGCAACCCAATTCTCGGTTTTCTTTGCGTTATAACTTTGGTTTTTGGAATGCTCTGTACTGTAAGATAATGAAATCATTTAACTTAAAAGTATAACAATAATTTAAATTACAGATCTGTATTCATTTGGCCAGCATTATTTGTTTTTTTTTTTTGGAAGGAAGAAAAAAAAACATAAGGGTTTTTGGTTTACTACACGTTTCTTTGGTTAACCTGTAACAAAAGCAAAATGGGAAAAAATACATAAAGTTATTTGTTAAATTTGGTATGGCACTGTACGAAAGGGAGGAGATACTGTTGTGCTCACTGACAAAAAATAAATAAAACTAGGATCTTAGGTGCTATTTCAAGAAAGTAAACACACAGTGAACTGCAAGGAGCTTCCTACATCTATAATGTGTGGAATGTGTGTAACTGATATCGAGGGATGCAGCGCCGATTATCCACGTTGAAAATTTCCTAGATGATTTTTTTTCTTTAATGGATAACGTTGTTCAGGTGGGATCTTCATGGAATGAGGTATTCTGTGACTGCAAGTTTTTATATATATATATATATCACACACACACACACACACACACACATATATTTCGTTTTTAAAGCAATGCTTCGTATTGCAGCTAACGTTACGCAGAAAATTAAACTGACAGCAATTACTGTATGCAGTAGGGGTGGATTCCTAAGGGTTTAGATGGAGTCAATTCTTGGTAACAAAAACTTTACACCCTTCATTGCCACGCAGGCGATAAGACAAGGATCAGGAGCTCATGGTCACGCTTCACGTTCAGGCGAAAATGTTCTTCCCTCCTTAGTGTGCAGACCCCAGTGTGACCGTGCCTGCTGCCCCATCCTTGGATGTTAAGTGCTAATCTCAGTAATCTGCCACACATAAAGAATGAAAACTGGCAATATTCAGAAAGGTGACTTAGCCATACTGAACAGGAGACATCTGCACATCACAAATTGCCCAGTCTGAAATGGTGAGAACATATAGAGCAAATAATATCCCCTCCCTCCCAAAAAAGCCTTGTAGTCATCAGACATGCCACCATTATAAAGCTGGTCCTCAGAAATAAACAAAAGAAAATCCAAATAAAAATACCAAGCGCACACATTATCACCACCAACAACTTTGTCTCAAACACATGGCCTTCTATTTCAAACAGTTTTCCTGCTTAAATTTTTTTTGCCAGTAATACTTAAAAAAAAAAAAAAAAAAAAACTAACTGAAGCAGGAAATCAATTATGTGTTTTCCCTCGATTATTGTACTGAACAGGAAACAACGATTCTCTCCGTTATTGTTAAGCGAAAAAAACATGATTTCTGATTCTGGCAGAAACAGCCCGCGAAAGGGGCTCTACGGGGTTTTTTTAAGTCACAAGCAGTCATTCTCTAAATTATAAAGGTCAACGTTGCCCCGTGACGGGAATTAACAATTCAAACCGCCCGCCATTCCAGTCCTGCGAGGACAAAAAAAAGAAAGAAAAGGGGACGAAACCGAAGCTTTAGCGAGACGCCCCACGGTTCTCTCTCCACGAAGTCTTTCTGCGTGTCACCAGAAATACTTCACGGCTACCGTATCCGCACCTCGGCGCTGTCCAGCAGTCCCCTCGAAATTAAATTTAAAAACAAACGGTAGTAATAATAATACAAAAACACCTGGAGTAATTGAGGGAATAACTCAGCTGCAGAAACTGATCGGTGATTTTCGTTTAGTTAACATATATCTGAGGTAATCTTTAAAGACACTGCTGCCCCTCCCCGCCGCCACCAAGCGGCATTTTCTGACTGAAAACGACCCTCGCGATTGGTGAGAAGAGGTAGCTACCTCCCAGAATTACTCCAAAACTATGCACATGCGTTTTGGTGTGTTTGCTTGCATTGACAAATACCCCACAGCAGTACGTGGACTGGCGGACCAGAGTCGCTCACGATATCAGTGTCGATCGCGGATTGGGGGAGGGCACTTTAACAAGGGAGTCATTAAATGCCGGGGGAAATGGGGGACAACTGAAAGCTGTGTGTGTATAAAACACAACACTGACACAAACGCGTATAGGATAGAAAGAGAGCGATGCAAAAGAAGACGAAAATGATGTTTCAGTGCGTTGTTTCGTTTTTTGCGTGTTGTGCACGGTCCAAAGACTTGCAGACTTACGGTGGTGAGCAGATGTGAGGTCTAACCCTGTTTGTTTTTCTTGCGTTTTGTGTCAATACTGGTTTCCTCGTGTTTTTTTTCGTGGAACATTTGCTTTACAGGAGGGAGAAGGGGGTCACTGCACAATGCCCCCTGGCTCCAGGCTCCACCCCTTGGCTCCAGGCCCCGCCCCTTGGATACAGGCCCCGCCCCTTCACTCCAGGTCTTCAGTCGGAAGGTCGTCTTCTATCTCCCGCTCGTCGCCCGGCAACACTAGGTTCTGGCTGACTTTTGTCATGAGGGACACAGGTCTGCTATCTTCCTCCATCTCTGCTGGCTCCTCCTTCACATGAACCTGGTGGCTTGGTAGGTTTCGGGAGGGGGTGGGGTGGTGGGGGGGGGGGGCAGAGCACTGATGAGTCAAACAACAGAGACTAAAAACATCATAATTTTTTATAACAGACAAGCAAGGACAGCAAGTGTAATACAATGGTGCAGGTGTGTGTGTGTGTGTGTGTGTCCAGGACCCTGTCCTGCTGCATGTGGGCGTTTCCAGAACATGACTCCCCCCATTCTGAATGTGGTCCCACTCCCTTACCCATACTGTTGAGGGGAAAGGCCGGGGCTGCAGCTGCCGTTGCTATTGACTTGCTCCACAGTGCTGCTGACGTCATCATGGCCCACGTGCATCATGTTGAGGCTGCCACCAGTGGAGGTATTCACCATGGTGGGGCTGTTCAGCAGGCTGAGGCTGCTCTCCGCCAGGGCCGCCTGGCCAGGGGGCACACACAGGCACACACTTCAGAGATGCCGGGACGGTCCCTCTGCCCTCCCAAGTCCCTTTCATCTGTCAGCAGTAACTGTCCTGCCTTTCAATTCCTATGCTTTTTTTCAGCTAGCGGTTGTTTGATATATGACAAGTTATATATTTCAATCATCCTCCCTTCTTCAAGAAAGGGAGCAAATCTTAACCTTGACCCCTACCTTTCAATTAGTGACTTCCTGTCTACAAAGTGATTCCAGTCCAGCAATTAACAGCGGCACATGACCTGCGGGGAGGGGGGGGGAGTTCTGACTGGCCCACCACCCAAGACCTGTCCTTCACCAGCCTTGCAGGAGACACTGCAAACATGCGTTTCATACTATTGTTGCAGCCAAATTATCCAGCCAATGAGTGCTGGAAGGCAGTGCCAATTGCTCGAGGGGGTTTATGGGTGGGTGGGTGGGGGTGGCTCTACAAACCTCCTGGGGATGATGGATGTTTTGTAAGGAAACACTGGAGAAGATGGAGGTGATGGTTCAGCCCACGGACATGGCCTGAGGCAGTGACACTGGGCTCCAGCAAACACTGGTGGGTTCAGCCAAAAGAGGCGGTTAAGGTAGGCAAGGCAAGGCGGGACCACCTAGGTCCCTGATTAGAGGCCAGAGTGCCCACAGCCCTCAGATCCATTTACTGGCATGCAGCAGCCCCTCGGAACATTGCACTCCGCGAGTCAGAGCACGTGGCTAATAAACACACAGCGTACTGGAAGCAGTGATTGGCAACAACAGCTGGATTTGGGGGGGGGGGGGGTGCTCTGCACAGTACCACCTGTCTGATATTCACTGCAGGGGGAGAAGGCTGTCATTCACCGCCCTGGCTGCCGGTACGAGCAAGCGTGGGAGCGCATGTTTGTTGGTCCATATCACCACTAGATGTCTCCTGTGCACAGCAATTGGGCTTTTGCTGCCGCGTGAGAAAGCTCATGGTTTTGGGCTTTGGGAAACCTACGCGAGGCGCATGACGCCTGTCAGAGGGTCCCAAACCCCGGCACTTGAGATCAGCCTAAATACTCAGCCTGCATCTGTTGCGTTATATTCAGCAACCTAGGATGCATCACACATTTATGTGTATGTCAGCTGTATAGTGCTGAGAATTTTACAGAGAAACTGTTTAACTCAATTTATATTTCTGTGGACTCTCCATTAATATATTTTAATTTGAAGAGCATCAGTATTGTGTTTGTAAACTAATTTTGCTGGGAAAAAGGAGATACTGGACATCAGAAGGTGCCAGAAAGGATGATGGGACACCAATGATGCTGAACCGCAAGGCTACAGATTCCTCATGCTTGTACCCCCCCGCACAAAACGATAAGCAGGATCTCAGGAGCAGTTACAGTGAGCTGAGAGCTCCGTGCCGAACCCCCCCTGTCTTCGAGGGAACGGGATTGAGGGCACGCCCATGAAACTGGGTCAGGCTCGTTAGCGCTTAATTGTAGCAGCTGTGAGCAAATCTTTACCATACGAAGCCCAGCTGTGTTTTAAAAAAAAAAAAAAAAAAAAAACACAGACATACCCACACAGCCATGCGGGAAGAGCATTTCGCAATCTGGGTAAAGACGGAGGCGGACTTCCCGTGCCAAAACAAGGCGTCCATAGCCCAGGCCCCACACCTGGGGCCCTAGGGCACCGCTGCTAGCCCGCCGGGGGCCACATGCTGCTGTGGCCAGCCTGGATGGCACAGGCCTCGCCGGGGATGATGTCTTATTAATAGCTAGCTGCAGGCTGTGCTTTTATATATTCATGAGCGCATTCTGAAGAGGTTATAAGAAAATGAAGGTCGCACACTCTGCACATGGGGGCGTCTTGTCGCTGTCATGGGTTCTTATTTATACGTCTGTGTAAGGCCCCCGCAGCCAGGCCGCCTGCCCTCAGTGTCCGCCTCCAGGGGATACTTTGCCTTCCCGACAGGATGCAAAGTTCAGCCGCGCACAAAATATAATAACATTAGTAAAGGGAGGGGGGGGCTTGTTGCCCAGGTGAGCCGTGTTTTTTTTTTTTTTAACTCCTGTCTTTCTTGGAGCGACTGTCCAATTTACGTGGAACTCCTCCCCCAGTCCACACTACAGTGCTCATTATGTGAGGGGGGGGTGGGGGGCAGAGCTAACAGTAGCAGACTGATCACGGCAACGGCTCGGCTGGGTTGTGTTGGCACACGTCATGCCAAGCTGGGGAGGGAGAGTGGCAGGGGGGCTAATGGGGAGGGGGGGGGTCTTGCTGGACACCACACAGAAGCTTGAAATGATAGAATGAGATTCTTTTCCTTTGACTGCCCCCCCTCCATCCTCTGGCAGCTCTCGATGAGCCTGATGTCATAGTAACGTGGGGGGGGTACCTAACGCTGCTCTTTTTGCAGCTGGGAACAGCGAGAAATAGGAGTGTGACACTGTCTCTTTAAAATGGATTTTCTAGGACAGACACTAATTTTATGCTATGACCTTAATTGACAAATACTTGATGCTATAAATCATTTGGGGGTGCTTTTGAGTGGTTGGGGGGGAGGGTCGTCCGGGAACGTGCTAATTACAACAGGAAATTGATATCTGTGCCCTTGTGCATTCGCTCCAATCTGTGTGCGGTGTGTGTGTGTGTGGGGGGGGGGGGGGGAGCGGGGGTCTAAACTGGTAACTGGCGTTGAGGGATCCGAATCCCAGTCCCGAAATCATATTCTTCACCAGAGTGGGGCTTCTGTAATGTGAAGGAACATAATGAGTGATTGCGGGGCGACTCCAGCAGCAGACCCCCACCCCCCTTTTCACTGCTGGCACGAGGCCACGGTGCCTAGAGATGGCCTCAAACAGCAGGCCTCAAACAGCAGGCCGCACATGAGCTGGCGGATAAGCCACCTGGCTAAGCAGACAGGCACATGGGAGTCGCCCCCTCTGTCGCTAACAGCCACTACAGCCGCTGGTGTGAGGCAATGCGTGGCTCGGACAGCGAGGGGGGAAGAGGAAACAGAGTGGAGATGTGTGGGGGTGGGGAGTGGAGACAGCACCCCCCCCCCCCAACCAGACAGAGCCCCATCACCTACCCGGTCATCTTTGGTGGTCTCCGCTTTTGGTACTCGACTTCATCCACGGTCCAGACGGCGCCTTTCACATTCTCTACCCGCACAAAGCACTTGTGCAGGCTCAGGTTATGGCGGACGGCATTCTGTGGGAGTCAGACAAAAAGGCCCAGTTATTACTCACAATCCCTCAACCTACCAGCCACCCTCCATAGTGACGATGAACCGGGGGGGGGAAGTGTGATCCCAGTGCGTGGGCCAGACGGACCAGTGGGAGGCAGCAGTGGGTCACAGACTGAGTCATCTCCCAAGGCCCGAGAGCAAAAAGTGTCAGCTTGCAAGCCCATAAGCAGTCGGTTACAAGCTCCCCGCCCCGCTTCCACACCCCAACACGTAACAGCTTCATGGAGACTGTTTGGGTGACTGAAAACGATTTGCCAAAACCTAAGCCCCAAGGGCACGTAAAGTAACCTCACTCCGGGAAAAAGGGAACCATTTCTGTCTCCAACCGCAGCAGATGATGCAGGGCCCCACCCACTAAATTTTTACTAATCAGCCACTATCTAGAATAACACCCCCAGGGGAGAGCCGTTCCTTTTCATCTGCTATTTGTAGTTTGTTCATGCCCAATTTCATTACCAATTTTAATTTGTGTATAATTAAATCCTGTGTATTTTTTCCGATACGCTTTTTTAATCCATAAGGGAGAGATGCAGATGCCAGAATCACTCCGAACCGTAATTACAAGCACCACAATCAGACGAGGCCTCCCTCCTTTGAATAAATTTTCAGCACGCAGGAGTGATGCTGCTTAGTTTTGCAAATTAGTCTGACCCCAATTTCAGACAGGCACCGCGTGAATTTTATTTGCATTCCCATCCGTGATGAAAGACTAATTCTCCCAGTTAAAACATTAGCGGCAATTTGAACAGGGTCAGGCCTGACAGACACAAACAGAATGCCTCGGCCGTGGCGGCTGGGGAGGGGAGCTTGAGAGGAGGGAGGATATTAGGGTGCCTGACCCCCCCCCACCCTGGCATGGGGACTGTGATCCCGCTGCGTCTCTGGCAGACACCGAACCGCATGCCAACGACACCCTTAATTGCGTACATCCCCCCAGCGGGACGCGCTCAGGTACTCCTGACAGACACCTGCACCGGAACAAACCAAGCATCCAAATGATGATGATGATGATGATTATTATTATTAGGGGGCAAGCACTGGAGGTGCAAGGCATATATTGTATTTGTTACAATTTTTCACTATTATTATTATTGGGGGCACCTATTGTAAATTGTTAGAATTTTTCATTGTTGTCATTATTAGGGGCCAAGCACCATAGGTGCGAGATATTATATTTATTAGAATGTTGGATTTTTCACTATCATTATTATTATTATTAGGGGTCAAGCACCATAGGTGAAAGACATATATTGTAATCGTTAGAATTTTTCACTATTATTAGGGGCCAAGCAGTGAAGATGCAAGGCACCTATTGTAATTGTCACAATTTTTCACTATTTTCATTATTAGGGGTCAAGCAGTGTACATGTGAGACACGCATTGTAATCATTCGAATTTTTCACTATTATACTTGCTGACTATTGTGGCCCACAGAACCGCTTGGTAGATATGTTTTTTTTTTATTTGGCATATTGATAGAGGACAGTCCAATGTATTCAGACACAAAAGTTGACATCAGTCCATCCCTACAGCACCACCATCAGGCCAGGTTTCTAGGTACATTTTTGCTTATAACTTTTGAACCGTTTGTCTTAGGTTTGAGATCTTTTTTCCCTTGCAACCTTGGAGCTTCCCAATTCGAATGTACCCATTGGTGTTTAAGTCCGCCAAATGGATGTTCTGCCATTTTGAATTTTTCTAAAAACCTACTTTTGCAAACTTGTTCTAGGGCATTGATTGTATCACTATCAAATTTGGTATGTATAATCTACAGAGGGCTGGAAACAAAAGTTTTTCAAACAATTAATACATTTCATGAAAAAGCCACCAAACAAGTAGTGAAGTCATCTCCACAATGCTTTGATATTTCAAAACCAAATTTGTAATACGGACTTGGAACCAAATTCTAAGGAACAAAAAAAAGTAGTCTCATTCCACCACTAGAGGGTGTGGCAATAAACAAAAATGTTTTTTTTTTTTTTTTTAATAACTGAAGATTGGTTTGCCTTAGAAAAATAACTTGTGTCTTCTAATAGCATGGAATTTCCCCAGGCTGATCCATGGGAATTTTCTTGTCCACCTAACTGTTGCGGCCGCCATACTGGATTTTATTGAAAATTTAAGAATTTTCCACAGGCCACAAAATTTTGCCCAATCTTCACCAAATTTGTCAGAGATATTCTTGTTACCAAGCCTCACAAGAGACATCAGAAGGATTTTAAATTTTCAAAGACATTCGTCCATCATTGCAAAATGAGATTATGTGACTATATCTTAGCAATGCTTTGATATTTTGAGACCAAAATTGGTAATTGGACTCAAGGTCACCTCCTGAAGGTGTGCACCAAATTTCATGCCATTTGACCACTGCAAAGAGCAAAAATGTTTTACCTAATACATTTTGATGCATTGGCCTTATAAAAGTGCTTATGACTAGGGACTGTCAGGATTTGTCTTACCATAACCCTGTTTTGCCAGCAGATGTCACTGGCCTTCTCATATGCTCCCAATGGTTCCCAACCTAGTATCTCAATAACTCACACCTGTCTCTCATTAATACATCATTACCAGTATATATTTGTGCTTGCTCATGCCCTGTTACCCCCTCAGTCATTGTTAGAGCTGTGTGTTCATTCTCACTTCTGGTTCTCCATCGCATCCTATCCTCTTCTAAATTCTGTTGACACCGTTGCCTTTTCTGCTTCTCTGCTAGCTTCTCTGTCGGATGTAACTACACCATCCTGTCCTCCTGAGATTCTCCCTACCTATACCCAGGCTACTAATACTCTTGATGTCCACACTCCCATTAAGCATAGCTCTGTCATTCACCCCCCTCTATAAACGTCACTGCCGATCCTTCACTTTCCATAAACAGTATAACTCTTTCTGATGATTTTTAATACCATACGAGGTCTTGCTCCCCAGTATAGCACAGAGCTCTTCCTCCCTTGCACACCTGCCCATTCCCACAGGTCTGCAGGCACTGGTCTCCTACTGGTTCCTTGCTTTGCTTGACTTCTGTGGGTGGCAGGGCCTTCAGTTTATAGCTCCAAAACTTTGGCTCTCGCTGCTGCAAAGCCTCCATCTCCATTTTTAGGCAGAATTTGAAAACATTATTTACTAAGTGATTCACCTCCCGTACTTTTTCCTGATCCGTTGGTGTTGCAATTTTATTTGAATGTTTCATTCAACTTATGGTATATCATCTATGCTCATATGCCCCAATGTTCCTGTATTTCCTCTTTCTGAATTTCTTTCCATGGCATCTATGCCATAGTAGTGGGTTTGGTCCCGTTATTCCCGGTTGCAACTATATTTACGTTTTTTTCCCCGAATTTGCTTATAGCCCAAGTCTTTGCTCTGCGCAGGTGCCTTCCCTGGTGCTACGACATGAGCCCTGACCACCCCCCTCCCAAATTTAAGGGGAATTATTACTCCAGATACGTGCAGAATCCTCTTAGCGAAGGCACATTGGCACGCCCCCCCCCCAACAATTTCTCCTTATTTCAAAAGGACCGATAGGTGAGCATCACCAGAACACTACTGCCCACTTCGTCTCGCCAAGTGCAAATGGAATATGTATACGGCCATTACTGCCGATGAGAGGATGTCTCCTCTGTTTGGATATGTAACACGGCCCGGAATGACTCGCGGAACTTCTGTGAGGGGGGACAAGGAAGCACTGCATCCATTAATTGTTAAATTTCATAAAATTGAAATGAGTTGTTAAAGATATTCCTGGCAGCCCCCACCCCAGACGAGGTGGTTCAGGGCCATTAGACAGGAGCCTAGCCCCCCCCATCCAGCCACACCGGCTCTCCAGAGGGGCTGACATACAAATTAGTGGGAATCTTCCCGGGAAGTGGGTCGGCACCAGCAGGGCCCGTAGGCCCAGCAGGGGTGTGAACCTCTAATGAGGGCCGATGACAGGCAGTGCCATGGCTAAGCGGGTCCCGGGCAGGACACCTTGTCAGGAGCCTGGGGTGCCAGTCCTGCAGCCCCCGAACAACACCTTTTCCCCAGCTGGGGGAGGTAAGGGCTCGGCTGGGGGGGGGGGGGGGGGGGCAAGCG
>JAODUD010000127.1:8846942-8863510 GCA_026784285.1 Stomatorhinus walkeri
CCCCCCCCCCTCCCCAAATACTGCAGGTGGGCCCCCATCTCTGCACTGTGCTCCATTGATCTGGATCAGCTGATCTGCCCCTTTTATCCCCAGTTGGACTTTTTTGCCCTCAAATCATTCTCTTGTGCAAACCTCCTGAGGGGGGAGGGCTTCAGGAATGCCGCCCCACCCCCTCTGACCAGTAGTGTGCTAGAAGCCTGAAAAAGGTTTCCCCCCCCCCACCTTAATCTGAAGACGACTTCTTCCCACACCGTGGTCACATGTCCATAGGTGCTCAGGTCAGCCTGTAGGCTTGGGGGTTCAGGACGCTGTGGCTTCCCAGGGCACGTAAATGTGCAGACCCCTCCAGGATGATGTCACGCCCCAGTGTGGCCTCCACCCGACCTGCGGCCTCCTGTCTGTGCTTCCATAATGCTTATCAGTACCCACAACCACTTTAATTCGGACAGCAGAGGCCAGTGCCCGGCGAGTTTGGTGTTTCTGCAGCCATGTTTGCAGGCCCAGCTTTCTCTCATCGCCCTGGGAGGCCAGTGCTTTGCTTACTCTGGCCACACCCTGACCCCCCCCTTCCTGTAATTACATTATAAATAGTGGCGCCTAGCAGCAGCAGTGCCCTCATTTCCTTGGGGGGGGGGGGTATAATTTTCTATTTCTGACCTGAGCATGGTGAACGGGAGTCTGATATTCTAGCCCAACTCTAGCCCACTTCCATACACACTGCAGTACTGGGTCATTAGGTGTTTGTCCACCGCACCTGGTACCGTACTTTGAGAAAGTACCAAAATAACGGTACTTCAAGGTGTTGGTTTTCCACTGGTGTAAAAATTGGTACCAGTGCCGAATTGCATCACAACATTTTTATGTACTGAATTCATAAAATGGCTGTAGTATACTGGATTATTGGGCTGGATGATGTGCGATATTAATATCAACATCGCATTTTATGCACATTCGATTCTTGTATCGCTACTCGGCTAGATTAAAATAAGGCTTTTTCTTTCAATTCTGTATCGACAATGCAGGGGGTTAAATTTTCGCTAAAATATTTGTACTCTGTTACTGTCACAGGGAAAAAAAACTTTGCAATTTTAATTATTCCTTTTATGGATTTTCATATATTTAAAAAATTAGTTTGTTTACTTCTGCTGCTTTCACACAATCGTAAGTCATCCATGTCGTTTAAATCAAAGGTGGGTTTGTGAGAAATTTAATACTCCCTTTTTGTATACCCTAATATTTATTACAACAAAATCACGTAGTTGTACAGTAAAATCCAGTTATAAGGGACCTGGCAAAACAGTCTGTTATATCCAGAGTTGCTGTATGGCCAGAACACAACTACAGGACACCATTTACTCATACCATACAGGACAACTACAGGACACCATTTACTCATACCATACAGGACAACTACGGGACACCATTTACTCATGCCACACCCCAGCAGACACACTTGTGGTATAGATTATTATATTGTACATGTATTAATCCAACTTCACCTGAGCAGATGCGTGACTATTAATAATCCCGACTACATATCTACGATATCACCAGCACACTGCACGTCTGTTATAGCCTAACAGAAGTACAGCTAAAAGTGCTCCTGGGGACCAAATTTTGTCTGTTATAAGCAAAATTCCGTTATATGCGCGTCCGCTATATCCGATGCTTTTTCTGCGTGTTCATGAAGGCGCACGGCCGGGACCAGCGGACCTCATCTGTCATAGACGATATTCCATTATAACGTGATTTTGCTGTAATTATAACAATCATATTGCTAGGACAGCACACTATATTTCTACTGTATTAGTGTTCACCAAAATGCTTTTTAATTTCTTGCCACGCCATCCAGATCTGGTTGCTGTATACGTTTTTTTTTTTTTTTAAACTATCATAATTTTCTGAGTTTGCGACTGTTTTCAAGGCAGCATTTGTACTGTGTTTCAGTGGCTGTTTGCATAACCAGTCAATAAAGAAAGTCTCACCCAAACTACCAAAGTAGTACCCCAGCTGGTTTGGCACTTTTGGTACTGGAACTTTTGGTACTGGAACTCGACTGGAAGTCAATGGAAAAGCAAAAATACTGTACTTGGTGCGGTAGAAAAACACCCATTCACTCCCATACTCACTGCAGTGCAAGCCACATATTCTCTCTGTCATTACGCTCCTGTTTACTCTAACACTGAGTCCAAGTAAGTAGTGACAGTGATACTCAGATGCTAACCCCTACTTGTCATCCTGCTCACCTGCTCCAGTGCTCTGAGACTTGTAGAACACCTAGCTGCCCCCGTGTCCTTGTTCTCACCCATCTGTGCAGACAGACACAGAAATACAGATGCACAGAAATAGAGACAGGCAGGCAGAGAGACAGGCAGGCAGAGAGACAGGCAGGCAGAGAGACAGGCAGGCAGAGAGACAGGCAGGCAGACAGACCAGTGCCTTTACTTTCGGATGGAGGGGGGGCACAAATACACGAACGCAGCCAGAGAGAGCACTCCTGGTGTCCCTTTTCAGATGGCAGGTGGGCATTTTCCCTTTGCCCAGTTTCGTTTTGGTGTATTTAGCTGTGACTGGTTGGGCTCGTGCTCCAGCCCTCTTCCGCGCGATCGGGCGCATTCAGACGGTTTTTAAAACCCAGAGCTTTCTGAACCCCCTGCCGCCCCCCCTCACACATGGTTTGCACATGTCTCGTCTGGGCTCCTTTCCACCCTCATTTCTCCTCCAGGCAGTCGTTGTGGTTGAGGGTATGTCCCCCTCCCTCGGTGACCAGCTCTGTGTTGCACTCCAGTCCTCAACCCTGGCTGGGTGTCTGTGAGTGACACTCGGAGATTGGTCCCTCCTCACGTGAAACCCCCCCCCCCCCCCACCACCATGCTCAGTCATACCTCTCGGTGGCCAGCAACGAGACGCAGTCCGCCTAGTGACTGTGTGGCCTGTCAGGGGAAAGGCAAACAGGACACTCCGTCTTTCGCTTCCTGAGGCCCCTCCCATTTCAGAGCTGTAGTTCATCTAGAGGGCATAGTGGGGGGGGGGGTGCCGGGGGGTCTGACTATTACTTGTTTTCCTCCTTGGCGTGGCCTCAGCCAGTCAGACTCCAGCAACTGTGGCTGTCAGCCAGTAGAATGGGAGTGATAACGTTGCTGCCGCCATGCCCTCTTCTGCCACTGGGGGCGCCTGTGAGCTCACAACCTCGTACCTTCGTACCAGTGCTGACACCACACTTTGAGTCGAGCCTGTGTGGTGATTCACTTCTGCCGTGGGTCAGTGGTGGCAGAGGAGGGAATTGTGGGTATATTTTCCGAGCTGGAATGTGTGACTCGCAGCTTTGCCTGTCTGAAGTGCCATGTGGCCCCTGATGCTGCCCAGAGGGACCTTCCCAGGCTGTCAAACCCGCACATTTTGCACCAGCAGTCCTTATGCTGTGTATGCACCGGTGTGGGCAAACGCCGACCAACACCGGCAGGGCATTGTGGCTCTGAGTGGTGCCAGCTGTGTGCTGAATGGAAGGAGGCGTCCCAGTGGCTCGTGGTGATGTCACACAGCCAGACTTTTTCTTCCTCGAGTGCATCTCATTGGATGGGGGTACAGGGGGTTGGGAGGAGAAATTTGATTGGGGGGGTTGATACTTGGTTGCGGGGGGGCGTGACCCGTGAGCTGCTTTGGTGCTCCTAGCTGTCGGCATTCTGCCTCCCAGACTGAGTTACGCCCGCACCTAAGGCTGTGCGATATGGCATAAAATTCATATTGCCTTCTAATTTGAACCATAGATGGTAGTCGGTATATATTGCGGTATATAATTTGATCTGTAAATTTCAATATAAGTGTTTTTGAAAGGGTAACATATGTCCATAGCAAAGGCATTGCAGCAGGAACTTGTTTAACAAACTTAACACGTTTCAAAGTAGTCGTGAATGTAGAATATTTATTGTGCAAATCTGCAATTATAGAAAAAATATGAAAACATTTCAAGTAATTTCTCTGGTTTTATTTTATTTTAAAAACACAGGTTGGTTTTGTAAACTGTAGGTAAACAGAAAACAAGACACAGAACTAGACTAGTGTCATACTCCATCTATATTAGTATGACCATCTCTTCCATAAAGGTCCTGCCAGTCAGAGTCCTGCACGGGTTCGGGTACCCGACTGGTGACCCGCAAATTTTGATGAAATCCCGGCATCCAGTGCCACAAGTCAGCGAGATTTCTCATGTGCCGGATATGTCACCCAGGAGTCAGCTGAGGCCATCGACTGTGGACGATATCCTTTTTTACACAGTAATATAAAGTACCACACCAAACACAAGGCTATGCCTTCGCATAGGAATTCCAATCAGGTAATCAAAGGAAAATGGACAGTGCACATAGGTAGCCTATAATGCCTAATAATATGCAGGGTAGCCCAATTTTATATAATTTAAATTTTATTAACACATTTGCTTGTAAGCTGGTAAGGCTATGTGTGGGCATGGCAATATCAAACATTATTTGAGTTTGGAGGTGGGCTACTACTATTATTATTATTAGGCTGTTATTAAGCAACGTTTACATTTAGCTATGCCTTTTCAACTGATTTTCCACCTAACACTGGTCGTTTGTTGTGGTAATAAACTTTTGTCTAATTTTGGCTATCTGACCGATTTTCATTTGGGTGCAGGTCGGGTGTCGACATTTATTTATAGCGGGTGTGGAATTTTATCCTATTTCTGTCAGATAACGGTTCGGATACGGGTACAAAATCAGACCCGTGCATGTCTCTGCTGCCAGGTGCGGCAATCATACAAATAATTTTCATATAAATCATAATAATAAATTATTTATTTGATGTGACTTGATTATGTCATTTTTGCGGGCAAAGAGCGGAAATTTCTGCATAGGGCGGTATAATCAAAATCTCTCCCGTTGGCCTAATTTATATGGTATGCTGCTTATACCATTCATACCGCACAGTACTATCCTGGCCCCCTAGTGTTAAGCTATCATGGGGAGGGCCCAGGCTGCAATTCCTCTGCTGTGACATCTGTGTCAGTCGGCGTTCTTGGGCCACCGGAGAACCTTACGGAGTGCGGTCCATATTGCTTATGTCCCTCCTGCGACGTCGCCACACCGTCATGCCTGCAGGCTCACTGGAGTGTCGTAGTAGGGGGAGGAAGCCTTGCAGCGGGGCCCTGTGCCACGATTGGTCAGGTCATGTCACATGACATGGGGTGATGGACAGTCCCCCAGACTCACATGACCCAAGTGCCCTTCATCTTCAAAAAAAAAACTCACACTCTGCTAATTTAATTTTTAAAAAAAGGTATGTGACAGGCGAAGTAGCTGAAGTACCATTTTGTCAGAGCTGGCCGGGTCAACCTGGGATTGGGAATAGTCAGTCTGGGTCTTTGGTGAGAGGTGGCTGGAGGGTAGCTGATAGATAACGGAATAAGGGCAGTGGAGCGCCTGGTCAGGTGGTTCAGCAGCTAAAGCAGATGTTACCTTGGTGCCAGCTGGCTGTTTGGGTGGCCCGATTTGATGCCTACTCAGGCCCCACCCCCACTCCGCCCAAGATGGCACACCATGTGGCTCAGCTCATAACTTAGGACTGGGGCTGGAAGTCTCCGTGGCATCACTGGCGGACTCTGGCGGCTCCTGCATTGGGCAAGCGACCAGCCCACCCCCATGAAGGATGGGAGGTCAACCAGCCCCCCCCCCACACACACACACACACACACCCAGTGGCTTGTCGCCTGGGTTTGCCCAGACTGCTCCCATGTTGCCTGGAGGAACCAGCAAGCTATCAGCTCCTTATCAGCATGTGGGGGCGGGGCTAGGCGGGGAGGGGAGGGGAGGGAAGAGAGACAGTGGAGAGACAGAACAAGAAAGGGGGAATGAGGGAGCAGGACTGTGAATGGAGAGAGGAAGGCCACACGAAAGAAAGTGGGAGCTGGGCTATGGATGAGGGAGAGAGGGAACAGAACTGAAAGGAGAGGGGGAACAGGACAGAGATCCAGCAGAGAATTACGCCCCCTCCTTAGACGGCGGTAATGGAACACTTTCTCAACCTGCTCATCACTGTTATAATGGCCACCCACCTTGAACCCTCCCCCTGCAGAGAACTCTCTGTGGCAGAAGAGAAAAGGTGGGAAGGTGGGACCAGTGCATGCTGGGACATGTAGTCATATAAAATGGGTGGGGCGGGGCTAGCAGGAGCTTTGGCAGCAAGAGGAAAATCATTTTTTTCAACCCCCTATAGGAGGGGGGGGGTCTGTTTGTGATGAGAGGGAAGTGTGATGGGTGGTGGAGGGGGGTCACGTGCAGGATGACAGGGACAGAAAGGGAATGTCATGGATTTCTGCCTGGCCTGCCCCCCCACACTACCTGCCTGGCCTGCCCCCCCACACTACCTGACTGGCCTGCCCCCCCACACTACCTGCCTGGGCTGTGCATGTGACTGAATAATCACATGACGACTCCACAGCCAGGGAGGTGTCGGATGTCTATGGTAAAAACAAATCCCCCCGCCCCCCCCCAGCAGCTCCCTCTTATTCTTAATTACCTCTGTGCCCATACGTGCGTGACATCCTTGTAGAATGTTCCTTGTACATCTCCCCATGCCTGTGACCTGGTGAAATTTACATTGATGGTTTTTATACGGTGAAGTTGATGTTAAAGGTTTTTTTTTTTTTTAAGAACGGGGTGGGGGGGGATTGTCCTCACTGGGGTTGTGCGAACTCCTCCTTACTGAGGGGCTCCCAGGGTCTCGACCTCAGAAGCTTGCCTGAATTTCACTCTGCTGAGAGGAGGTGATGCGGCGGCAGAGGGGGCATGGCTGCCTTGCTGTAGGTAATTTCTTTGTTTTTGGCAGCCGATCAGCTAGTGGGTAGCCAGAGTGCTCTAGAGGTGTGATTGGCTGGATACCGTTGGTTAATCAGTGTCGTTGGTAGAGATGTGCTTCAGAAATTCACCTTGGACAACCGGTCACTAGAAGCATTTCTGTCTCTGGTGAGGGAAGAGAAACTTGTTTAATTAGACACTTGCAGTGAACCTTTAAAATAAGCTGTTTGAGTGATTAAGATATTATTTTGTTGTCAACTCAGTGTGAACCAGGACAACTTTCCAGCTAACAGGAAGTACAGGTGTGTCCTGTGTATCCCTGTGCTATAGCCAGAGGTGGACATTTCAGGTCCATGAAGTAAAAATCCAGACCAATGAAATTTTTTTCAACTAATCAGTTGACCCTAAAAAGTCACAGGGTGCATTTGATTTCATGCAGCCACTTACAGCACTGGCTTAAAGCAGTGCATTCTGGTCCTGACGCAATGCATCATGATTAGAATTTTTTGTCCGATTTAAGCCGGCGCTGCAAATCATGTCACATGGTTCAAGAACCCTGTGAGACCAAGACAACTTAAGACAGATTGTGCAGCTCCTCTCAGCCGGCTGCAGAAACTGGAACCGCCTCTGTGACGACCCAACTTGGCCCTTATTTGCTTGGCGATTTCAGTCACGCGCATGACGTTTGTATTCCAGGAAGTTCCGATGCGTTATCTGCTATTTCTCCTGAAAAGCACGTAAAGGAGGATAACTGAGTGCTAAGCGATTCTCACCCAGGAAACCCCAAGTGTTTCTGCCTCGTGCAGCATGGCCATTTTAAAGCTTGTGTGCCTGCAGGAGGTGGGTGTTCATGTCTGTTGTGTGTGTCTGTGCCACCAGGTGCTGATATGTGCTCAAGATGAGCGGCCTGGGAGACAACTCCTTAGAGCAGCTGTGCTCTGACCGGAAACGCAAGCTCTCCACCTGTGAGACACCTGGCCTGGGGTAAGTCTTCTACAGCCCAAAGGGGGCACTGGTCTTCTCTCAGGGATTGAACTTCTGAGTAGAAGATTATACAGCAAGTTATTTGCTCAGCAGTGTTTTGATGACTGTTGGATGTGTGGGAGTTTAGCCAAGGTGGTACAGTGGCTGGATGGAAAGTACTGGGTGTTCTCAATATTCGTACTTGACTATACTTGTGTTCTTGTGTATCTGTTTCACGTCCTTCCATTGCCAAAGACCAGTTCCAGAGAAGATCCCCTCATGGCGTTCTTACCACGCCCAAAATATCAAGGATGCATTGGTTGCATCCTCCCAAAATGAGACCAATCCTGTGATTCATAACGTCTAGGGCTGCTGCAGTTAGTCGATGTAATTGTTCGCATTGAAGCTGGAAATGCGGTGACGTCAATATTTAAATCGTGTCGTTTTTAGAAATTGTAATAAAATTACGTCTTTGGTTTCTAAAATGTTTTGATTCATTATAAAAGTTTTCCTTAAATATCCCTGTAATCATGGGAGTAGTTCAGATTATCAATAAAAAGAAAGGTGGTTTGTACACTGCGAAATTTCGATAGCGTACTGCGGCGGCACTACTGCTATGCAGGAGCACCTGAAGGGAAAACACACAGGAGCTATTCTGGATGATGAACCGCCAGAATAGGCAAAACCCACCCTAATTATTGTCTATTTATGTTTTATTAAGTTACCATTAATATGAGGGGCTTTTTAACATCTATTGTCCTTGTTGCTGCTAAATACACTCATCATTAAAGCCACAAGCTTGTCCGCCTGCTTCATTAGAATCTCCATTAAATATATGTTTGAGAAAACATTTAAGATGCAATCTGGACTTATTCTATGTTGACTGACAGTGCCAGTGTATGTGTACGCACGCACTGGGGATGTTGTCATAAACTAAAACAAACGAATACAGATAATAATTTTTTTTTAAATGAACTGAAATAAAAATGAAAGCTATATTTACCGAAAAATCCACCAACGTCTCTTAACCTTGTTTATCCACAACTTGGCCTCATCTAAAAGATGTGGTTGCTGAGCGGTCTCTTATTTGACGCCAGTGCTTGTCGCTTCCATGATTTACCAGAACAGTCACATGTGGCGTGCTCTGCTAACTGGATTCAGTAAACTTAAGGATACACTGATTAATACAGATTACTAAATTTTGGGTATCACAATACGCCTCTCGTTAATCCAAAGCCCTGCAATGACATAGAGTCTGTTCTTGCAAAAATGAAATCCACTTGCATGAAGTATTCAATTTTATTTTCAGGAAGAAAACTAATCATTTAGATTATGCAACGAATCTGTAAAATTGTCGATTGATTAATTGATAGAAAAATAGTCATTATTGGCAGCTCTAATTGTGTCACAAGTTCCTCCTGGAACGCAGGTTAGCAAGAGCTGTCTTGTCAAGACTGCAAGTACGATCTTTGCGCTCTTGGCATCGCCACTGTGTCCTCACATCTCCACGGGTCAGGGTTCAAATCCTGCTACTGCTCTGTAAATTTAGTTTGTCACCCTGTACTGGATAAGTGGTATGGATGGATGGATGGATGGACGGACAGACCTTTGTTTTTAAGAAAAATCTTTAACCACTTGAATGAAGGTGTTGGGGCCTTTTTAAGCAGAATTCTTCCCGAACTGCCAGAACTCTTTCTTAACTGGGATGGTCTTTAATTAGCGCATAATCCCTCACATGACCCCCCCCCCCCCCACCCCCTCGCCACATGCAGATGCGACAAGCGCCGGAGGGAGCAGGAGAGCAAGTACATCGAGGAACTGGCCGAGCTGATATCAGCCAACCTCGGTGACATCGACAGCTTCAACGTGAAACCGGACAAGTGCGCCATCCTCAGGGAAACGGTGCGGCAGATCCGGCAGATCAAAGAACAAGGTGGGGTCTCTCTGCACCCCAGCAAGATCTTGTTGGTCTGCTGGTTGGGATTCCAGCTCGTGTGAAGATCAGGCGCCGAGCTGTATCAGTGACCTTGGGAGAATGCCTGTGACCTAAATGATCCGAGTTCATGTTTAAAGTAATAAGTCTTGTCGCAGAGGCGATTTCCGTACTCTGTATAGGAGCTTCAAAACAAAATGGGTGTGTCTTTAAAGGCTTGTCCTGTACAGTGATTTAACCATGATGACATCTCAGGTACTGCAAAGGCTAAATGATCTGAAGTGCTTCTGCAAAGGGAAGAAATGTTTGTTTTATTTGTCTGCAGTGTACTTGGCTACAGTGTTCCTCCTCCGCTGAATATCGATAAGAGCTGCCTGTCGGGAAAAAAAAACCTCTTTCACATAAAGTACAAATAATGTATTTTTAAGAAGTAAATAGAATTTGCAGATCTTTATATTCTTTCCATTTGTCCTTCGATTAGCGAGCATTTTTTAATACAAGAGCCACATTTTGCACTTGTGATTTTCATCTATTGATTATTCTGAAACTTGTTTATGCAACTGGTGCTGGATCAGCTGGTGACACCAGCCAGGAAGTGATGTCACTTCTCAGAACATTCACCTTCTCAACAGGAAGTGGGTGGGGCCACACTTAGCTTTGACATTCTCTTTCGGGAAGTGAAAATTGAAACCGCTCTCTTGCCCTTATATTCACATTGAAACATTTGAAAAAACACGTGTCATTCCGGCCAGTTATTTGTTTCCACTTGCGGTTCCCTTTGTCAAAAACAAATGACAGCACTGCATGTCATCCTGTAAGTGTGCTGTCTGTCCTCCTCAGCAAGGTGCTAGAACAGCCCCCCCTCCTCCTCAAGCGCTGCTGTTCTGCAGGGGTCAATGTCCTGTGCCTATTTAGATCACTGCACTGCTCTCTTCATTACTGAGCTGCGTGATGCTGCCTCCTGGTGGCAATGAGCCTCAGTGCACCTTGCTTTTGTTCCCGTCGTACCTATAGAAAGAAAAGCTTTGGAAGTTACTAAGTCAGACATTTTGGACAAAGAGGCAGGAATAGTGCAATAATAGTAATTCTTACTATTAAAACAAGGTGAAGAATTGCAAATATCTGAAAACTGAGTGGATGATACAGGTACCAAGCTATGATTGGGCTTCAGACACAGTTTGGGCACTGTGCATATGGTGACTCGTTCTCCACCCACTCCCAGGGAAAACCTGCTCTAGCGATGATGACGTCCAGAAGGCCGACGTCTCCTCCACAGGCCAGGGAGTCATCGACAAGGACCACCTGGGGCCGCTTCTGCTGCAGGTGAGTATGGTAGTGGCACGGCGCTTTATGTGAAGGGAGGAGGACGTAGCAGTGTAAGCTGTAGGGTGTGTCCAAGCACAGCCCAGCTGCCCAATCAGTACCTCATCAGCTGGGGTTCAGTGGGTTAGGATGGCTGTGATCAGAGGGTTACCAAATCAAATCCCTTGGGTTGAAAAGTCATGTCACCTTTGGACCCTTGAGCAAGGTCCTTAGCCAAGGCTCTTAACTCCCAATTGTCCCAAGAACTGGCTGGCTCTGCACGTTCAGTTGTACGTCACTTTGTGTAAGGGGTCTGCCAGGCAAGTAAATAGAAAGCTGCAGAATTGCTGGAATTATACCATAAGATGCATTAGCAGTGATTTCTGGGAAAAAACTCTTGTTAATCGCGCAGGTATCGTACCTGCTGTCTACTAATCTGGCAGCCCGGAATGAACTGTGCATGCGAATTGTTACATTTAGATTTTTCTTTTAATACATCTAGCTACCTTGGTGCTGTGGTGCTAAGTAGTTGTATTTACGCTTGGACAATCGTGTCTGCTAAACAAATTGACGTACAAATGAAGGAGATGGCACATGACAAGCATACGGCTGTCAAAGAGCCAACTTTTGCTAGGATGAACTTCCAAAGGGTTCAAGATAGATATGGGAACAGGAGCTGCACAAAACACCATTTGAACTTGATATATGAAAAGCTATTCACGTAACACCAAGGTGGTCTATTCCGAGCACAGAATACAGTTGTGTAGCCACTAGTTAAGGAACCTGCTGCATTATTCCAGGAAAGTCTGCTTAGGCAGACTAGCGCTGGCTGTGATGTGGGCCAGCCCGTGTTTGGTCTGACTGTGGTGCCCCCTGTCTTCCATGCAGGCTTTGGATGGCTTCCTTTTCGTGGTCAACCGGGAGGGGAGTGTGGTGTTTGTGTCAGACAATGTGACCCAGTACCTGCAGTTCAAGCAGGAGGAGCTGATTGGCACCACCGTCTACAACATTCTCCACCAGGAGGACCGTGAGGAGTTCCACAAAAACCTGCCCAAGTCTAATGGTAGGTGTCCTTTGCAGTATGACCTGGTGACCTTCAACCTTTCATATTTTGGAACCCTAATAAGACAGCTGTGTTCACATACCCAATATGGGCGGTCGGACAACTTGAACTACCTGAAGATCGCTTTGAAACAAATGCAATTGTCCACACAAAATTGAAATGGTTGGCAATGGGCGTTGGCCTTTTGTCAAGGATGATTCTAGTTTCTTCTCCTGTTTATGATTTTAATCGACAGTCTGGTGTGGGGGCTAGAAATGAAATCCTGATTTATTTCAGATATTGTGCTTTTGCCCTCGCCCCATGGCAATCGGGAGAAGCGGCAAGAAGATGAGGTCACAGCTGTCAAATTTCTGCCAAAAAAAACTTAACTTTGGAGAACTTCACCTTATTTTTCCCCATGGTCACATTTCAAAATTGAAAAATTTCTAAACTGTGCCATTGCTGAAAACATTACTGTGTGTGTTGACCATATGACTTGGCATTTAAACCAATTGTAGCACGCCACATCAGATAAGGTCGCTTTAAGGGCAGACTGTGCCCATGATTACTTCCTGTGCTGGGCGCCATCTGGCTGTTACTGTCACACAAAACACGGCGGGGGAAACGCAGTGAAAAAAATGAGCAGGGCGAGCTGATGATGACCTTGAACAAAGCCTTCGTCCCAGGAAAATATAGAAGCATATCGATTAAAAACATTTTATAAGTATCATAGATGCAGAAAACATAATTGTCAGCTGATTGACATGGTGGTGGGGGGGCTGGATGTAGGTGTGATGGGAGCTTGCTGCTCCTTAATTACACAAAAAGGGGGGAGGATGTCAGACTCCCTTGGATAAGCATGGTGTTCCTGTCAGACGCCAGACAGGCTGTCGCAAAGATTTCCAGCAATGGGGTGTGTCAGAGATTCTTCCTTTTCTGCAGCCGTGGGAGGACTAATGGCCTACCGTGTGTCCGCGTGTGTGTGTCCGTGTCCGCGTGTGTGTGTCCGTGTCCGCGTGTGTGTGTCCGTGTCCGCGTGTGTGTGTGTATGTGTCCGCGTGTGTGTGTGTGTGTGTGTGTGTGCGCGCGCGCGTGTGTGTGTGTCCGTCCACACGTGTACATATATACACATGATTTCACGCTCCCCTGACAGCGAACGGCTTGTCCTGGGTAGGTGAAGCTCCCCGGCAGAAAAGCCACACCTTCAACTGCCGCATGCTGGTGAAATACAGTCACGGCCCCCCTGAGCAGGGCCCCGAGAGTCCGCCCCGGTATGAGACCATGCAGTGCTTTGCCCTCAGCCAGCCCCGTGCCATGATGGAGGAGGGGGAAGGTAAGGGCGCCCAAACTCGGGGGAGGTGTTTATGTCTGGTATCACGGGAGCTGTGGGATCTGACCTGTTATGCATTGTGCTGTCTGCAGACCTGCAGTCCTGCATGATCTGCGTGGCGCGCCGCATCACTGCCGTGGAGCGTTCAGACACCTTTGAGACCCGGCATGAACTTTCAGGTATAAGTTGCCGGCCGCTGCCACCGCTCCCCAGGCCTCTGGCACCCCCTAGAGACTTTGACTTTCTACTTCTGTCACGCAGGCAATCTGGTCCATATTTCCCCTGGCACTCTGCGGACCTCGATGCGACCTGGCTGGGACGATGTTCTGCGCCAGTGCCTCCAGCTGTTCCTGTACCACAGCGAAGGCCAGCCGTGGTCCAACAAGCGCCACTATCACGAAGGTAGCTGTGCCCCTCCCGGCGCTGCCCCTCAGCGGCCTCTGCACTGCTTGTTCGCTCAGCTGCCGCTTCGCCGTGACTCTTTGGCTTAGCAAACTTAACACGGCGGGTTCTGATTCCAGTAGAACTGTAATTGTAAAGGTATTTCATATGTAACTTCATCATCCATCTTCAAACCTCCTGTCCTGAGTAGTATTACCAGGGGCCTGGAGTTTATTTCAAGTAGCCAGTTCATCACAGAACACGTGCACAACTGAAAATACAGTAACACCAGTTAGCTTCATTGCTGCTTCTCCCACAATCTAGAAACATGCAAACACGCAGACTCCATCTATTATTCCACATTGCACATTGAAGCTAATTGCAATGAATTATTTCTGCTGATACGTCTCATTGTCAGTCGTGTTGAGTTGCCAGCATGCATTTCACTTGTGTCCTCAGCATACATGCAAGGTCAGGCAGAGACTCCAACGTACCGCTTCACCTTGGCTGATGGTACCATGGTAGCGGCGCGAACCAAGAGTGTTTTATGTCGCAATCAGATGACCAATGAGCCTCAAGGCTTCATCTCTACCCACATGCTGCACCGGTAGGTTGTGTGTTCCCCCAGTCCAGTACAATGCATCTATCTACCATGATTCTATGAATTAGAACCCAGCAGTCATTCACATTATGCTTGCTCAGTTAATGAAGTGTTTCTGTAACAGTAAGCAAAATAAGTTCTGAGGCCATATATTTGGGGGTTGTCAGCCTATTCTTTGAGAGTAACATTAGTCCTCTCCGAATCACTGGCTGATAGGTATTGAAGGATGAGGAGGCTCATCGGCGCTAATTTTTTCTTCTCTGTCACAGGGAGCAGAATGGCTACCGCTCTGGACAGACTGCCATGAGGCCACAGGGCATGGGAAATGCCAACACAGAGACCCAGATGAACATGCCCCCTGTAGGCGGCCCTGGCATGAATATGAACCGGGGCTATGGCATGAACGAGGGCCAGATGGGCGGAGCCATGTACGGCAGTGGTGGAAACAGGATGATGCAGATGAATCAGATGCCGCAGATGAATCAGATGCCCCAGATGAATCAGATGAATCAAATGAACCAAATGAATCAAATGAACCAGATGAACTCAATGAGTCAGATGAATCACATGAATCACATGAGCCAGATGAACTCAATGAATCCCATGAACCAGATGAACTCGGTGAACCCAGCCAGTCAAATGAATCTGATGAATCAGATGACTCCGATGAGTAAGATGAACCAAGCCGGCATGTCGCAGCATCAGCTGCCCCCCTTTCCGGGTGGGGGGTATGGCTTAGGCATGAACAGCCCCTCCCAAAGCAGCCCTAGTATGAGTGCTCCCCAGCCCAGCCTGATGATGTCCCCAAGAATGCGTGGAAGCCCCAAAACTGGAGTCAACCAGTTTTCGCCAGGAGGTACGTCGGCCGAGCTGATATACCAGCTTTTAACCTGTGGTGTCTGGTGTCTAGTTCTGCTTGGTGAGATGGACATGCAGCTAGATAAACATGATTCACATAATAATATGTATGGAAATCCCCCCCCCATTCTCCCTCTGTTCAGTGCTCTGTAAAAGTGACGTTCGTCAGCATACAACTAATAAAAAACGTTTTTCAAAAATGTTACAGCCCAGGATGGCTACTGCCAGTGGCATATTTTTATGAAAGTAATCACTGGTGATATCAGCAATGAGCAATAGACAAGCATGTTTATGTTGCTATGGTAGCAGTTTTTCCAAATTTAGCCTGCCAAAGAACTGTAGATGGTACAAGTGAGAGCAATAGAGCAATTTTCCCAAATAGTACAGGATGATTTTGTATCACTCATGTGAACATGCATGTGGGCGGGCATGCATGTGGGCCCGGCGTGTGCACTGAGACACGTGTGTGCCTGCTTAGGTCTACACTCCCCCTTAGGCCCGGGCAGCACTGGTGGTTCTGGTGGCTTCTCCAGCAGCTCCCTCAACGCCCTCCAGGCCATCAGTGAGGGGGTGGGCAGCTCGTCACTGACCCCACCCACCCACAGGCCCGATGGTTCGCCTGGCACCAGCGCCTCTCCTCCGCAGCAGAGCCGGGCTTCCAGGAGCCCCGAACCACACCCCAGTGCCCCGACGCCCCCTCCAGGGCCCGACGGCCAGGCGGCCCAGCACCGGGAGGCCAGTGAGGCAGCAGCAACCAGTGCTGAAGCTCCAGCCAGGCGGCTACCAGACAGCAAGGGCCATCGAAAACTGTTGCAGCTCCTCACTTCCCCTACTGAGGATCTCACCGTGACAGGAGCTGCAAGCCCCCCCTCTGCCTCAGTGTCGTCCTCCTCTTCAGCTGGGGCTGGGCCGCCGGGGCAAGGTGGCGCCTCCTCTTCCTCCTCTGCCACCGCCACTGGCCCTTCTGCCCACTTTAACCACCCCCTGCAGGAGAAGCATAAAATTCTCCACAAGCTGCTCCAAAATGGGAACACCCCTGACGAGGTGGCCAGAATCACCGCTGAGGCCACGGGGAAGGCCATGGGTGTGCAAGAGCCCGGGGGAGCAGAGTCGGGGCAGGGAGGCGTGGGTGGGGTGGGAGGTGTGAAACAGCAGGAGCAGCATAGCCCTAAGAAGGAGAAGCCCCATGTGCTGCTGCACTACCTCCTCAAGGACGACTCCAAAAAGACCGAGCCCAAGATGGAGGAGCTGGAGAACAAGGCTGGCCAGGAGGGCAAGATCAAGGCTGAACCTCCTGATGAGGTACCGCAGAACCGCTCCCCCGACCAGATGACACCTGACCCCCC
>JAODUD010000127.1:8863610-8874624 GCA_026784285.1 Stomatorhinus walkeri
CCCCCCCCCCCCCCCCGCACCACCCCCCTGTTTTGTTACTGATGTGGTGTCCCCTGTATGACCCTCCAGTTGGAGTCGATCCTGGGCGGCCTTGGCGGGTCCGGCTCTGGCTTCTTCCCAGAGACCTCTGGAGGAGGGAGTGAAGGGGGGGGCAAGCAGGCCAGCTGCAGTGACAACAGCCACGGTAAGTTGGGTTTAGGAGGTGAACGTAGCGCATACCTCAGCGCCGTGCATCGCAGCCGAAAATGGGACACGCTGCGTTTCAAAGCAGGACTTTAAACTTAAACCAAGGGTTCCCAAAGTGAGGGTCACACCATGATTTCCAGTAAAAGTTGGGGAAAAAATATTATAACCATAATCTCAACCAGTCAAGTGCGATAAATCTAAATTTAAAAATCTACCAAGGCTAGCGATGGGAGTCATGGGCTAAAACGTTTTGGAAGGTCAGACCAGGCGTCATCACTAAAAAAAATAAAAATAATCAGTTACCCCTTTTGTAGAATATGTTCTTTAGGTAATAAAAAAAAATCTAACTGAAGAAGCCTTTTAAATGAACCCTGAGTTGCAAGTGGTAAAGGCCACTGTCACAAAACCTGAAGGTTAATTTCCGTAGCATCCTGAATTCTGCTGCTTCATCAGTGGTGGAAAACCTACGTCTTATTGGATGATTGTGTGCCCAAGCGAAGTGAGCGTAATTAAGAACGCTGAGTATACTTTGAGTGCAGCTTCGGTCCTGAGGCTGGCTCTTCTCTGCTTCCAGATGCCAGGAGTCCGAGTATGGTCTCAGGGTCTCGAGCTCCATTCCAGAGAGCCCTGTCTATGGACGCAAAGCCCGGCCCAGGGGCAGGTCTGCCGGGTCGCCGTAGCGCCCCCTGTCCCGGACCCATCAAGCAGGAGAGTGCAGATGGTGTGGGCTCGATGGGCGGGGCTGATGGTTTCCCTGGTAACGCAGGTGGGTGTCTCCGGCTGATGATGATGATAGGGGCACCAGGACTAATATCCCTCGAAAGGTTTGATAACGTGTTACTGGGTCTAGCTTTAGTGATCTTGTCCCGGGACTCTGGATACTAGCATTTGTCCCAAATTAGAAACAATTGCACAGATGCCGCAGCTTAGAACATTCTGGAAGTTCTTAACCTTTAATCTCCCATAGTGTCAGCAGGCTACATTTCCCGTAGTTGCTGTGGTCAGGCAGTAGTTGATCCATGAGACTGGTCTTATTTCTCGGTACAGGAATGATGAACAGGGGGATGGGGGGTCCCCAGCGATCACCCATGGGATCCTCAGTAGACTGGGGCATGCCGCCGTCTAGTGGCAGTCCAGTGGGTTCTGCTGGTCACCCATCCATGCCACGACCTGGCATGGATTACACCCCAAAGGGCATGATGGGAGGAGGGCCCCTGGTCGGACGGTCTAGCAGTGTTCCTGGCACCCGCTCAATGCTGCAGCAGCAGCTGATGGACATCGGTACGTGGTCTGGGTCCGTGTGTGTGAGTGTCTGTGTGTGTCACTGCAATCCTACCACTAGTCCATCTCACTGTTCTGTCGGTCCAGGTGATGGCAACATGGGTTTGAGTCCCTTTGGACCGCAGGGTGGCCCCAGTCCCTCCCCTTCCTGGCCAGATGGATCAATGGGAATGGAGCATGGTGCGCAGGTCAACCGGGGAAGGTCAGTCCATGGCAGAATGATCCACTAGAGGGCGCTGTGGTGCTCTTCAGCATTAAATGGGGAGAATGGAAGGACATCATTCATGTAAGTGTTGTTCATGAGGATCTGCTAGTATGTGAGTGTGACGTTCTTCACCTGTGTTTCAGGCGTCAGTTTGGCAGCCCCCTGGATGACCTCCTAGGGCCCTCTGGCAGCGGCGAGGGCCAGAGTGATGAGCGAGCTCTTCTGGACCAGTTGGACTGTCTCCTGAATAACACAGATGTGATGGCACTGGAGGAGATTGACCGTGCGCTAGGCATCCCCGACCTCGTCAGCCAGGTCCGAGGACATGGGGCACTGGTTTTCTGTGTGTGTGTGTGTGTGTGTGTGTGTGTGTGTGTGTGTGTGTGTGTGTGTGTGTGTGGTCAAGTGTAATATTACGCTGCCCAGACCAAATTTCCCCTCAATGTGATAAACTTATTTTGAACAGCACTGTTGCTGTTACCTGTTTTGGGTTATTAGTGTGTGTACAGCTCACTGTATAATGCGTGGATGGATTTACATGGCAGAAAAGACAATCTGTACATTTGCAGAAAAAATACTAGGTGTCCAGCAGCTCTAGCTACTTGGACCCATAACAAATGACAATAGCCAGTACAAAGAATGTCAGGAAAAGTGTTACAGGGATTCCGGAGTAACAGTAATTATTAGCATCGCATGGTGTGTTCCCTTCTCAGAGCACGATTGGCAAGCTCTTCAAGAAGTAACAGAAATGCTGTTTTGATGGCAGGGCCAATGCGCAGTAACAGACCTATTTATAATCTGCATAATCGCCATTACTACCATGAAAATAATTTTTAAACTTTAAAATTATTTTTTATATTTTACTTTTATAAATTATTCAAATACTATCATTTTATGAACTGTAGAATGCACAAAACTGCTATAACCGATAATTTTGAACAAAGTATTATTACTCAGATGTGCGTAGAAATGGTCTTGAGTGTGCGTAGATTCTGTTCTTAGCTAAGAACAAATTCAGATAAAACATTGGTGAATGTCAGAATCTTTGTAAAAAAAAGTGTGTGCGAGGGGTTTAAGAACAAATTTGTTCATAAGAATGGTTGGTGAATGAGGCCCAATGTCCTGTTATGTAGAATGAATGTTTTGATACCCATGACAGAACCTAATTTTCATCTATAAGAGATAACAATGTTAACTTGTACCCGCCCCCCCACAATCAAGGGTCAAGGGTCAGAACAGCCACTGGAGCCCTTCCCTGGCCAGGACCCGCCTGCAGTGATGGAACAGAAGCCGCCATACGGCCCTGGCTATCCAGGCGGCCCCGGTATGGCCATGCCGGCCGCCTATGGGGGCGGCCCGGCGCCTGGCCAGCCGCAGGGTTTCGGGCCGGGCATGGGCGGCATGGCGGGGCAGGGCGGCTTCCCCGGGGCAGGCGTGCACCCCCGTGCTGGCATGATACGGCCTCGCATGATGAGTGCCACAAAGCCACTGCGCCTGCAGCTGCAGCAGAGACTCCAGGGACAGCAGGTGACTCCCCTCGCGCACAAACACACTCGTTCACATTTCTAGCGGGATAGAGATGGTGTGCAGGGGTGCTGGCAGTGAGCCGGCGGCTGGGCCGTTAGCAGCGAGCGTATGTTTAACATGTGCTGCTGCTCCCGCTGTCTCAGTTCATGAACCAGACCCGGCAAGGCCTGGCCATGAAGATGGAGGGCCCCACCGCAGGAGGCCCTGGGCTCCGAGCCGGCATACAGCCTGGCATGGGCAGCCAGGTGAGTGATGCCCGCGCCGCACGCATCTAAGCACCTCATGCCAAACGCCACACCGTTTGTTTTTATCAAATTCTGTTCAGCTGTGAGCTCTGCTTTACATCCATGGAGAGAACCTTTGTACTGAGTCTCATGCTCACGTTCTGTGAATTGGTGAAGGATATAGACGGGACCGCAGTTAGTGCGGGATGTGGGACACATGCGTGTGGTGATGGATCAGTCAGTGAACCACTGCGTGTGTCAAGGGATGTGTGACGAGCATGCTGGCAGCCGTCGGGGGGGCGTGTGCTGACCCACAGCTTCCTACAATAACCATATACACCTAATAGCTTCTCAACCCATGGGACTCGAAGGGTTATTAAAACCAGCAAGCTCCTACGTTGATCCACGATCAGATTTCCCAGCCCCAGACCTAGAATTAACCTATATAAATGGGTCTTGGGTCTGCAAATGCTTCACGCAAGACTACTGATTTAAAATTCACTGGCACATCCAATCATACGTTTTTTTTTTTTTTATTGCCCACCACCAACCCCATTGGAAACTTTTCCCTTTATCGAAGCAGAGACCAGGAGACGTTGGGATATCTTTCAAGCAGAAGTTACTCTTTATGGAGGACTCACCGTGCGCCGTAGTCATCCACGTGTGACTAAAACTCAGCTCTGGAGAGTTTATACTGTTCAAGGGGGGGAGATACAATTTAAACAAAGCATAGTATGGTGCAGGAATCAGCCTGGAAGTTCCCCAGCCCTGATCTCATCAGCATAGCAGTGCCTTTCAAATGCATAGGTGCTAATCTAATCAGCCTGACAGCATCACCCAGACCTCCACATTATCATAGCGACAAAGGCACAGCCTGGCCTTGAGATTAGCATTCACATTTACTTTGGGACCCTACCCAGTGGTCAGGAAGTCCATAAAGACTAAAGGTTAATGTCTCGGACACATGGGCTACCAGACTTAATCTTCTTACTGTCACCATCTTTATCTCAAAATGCAAAACCCGATGTACCTATCTATCTCTTTCAGTTTATATATTATTACATTGGAAGATAGATTAAACATTTTATAAATCTGTAGTCCTATACCCCTCTTCAGAGCACAACTTTATTTTACATTAAATTAAAGAGTGAAGTAGAGTGTGGCCTCTCCGAACTCACCCGTCCCAGTACCGTGATTATAAAAAAGGGGGGGGGGGGGTACAGAAACTACAATCGTAACAATAACAGGCATTAATCACCATGGGGAGGGGGGGAAACATCCAATCAGATTTGTGCGATAGGCTTTGACTGGCGTAAATTGCAGAGTGCTCTGTGTGCTTGATCATAGCGTTAATTTAAACCTAAATCTGATATAGGGTCGCGACTGAGCTCGCATAGTAAAAATTGTTCCGTGGTGCAAAAAAACATTGAGACGATGGATTTTTCGAGCATTGCAGTGTGTTGTCAGCTGTTAAGTGACCAGACTGGTTGGTGTGAAACTACAGGCCTGTACCTGTTTTCTCACCAGACACTGTCATTAACTTAGACCGCACACACTATTATCTCTGAATAGACCATTCTGACTGTGAACAGCATTGGTATAAGACAGGGCCCATCAACTGCCTAAAACCCCACCCCTCCACTGCTCACCCCATCCCTCTCTGGCAGGCCGGCTTCCTGAATGCGCAGATGGTGGCTCAGAGGAACAGGGAGATGTTAAACATGCAGCTGCGCAGACAGAGGATGATGATACTCATGCAGCAACAGCAGCAACAACAGCAGCAGGCTGCCGTCGCAGGGGGGTTCAGCCCCCCACCCAATGTCACAGCCCCACCAGGGATGGACCACCCCATGGCGGGGCCCCCTATGAATCAACCAGGACAGCAGCAGCAACAGCCACCCTACCCATATGGAGGAAACTATGGTGAGATCCACTGGTAGCACAAAACGGCACTGACCAACTGGCAGTCAGGGGCGGAGCCGGCACTGACCAACTGGCAGTCAGGGGCGGAGCCGGCACTGACCAACTGGCAGTCAGGGGCGGAGCCGGCACTGACCAACTGGCAGTCAGGGGCGGAGCCGGGGTCTTAGGGCTGTCCCACTGTCAGATCGTCAAGTGCATGAAGGCACCCTCACAAACATTTTGAGTCCTTTATGCATACTTTCCATAAGTCTGCATTCCTGCAGATTGTGTTTGAGGAAATCTCCACAGTTCATAGTGTTGTGGCAAACACTGGGTTATCAGAGGTGGCCCACAACCATGCATGGTAAACAAACCGTTTCTTTTAGCTTTTGTTGAATGATGCTGTTTTGACAAAAAATGGTAAATTACAATTTCCAATTTACACTTGACAATTACTGGAGCCTGGAACACCTTCCGATTACGTCTGTCCAGTAAATATCCTGGCGTGAAGAGAAACTCCCAAACCCATGATAAGGAATATATATTGGCGTTGACACGGTGCTGTCGCATTACGTTTTATACTATTGTGAGTCCTTGCAGCCTCTCTTCCCAGGTGAATTCAATGAAGTGTGAGAGTTCAGGATTGGGATTGGGCCACAGGCAGGGGCGGAGGCAGCGCTGACTGATGGGCAGGAACAGGATCAGGCCATGGGGCCCATAGTGTGTGTGTGTGTGTGTGTGTGTGTGTGGATTAGGTTTAAACCTGTTCTTTGACGTTGTGGGGACCATTTTCAGGTCCCCGCAAAGATCTATGAATGCAATCAAAAGAGTAAAAATGCCAAAACTCTTGTGTTTTGTTTGGTTAGGGCTGGGTATGCGTTAAGGTTATGTTGTGATGAGTTTTCCCCATAGAAATGGAGAGTCCCCACAAATATATCATTACGAACTGTGTGTTTGTATCAGTGCTGTAATGGCACTGCAACTCTTACCACTGTTTTTATGAGCTTGAAACGGAGAGTGAAAATTTGTCCATCACCATCACTGTTTATTATTAACAGTTTGCTTTATCACATTTGAAGGTATGAGCCAGCAGGGGGAGCCGTCGTTCGCCCAGTCGGCAGGCAGTCCACCTGGGAACATGATGCCTGGCCACATGGGCCCTGGGCAGAACCCCATGATGCAGCAGCACCCCCAGGGAAGCTCCATGTACCAGGCAGCTGACATGAAAGGCTGGCCACCGCAGGGTGGCATGGTGCGCAGCAAGTAGGTATCGCGGCGTGGCCACGGTGCACAGTGCCCTCTGCTTTAAGGTCCTGCCAAAGAAGAAACCGCAATTGAGGCAAACTCCCCTTTTGTTCCACATGTTCTGTTACTTATCTTGGGCTCAGGGTTTATACAGCAGCAGTTCAGTTACTTTTGTGGTACGTGGGGAATAGTGTGTGTCTGTGTGTATTTACCCATATACCTCCCATTAATTTTTCGAATTATATTCATTAATTTCCTTAATATCCTTTCCAGGTTGTCCTTCATGTGCTGTGTACTATTTAAATTGGTTTGCACTGTTAGTACTTTGTGTCTTTGCACTTTTTGTTCTGCGTGCCACGTCTGTTTCTATGCACGTTAAGCGCCTCGCTGCCGTTTGTGCCCGGGCCCAGTATTACTCACCCACACGGGGCCTAATCTGCGCAATGATTCCTCACGTTGCAGCTCCTACCCTCAGCAGCAGTTTGGCCAGCAGGGGAACATGTCGCCCTATGGTGGCATGATGATGAACGGCTCCATGCCCAGCGGCGGGGGCGCCGGTGCTGCCAACATGGGCCAGATGCCAGGCCAGATGGGCGTGAACCCTATGGTCATGGGCAGGATGCAGATGGGTCCCGAACAAGTAGGTGTCCCCTTCAGAACCCCCCACCACCCCATCAGGGGACATTCTCTGGATCATTAGAATCATTAAGGGAGGGGATGCATGTCCCCAGGGAAATGACCTTATTGTTGTCATGTAGTGACAACAGTAAGGACAGTAGGTGACCTTTACCATTATGGGCTTTTCTCCACACATGAATCTTGGTAATCAGGGCTCTGAACCCAGGTCTTCCTCCCTCTTTCACAGAAGTACTGTTGATGCCCCCAGCACACATGGGAGGAAACCTCACTGTGAACCCAGCAGAGACCCAAGTGGTGTCTGGGTGCTTCACAAGGCCTGGTTGTGGGCGGGGCTACATCTGGATGCCGCCTCTTTGCAGCCGGGACAGCCCCCCCTCACCCTCAGCACATCGGCTGCTGTGCGAAAGCTTCTGTAAATGGGACAGACTGTGTGGTGCAAGTGCTTTTAGCCGTTGATCCTGAAGATCTATTTATTTACCTGTCAGGGGGTGTTCTGGAGGAGCAGGAAGCCTGCTCTTCTGCAAGATGGATGTGGTTCCTCCTTCACCTGCAATGTGTAGAACACGTCTTGATCCTGCGATGAAGAGGCTCTGTTTCACATGTACAAAAGTGTAGCAGTCATGCAGTGTGTAGTCTTCACTGTGCAGAAACGCTCTTTGCTTTGGCCCCCGATGGGCTACGGTACAAACAAAAAAGAATTAACGTTTTAGTGGTGATTGCACTTTACAGAAAGGCTAATGTTGAAAGGATTGTTGCAATATTTCTTAGTCATTATAGCCTTATTCAAGAATCTTTTTAAACAGGACTTTAATAAAAAAAAAAAAGTAATGGCAAGTAAGCACAGATATTCCTTTTATTATGCAGTTTTAAGCAATAAACTTTCCTTCTATGCTTGTAGACTGATAGAAATGGAGAATCATCAATTCAGAGCAAAGGTACTGCAGTATTAGATGTGATGTCAAATCTGGAATTTTCCTGTCTGTGAATAGAGATTGTAAATACGCTTGAAATGTATATCTGCTTTTGTAGGTAACATACTGTTTTTGCACAAATTGTAATGCTTAATATTTAAAGTATACTTTTCTTATTCTGTTTCTTTTAGGTCAATTCAGCTTTTATTTGTTATTTTTATTTTTTTGCTTGGGAGAAAGTGAGGGAGGGGTGTATTATTCCTATTTTGATATTTGACTTATTTCTCAGCGGTAAATCAGCCATCTTTTTTGAGAACTGCACTTTTATTTCTAAACTCTTTCCCCCCATTTCTGACAAAACGGCCTTGATTTGTGAAGTGGTGCTTCTTATTATATTTTGATTTTAAATTGTTCGGTTTTAAAAACAAAGATTTTAAACGGAAAAGGGAGACGGTCCCGCCTGCTGCCTGTAGGAAGATGATCTCTGAAAGTGCTCTACTGCACAGTTACAGACTCTCTCACGTCGTTTTGTTTAGGTGTCATTTACCTTTTGTTATGTGGACGCAACCCTGAGGTAAAATCCATCGTCCCTGTACAGCTTCGTCGAGCTGGAAAACAACTGTCCTGAACGAAATGTGGGAGTGAGGGGTGTTAACGGAACAGCCAGGGCTCTGCTAGACCAAGGAGTACTTAGTCCTCTCACTCATCTTGTTTGTGATTATGGAACAACCTAAAAGTGCAGCAGAGTCTAGGGACAGCTTTGGGGCTGCAGCAGTCTTCTTATGGGTAAGACGCCAGAGGCAAAGGCAGAACTGGGGCAGTACATAAGAGGGTATTAATATATGGGGCGCTGGCCAACTGGTCCCCATTAATTTTTTTGGTAAGATCTGCACAATCCAAAGACTCCCTAGATATATTCTGGCTCACCCTGTAGTCACATGGAGATGCGCATCACACACAAACGCATTTTGTATTGTGTAATATTTACAAGAAAACACCAGGTTCTGATCTGCAAATAAGTGTGCGTTTATTTTAATCTCTTTAACAGCTGATGGCCAGTGGGTGACTTTTTGTAGCATCACAGGGAAATTGTATTTTTTCCAGACTATTTGATAAAGGTGTCAGTGTGGATACAAGTACAATTAAACTGACTAGGAGAATCATCCAAATTAAATGTTTTAGACAAATCTGTCTGTGTAACTTGATGTTTTCCAGAAGGAAAACCTTTTTTTTTTAGTTGACTGATGGTAAGGATCTACAAATTCTTTAATTACTTCATGAAATTGTCTAGATTTTTGTCTTGGTGAAGTGAAAAAAGGATATATCCAGCACAACATTAGTCTGTGCTAATGCCTTTGATTCTTGAGATTTGAAAAAGCCAAGTTTTCTTTTGGCGTTGTCTTGGTTAAATAAAAAAAGCAATTGAATATGTTGTCAATACCAGGATGTAAATTACAATTGCGTTTGTTCTCTTGTTCCTTGATGTTAATATTGATGTAAATACAAATTTCTATTTAAATGTTTTGGGCTTCGTGTGTCACATTTGTGTGTGTTTATTTGTATGCTCAGATGACACACCAGCACGCATAATGCCTAACCCTGAGTCCATTACTCAACACGCTGCCTATTCAATTTTTGTGTAAATTTTAATCACATGGCACACTTTTCACATTAAAACGTTAAACTAAAAATGTCCCTTATACTATGCGTGCTTACCTCAACTCACCTCTGGAAATAATTTCTAAATATGGAATGGAGGCGCCTCAGGTAAACCTTTAACTGAACGTTCAGGTAACAGGTTTACATGATGAGTACAGTTGCGGACAAAAGTTTTAAGAATGACAAGTACAGGTTTTCACAAAGTTTACTGCTTCAGTGTTTGTAGATCGATTTTGTCACATGCTTCTATGGTATACTGAAGTATAATTACTAGGGGTATAACAATGAATCGATTTGTACCGATTCAACTGCAAACGATCCGATGCATCGACGTGACCGCATAAATGTTGATGTAAGCGTTTTTTTCCCTCGCTGGTTCAAGTATTGTTTTCAAGATCCAGTCCGACGTACACTTGGTCTACACCGAGGGTGCCCAATATGCGATCTACTGGTCGATCGCAAAGGTAATGTGGGTAGATCGTATGGCATAAAAAAACAGGATGGATGATGCGTTAAACCGCGCCAGCCGCAGTAAAACGTAAGCAAGTGGCCGAGTCGCCTAGTTGGCCTCCGATTTATATCTACTAAACTTGAGAAATTGTATAAAAATGAATGGACGAACTGGACCAAGTAAGAAGCCAAAAACCTACCACTTCCATACGGAATGGAATCATGTCATATTTGAAGTTCATTTGCCTCGTCTGTCAGTCTACCATTGCTATTCCGAAGAAATGGAAACGTGGAGCGGAATTTTCGGACTGTTCATAAAAACTACGCCATTAACTTCCCTCCGAAAACCGACCCGAGAAATAGAATGTGAAGGAACTAAAATCCCAGTTCAATTCAAAAATACTTTATCCCAAAGGGAAATTAATAATAAATTAATAATAAAGAATACTCAATATATTTTTATACATAAATATATGTTTTGCATTTTTATAGTAGGTAGATCATTCTAACTTGGTCATTTATGAGTAGCTCACAAGCTAGCGTACTTTTAGAGCGTGTGTTTAGTACGGCAGGTGACATGGGATGCTACGCTCAGAGCACACAATCTCCTGAACACGTTGACCATTTAATTTTTCTTTAAAAAACTCTCAAAGAAGACTACTGCATAAATCAAACTTATACATTGGGACAGAATAAGAACCATAAATCAATGTATAAGTTTGATTTATGGTTCTTATTCTGTCCCATTACTTTTGGTCCCTTAACAAGTGGGGGGCACATATGCA
>JAODUD010000127.1:8888663-8900812 GCA_026784285.1 Stomatorhinus walkeri
ATTTAGCATTAATATTTCCAAAGGGATGTGCTTTTTTTTTTTTTTTGGAGAAAGCAGTGGCAGTCAGTGCTTATAGCTGTGGAGGGGGGGGGGGGCTGAAGGGCTTTGCTCAAGAGCCCAATGGTGAAATCACTTTGCTGAGTGAGATCAGAAAACCCATAACCTTCTGTTCATTGACAGGGTATCCAGAATCACTGAACCACACATCACCCTACTAGTGATCTTAGAGATGTGGCAAATAATATAACCTGAGTTTTAGCAGATGTGTCAGGTCAGTCCCCAAGAGGGGGGGGGGCAAGCTGTAGTCAGCAGGCTTGTTTTCACCATCCATGATTTTTATAGAAACCAAAACAGCAGAGTCCAGAACTGTGTATGCGCTTCTCTTTATAATATCGGCGCCTATCTGCTGGGTTGTGGCTGCAGTTATCTTTCACACACAGAAGATGCTGAGAGATATCAGCATTAGCGTGGTCAGAGGCTTCTGCTGAGCCTGGGTGAGCCTCTGCATTAGTTACTCCATTTCCACCAATATAGTGCTGGTGCCAGGCTTTTTCCTAATACGGAACTAGTTCTGTGTGTTTCCACCACAAAAATACAGCTCTACAAAAAAGCTGGTCTCAGATCTCTGAACGGTAACATCAGCAGAAGTGTGACTGACTATCATGTCCAAATAAAATGTAATTGTACTGCCACATTAACCACACTAATAAAAGTATTTGTACAAGCATTGTATGAAGGATTATTGAGGCTAATGCTAATTATGTTACATCTTTGTCAAATCAATGGTTTAAGAAAAATAAAAAACCTTACATGCCAGTCATCTTGCGAGAATTCGCAGTGAATAATTAATGCTGCCTGATGTTATTGAAAGCAAATCTGCATGTGGAACTTGTTTTTTTCTCATTATGAAGTTGGAATATGCAAAAAATGTGGCCTCATAAAGGCGATATTCCACAGAGAGCAAGAGACAATATTGAAGAAGAGGGTGATAGGTCACTTCAGTACATACCTGTTCTGTTCTTTGATGAAACCACTGGAAAAGCACCAAGTGAGAACCAGCACTGGCACCACATTGGTGTAATTGAGGTAACAGTGCCCCTGGGCTTCAGCCCGGGTGAGCCCGTCCATTACCGTGCCCCTGGGCTTCAGCCCGGGTGAGCCCATGCATTACACACCTCTGCACTTCATCCTGGGTGATCCTGTGCATGACACGCCCCTGGGCTTCATCCTGGGTGAACCCGTGCATTTGTACCTCTGCCTGTGACTGCTGCAAGGCAGCACTGTGCCTGCCACCCAGGCCCACCATGGAACGCACTAGCAACATAGGGCTTATTCTGGGGGGATTTTCATCAATGGAAAAAGGGCTAGAGTGGTGGAGGTCCTGCCTACTCCAGGGGCAGGGCAGTGGTGCCTAGCCGGCGCCCGCAAACACAGCCTCTCTCCAGCGGGCGGCGCAGCGGGCTGCTTTCACACACTCCAGTCAGTTTTACTGCACAGAGAGAAAGAAAAAAAACATAAATGAGTCCTGTGTTCACATTTTCCACCCCCAGCGAGGGCAACAGCCAGCCATTGTGTCTCCGACGCACATCCTGATAGACAGACGTGTCTCCCTCCTAGCTGCGGGGGGGGGGGGGTTTGTGCCATAACCGCTGCAAGCTGGCACCCCTGCCTGCAAAAACATCATGTGACCCTGTGCCATTGTTTGGTTGGTTGCAAACCCCTAATTAAGTGAAATTTAGGGTTGCTCTGAGATGTGTTTCTGTGTTCAGTTTGTAATGGTCCAATCAGGAATGCTGCTTTTCTCCCAGCTGGATCAATGCGCTGCTTCATTCTGCCGCCGGCTTAACTGTGGTGGGGTGTCCCAGCTGCGGCTTGAGCTTCTTTGTGTACAAGTAATGAGTAACGACCCTCTCGCAGTGTGACTGTGACTGCAGCAGGAGCTACGGCCTCACGGAGTGTGGCTGCAAAGCTGGGATAGGCGTCCCGGCTCATAACGGCTAACATCAGCAAGGTAGGCAGCTCATAGGTGTTATATCACGCAGACAGACACAGAAAGGCATCATTTAGCAAATTGAAAAATGGACGCAGGATTCATGGCTGCAAGTCAAGTTTATAGCTCACCACAAAAACAGGAATAATACAGTTTTCTGGCAGCATGAGGCTGTGCTGTGAGGCCCAGGAGGTCCTGTTCTTTCTGCGAGTCTTTGCATTTTTCACGGCCAGTGCCTCTTAGTAGCAAAGCTGAGGGTGGGGGGGTTCGGCTTACAGGCTGTAGCTGGAATTCCACTCGTGATTCCAGTGACTGACAATGCACTGAAATCTTGACTGACTGCACCAAACCGTTTTCATCTTTACATCTGAAGGATTTTTTTGGGGCGTTAGTGTGGCTCATTTGGGTTAAACATTTCTGCTTGTGATCAGAAGGTTGCTTGGTCAAGCCCTGGTCTTGATAAAATCAAGTCACAAGGCCTTTAACCCCCAGCTCCAGTGGTGCTGCACACTGGCTGACACTACACTCTCTCCTCTATGTGTGTCTTGTGGAGAACAAAAATGAGGTGAGTCAAAGGAGAATCTACTCAACCTGCTCATGGGGATTAATTAAGTATCCCTGTTGTATTTGGCTGCCGCTATCATTTTGGCTTTTTTGAAGGAGCCCCTTACTGGCTTGTACCTGCAGTCCTTTTTGGGATTTGAAGCTATGACCTTCTGTGTCTGTCTCCAGCCCCTTGGGGTTATGATATGTGTTCTACCTCCAGCACTGCTCCAGCTCACAGACCCCCGAGTGTTTCTGCTCAGTCTTCTGCTGGTATTTGGCTATATTCATGTTATTTTTTCCTTTCTGTGTAGAGGTGAGCCCTTGGATTTCAGTGACACTGACCACAGGGGGTGCCAGTGAGTGCTGGGGGCCCAGACAGTGAGTCCACACATGCTGCACTGCCCCTATCATGAGCCTCTGGATATATTGTAAGCAGATGTCTTCACTCTGACTATAAGTCATGATAGTGTGTGGGGGGGTGATCTTAGAACAGGAGTGGGCTATGAAATGGCCCCCTTATCCTGACACGGGCGTGAGTGCCCTAGATGTAAGCTGCCAGACAGCTGCTTATCCACATGGGACAGCAGCTCCAGACAGGGGGCCCTCTCCACTAGACCTTCAAGCTGTGCAGTGTGTGTGCGTGTGCATGTGTGTGCATATGTGTGTGTACCCGTGCATGTGTGTATGTGTGTGTCTGTGTGTACTTGCCCTCCACGCAGCAGCCCTTAATGCCTAGTTCATGCCTGCCAGTCCATTGTGATGTCGATTTTAATTCACTTACAAAGATTGTTCCCAAACTGTGTGCATGCCTGCTGCACCATCGAGTTCCAGTAAGGGGCGACTTCATACCTGAAGCTTTTTTCCATCTCCCTCCGCAAGGCTCAGGTGTCACAGCAGCTGAGGCTATTTCGACTTGTGGCTGTCGATTCATATCCCAGAGAAGATCCACTGCTGCTCCAGACGAAAATCATGATCCGCTGTCCTTTATTAAGCAGTAAAACATGCTGCCGTGAAATAAATCTAAAAATATTTCAGACGTGAGAATCACCTTGGACATAAAAGTCAGCTAAGCAACTTATTACAAACTCCTTTGGATGCCAGTTTTATGTTAAATGTCAGTCTGTCCTTGTATGAGATGTTAGAATGAACCTGGCCATTTAGACTAAGCCTTTTGAGCATTTGCTCACAGATGCAGTGGCTCTGTCCCGTAGCCATGATGTGTGTCCAGCTGTGTAAACCATAGGCGTGTAAAAGCCACACTGTCGCTGAATAGATGCGTGGTACTTAGCTTCTGCAGGACCACGGGCGGGGGCACTGTGTGATCAGGTGGCGCTGCTGTTTGTGCACCCTTTTCGCTCACACAAACCCCCACCACTAGGCATGCTGAGAGCCCCAACCGATCCTCCCCTTCCTGCGCAGTGAGCACGCAATCAGCATTGGCCCATAAGCCCCCTGTCTGTTTGGGCCCACAGGTAACTGACTCTCCTCCTCTGCACAAGCTAATCCGCCAGCACCTCGACAGACCAATGGCCCCCTCAGATCCAAACATATCATACTTCACTTCAGGAGATGCTTGAGTCTAAAGTGACATACAGGTGAGGATCAGAGAGCTGGGCAAAGGCCCAGTGCTGACATCACTCCATCTGCCCATGGGATCCAAACCAGTCCTAACCTAAAGACACACACTGCCCCAGAATACGGCTCTATTCAGGTGCCCAGGGCAGACGATTCACTGCCATTTTCTTCTCTTTTTTACAGTATAATTTACTTTCTTATTACCTTTTCCTCTCTAAATTTACACTTTGATGCATATTCATGAACTTTAAATACTTTGCAAGAACTTGCACTGTTACATGTTAAGTTAAAGGCTTCATGCCCAATGTGTCTAAATGAACTTCATTAATCTGAAACCAAATATCCAGATATACCCAAATTGTATTTAAACTGTGCACAGCTAAAACCTCAATCACATGATGTATAAATCTATGTGTGTGCTCACAGTGTGCAGACACTGGCCACATGTACCCACAATGCACTCTGATTGTACACAGACCCATCTGTAATGCATTTGAATCGAAGTCACCCACATTAGAACGTTCCAGCAGCAAACTGCTCTAAACTAATAACTAGGAGCATTTAAATGGCTCCTTTGTAATCCCAGGATCCTAGCTGATGCAGTCGTGAAGGAAGTGCTCTTGAAATCCATCTCGGCATCCTTCGCAGTGAGGTTTCTCTGGAATGCGCACAAATAGCGGCCAGCTTGAGGCTCTCGGTCTGCCGCTCACTTTCCAGAACGTTCCGCACGTTGACAATCGGGGAGCTGCACGGGTGCACCCGGGGGAGCCACGCGGAGTCGCCCTCCCCCGTGGACGGGGCCCCCGCTCCTGTCTGCTTTGCTGATGGCTCCAGAAGCGTCCCGCGGCTACATCTCACATGTGAGCAGCCTGTCAGTGTTCATAGCCCAAGCTGCTGTCTCCAGCCACCTTATTCTGTGTCACTGTCAACTCCAACACAATTCCTGTAGTTTACAGTACAGATTCCCCACAATAACACATTGCATTGTTAAAGCTTAAACAGGCTTCATTTTTGAAAGAGGCTCTTCTCCCAGTGCTACCACAATGAAACCTTTCCAATCTGTTGTTACTTTTTTTTTTTTTTTTTTTAATTTCTTGCCCTCTCCCAGTGCTGGAGGCCTTCCAGAGAGGGCAATGCAACCAGCTGGGACACAGCACACAGGATGTCTGTGCTGTCATTGCTCACCCAACCACTAGGGGGCATCAGAACACTCCCAGCTGACTAGCTCTTCTCTGACTGAGTAGAGGCTCAGCCGCCCCCAGGAGGAGATGGAATCAGATAGTGGACAAGACGGGGCAGAAAGGGGTCACCGCTCGTCCGGTTAATTAGCGGCCTGGATCATCTTGCCTGTGGGAAGGCCTCTGTGCTGAAACTCCATTGTTCTATGGGCCGGATGGGATGTTCAAAGTGGTTTCGGGGGGGGGGTGCTCCTGGTGTTTGATTTGCTCCCAGCTGCTCCTTGGCAGTAAGGTGGCTCTGGTAGCTTGAGCATAGCAGCGGCATGCCGCATACTTCACGGGAACACAGTGTTCCAAACGACACGTTTGCTGGTAATTACTAAACACTCCAACGTAAATGTGCCTGAAGTCAGATTTTAAAGGCTCTGCTGCTGTTCTGCTGCTTACAGCGTTTTCCAGCTGTTCTGACTGAATGAAAGTTCTTTAAGTGTAAAATGGACATTTATGCATTTTTAATCCACATCAAGAAGGCAGCAAGCCTACCGATGGGTGCAGGATGGACAGAACCCCCCTCCCCATGCAGTGTTGACACAGCCTTCGCGCAATAGCCGCCCCCCCCGCCCAGACGGCCCCCTGCACCTGGGCCTGTTTGCGGGGGAAGGCCAGGGGGCCTGACGCCTGGCTCCACGATGTCTGGCCAGCTGTGCGGCGGGAGGGGTGGAGAGGCGGGGAGGGGGGCCCTCTCTGTGGGGGCTGCGCAGCTGGGGAGGGCAAGCTCCCAAATCCAGAATACAGAGGAAGGGGGGTGGTGGGGGGGCAGAGAGAAAAGGGCCTGGAAAGAGGGAACTATTTCAGGAGCATTACACATGCGGTTGGCCCCCCACACGCCCCCCCACCCCTGCTGTATCTGCTGCCACTTCAGCGTTGCTTTGGTCAGACAAACGGCTTGTTTCGAGTATATTACTTCAAACCTGGAGATTCTTCCGGAATAGAGTGATATCACTGTTATCAACAGTGGAAACAGTAGTGCTCTCAACAAGTATGCTGCAATAAACTGATTTTTAAAATGATATACATTTTCTAAATACTCACGTGTTATTTCACATCACTCTTTGGAATGTTCCAGCACTGTGTCTCTGTGTTGTTTTCCAGTGACCTCAAAATGTGGGCTTTGAATGTTATTCTCTCATTTAACAGACGTCAGCTGTCATGAGGCTTACAGATTGTGGGTAAACATCTTCCCCCCCACACGCCTTGAACGTCCCGCTGCTTCAGGCATTGATAAGGCCAGCGGTTGGGGTGCTGGGGTCCGAGTGCCCGTGGCAGTCGGCGTCACTGAGGCCCCCTTCCTGACAGGATGCGAGCATAGCGCATTTTCTGAAAGGGCCGCTGCGGTCTGTTGCTGCCGCCAAGAGACTTACTTTTAGATGCTGCGGTCTCGTGCATTTCGCCGGCTGGCGCCACCGTCTGACGTGGTGGATTAAAACCCAGTCGTTAAAGGCCCATTATGTGGAGAGGATTTTCATTACGGCATAAAGACCATCGGGAGCCTCACTTTTGCGCCCCCTGCTGGTCACTCACTGCTGCTTTGGTCTGCATGCCCTTCGATGCTGCTAAGCCGACAGGCCGCAGGATGGCTCAGGACGCCTGAAGCTGACACCTCAGGGAGCCTCAGCTCAGGGATCCAGCCACACGAATAGCCGCGATTGTGAGCGATGCCGGATGGAGGCATCGGCGACCCCGCAGAGAGATCACGGTGCAGAGCTGCTTAGCCGCAACAGCGACACAGAGCCACCACTGTCTGTGGGGCCACCTGCATGGCCAGCGGCAGAGGAAGCGGGGGCTGCTGGGGTGGCCTGTCACCGGGGGGGGGGTGTGCTGTGACATCACTGTGCTTATGGCTTTTGTGGAGCGTGAGATTGTCAGGACCGGGTTGGTCTGGGGTGAGGTGGACCTGCTTAACAGGTCGCTGCATGTGGGAAGCAGCAAAGAGACTCAGGGATAGTGCCGTTTCGCAGGACCCACTCTAAGTGCGTGCTGAGCACACGGCTCGGTCCAGCTCAGAGGTTAGGGTTACATGCTGTGCTCTAACCGGCTGGGCCTGTCCCTTTCTTCCTTCAGTGTGTGTGTGTCTGTGTGTGTGCGTGTGTGTGTCTGTGTGTGTGTGTGTATGTGCTGATCCCCTCTGCAGTAATGCCATGACCTACAACCCGCCCACCTTTGCTAAGCACTGTGACCCAACAACCACCCGTCGTCTCGTAGCAGACCCAGTCTTCCTGGCGCCATGCCTCCCCAGATGGTTTCGGTTAAAGTGGACTCACATTTTCAGCAGTTTGTCCTTAGTCCTGACCCCAACCCCCCACCCTCTCCACAAACAGGTGACGATCCCTGATACAGAATCTTCTGGAAGCTACTTACAGCTTTGCGATGAATTCTGCTATGAATGATGATAGCCAAGTCAAAAAAGTAAGGCTGCTTTGAAGTCTGCTGCTCTGTTATGTGATTTACCGTGGTTGTACTGTGGAAGAGGTGGCTGAACCTACTCCTTCCTCTGCATGGGATCACCTCCAGGTTGTGAGGAGATCCCTTAAACTGCCACATCAGTCCCGTATTGCCAGGACCCAGAGTCTATTGTCTGTCATGTGACCCCCACCCCCCAAGCAACACCTCTCGGTCTTCCCCACCACACGGCCTTCTGCAGGATTCAGAGCGGAGCAGGAGGGAAGCAGTTAAAGATAAGGTGAAGAGGAGGAAAAGGCGTCTCAGTCGTCCATCCTCCCCCCCCCCATTTACAGAAGGACTGAGAAAAGGCCCCACTGGACCACTGGAGAGGTGTGGCTGCAGGAAGCCACACACAGATTGACAGGAAGCAAGTGGCTCCACGCTGTCTGCGCTCAGATGCCTGTGTGTGTGTGTGTGTGTGTGTGAGAGAGAGAGAGAGAGAGAAGGCAGTGGTGGGCAGCTGCATGCTCTGTACAGTGCAATACTACCTCTACATAAGCCAAATATTAAGTGTACATATACCAAACTATGAATTATTTCTATGTACATATCCACTCTGTTAATGCTACTTTTATTTCTGTATGTACATATGCCACACTGTGAATTCTATATTTCTATGTATGTATACCACGCTGTGAATCCTACATTTATATGTATGTATGTCACATTGTAAATATTCCATTTATATGTATGTGTACCACACCATGAATACTATATCTGTATGTATGTATACCACACTATGAATACACCACATCTGTATGTATGTATACCACACTATGAATACCCTACATCTCTAAATATGTATACCACACTATGAATACACTACATCAGTATGTATGTATACCACACCGTGAATACTACATCTGTATGTATGTATACCACACTATGAATAATACATCTGTATGTACATTTACCACACTGTGAACATTACCTACATACTGCTCAAACTTTTAGCTAACAGCTAGCAAACACTGTTCCAACACCATTAAAGTACACACAGACGGAAACTCAAGTTTGCCTGGTTACTCGAGTGACACAGGGCATCAACAGCCAGCACACCAACTCTTCTCCTGTGGGCAGCATTACGACATTACGAATGTTTGTCCATGATAAACACTGCAGAGAGGTCTTACAGTCACATGTCTGGGCTCAATACATAATTACATTACTGCTTAGTTGCCTAACGCATGCTTTTGGTGAAATTCTCCCAGACAGCTTGACTCTGTCATTGTAGACATCTATTCATTTGAAGGTACAACAACAGTTTCTTCTGGGATTTATATCTATGACCTTCAGCTGAAGCATCATGAGACCAGAGACAAATAAAATGTTTGACAAGAGAAGGAACAAACCCCAAGGGCTGTGGGACAGTGTCTCACCCTCGACGAAGCCCGCGGAGGGAATAGAAGAGGTGTTAATGGGAGATCAGGGGGGCTTTTAGCAACTCGTTACCAGGGTGATGATGTTTCCCACCGGCCTGTTAGCGAGTGTGTGACGCACCGGAGAAGGCGTACCCACGTTTACGGCAGGTAGTGACTGCCCGGCCGCCTCCGATCTGTCTGCCACTTCTATGTTACTGGGCTGACTTCTTTGTGCGATTATTTAACGGGTGCTATGATCACATGGGAGAGGTGCTGATCTCCAGGTCCCCCCAAGGCCGCAGTCGCTGACGTTGGGGCCAGCAGCCTGAGGATCTGGGGCCCTGGGCTGGCATCAGCAAGGACACGCAGGTGCTGCTGGGGGTCGTAAAGTTAAATAGCCTGGGGGGCCCCGGCTGGAAGGGGGCCATTTGAGCTATTCTTTGGACCAGACAGAGAAACGAAAGAGAATAAAACAGATGTAATGTTAATAATCTGGTAATCAGAGTGCTGGGTGCCAGCGATAAAGCTTCCCGGGGGGGGCAGATCGAACTGCAGGCCAGATTTAATACCTTTACCCATTATATTTTGTAGATCCCGTCAGCATGTATCCAGGCTCGGCGTGTCTCAGCTTCCACTGGGATGTTCACAGCTCATCTCACACGCCATGCAGCTCCTCTGTCTCACCAGACATTCTTCCAGAGTTTAGGCAAAATCTGTCACATGTCCCATCTTGCCAATCTGCCTGATACAAGGCGTGGGAGTCTTGTACGTGGGGCAAGGAGGGCTGGGAAGGCTATGATGGACCTGCCACAAGATCAGAGTGGCCAAGGGCTCCTGGCCGGGCGGCTGTGTGTCAGGGGTGAAGGGGTGGGCTGCCTGGGTCTCTGGCGGCATGTTGGGGCCGCGGGGGAATCCTGCCGTGGGACTCAAGGAGAACACACCGCATAGGCAACCAACATGCACTGGGCCTGGTAATTACACCTTCCAAAGAGCGCCCTCCAGTGCAAACGCCTAAACATCTACACTTACCCAGAGTGAGCGGCCATGTTTTCACCCTGCTTGTGCAGTAACCCCCCGAGCCCTCTGTGCTCCGCGAGCTGGCAATGCCTATGCCCGTCTGGGCCTGGCGCGTGTGTCTGCTCTGATGAGGGGTGTGCCCGCATGCCTCAGCGACTCCCCCCCACACCCTGGAAGCTCTGGGTGGCTGCCAGGATCCACAGCTGCACCTGTTTCACAGTCACGCCGTTTCGACAGCAAGGACAGGCGGATGGTGTTTGGAGAGGATGGTCCGGGATGGGGGGCGTGGGGGGGGGGGGAGCTGTACATTCCCAAGGATGGAATAAAGGTATATTACGCAACCCCGATTTTCATGATGGAAGCACAAGCAGGCAGCTGCAGCCAGAAGCAAGAGAGTGCCTCACACGCACACACATGTATTTGGGCCCGATTTGCACGCGGAAGCAGAAGTGAACACGCCGTCCAGGTGTGTGCACAGGAAGTTAGACGCAAAGCTGAAGCTGAGACACAGGTGCAGGCCTCCTGGCCAGTCCTGTCGCCATCCCCAACATGGCTGCCTGGAGGCACCGTCACCTAACCCACCTACAGAAACTCACTGTTTTACGGTCATGTCAGCAGATGGCTCATTCATTTTTGCCCTTTATGTCAATTGCCACTGAGATTCATGGACGTCATGTGACAGCAGCCGCAAAGCTCAGTGAAGCAGGCCTCTAATGTGAAGCACAAAGTCAGTTCCTCAAATATGACCAGCTTGCAGCTGATGGGAACCCCCTGAGTGTGGTGTCTAAAATCCGCAGTGACTCACTGCGTGAGCACCAAGCTCTGCAGAGCAAGAATGTGACTCAGGCTTACCAATTTGCATGCTGCATTCTGCACGGTGCATTCTGCATGCGCGTTTTGCGTGGGGCATCTCATTTGAGACATTCTCCATGCGACAATTTGTGCGGTGCGTTCTGCTCCCTATATTAAATGAATTGTGCTTGAATTACCCACAATTTTCACCGAACCGCAATAACGCACAGAGGTACAAAGACCGTACCAGCTGAACAACCTGGCATCAGTGTGAGTATGAGTGTGTGTGTGTGAGAGAGAGAGAGAGAGAGAGAGAGAGTTTCAGACCACTGTCTCGTTTGGACATTAAATGGTGCTCCTGCAGCTCCGGTCCCCCAGCTGGGCATTGAGGCTCAGCTTTGCACAGACACCCTTCAGGCAGCTGGTTTCCAGACAAGCCCTGCCATGCCCCCCTACCTGGGTTTGGCTAAGGAGATATACCTGTCAAAAAAAAACTGAAATCTGACATATTATTGGGATCTTAAATGACAGCACAGTTTCGAGACAGCAGGGGAGAGGAGAATCTTTTTAAACTATTACACTGTGTTCATGACATCATCAGTGCATGTAACTCACTACAGGCAATACTGAGGCATCTAAATAACTTACTATAACCAAAGTTGACCTAGAGTGGCCCCCATATCATGAAAACAAAGAAAGGAGTGCTGCTATTGCAGAGACAAAGGCCCTAGGACCATCCATGGTCTCATGGCCTTCAGTGAAGCATAAAAGGGGGTGTCACTGCAAAAATAAAGTGGGGGGGTTGTCCTAAACTGCCGCTGGTGGCCTGGCTGTCTGCTGAAGCTGCTTCATAGGATATACTAGTTTTCACTCCCTCCCTGTAACAGACATTCTCAGCCAGATCCTGAGGGCATGAATGAGGAGCAGCCACTCCCCACTGCAGAGATAAGGCTACCCCGTCTAATCTGGGGGGTCTGGGCTCTGATTCGAGGCTGGTGTGTAACCAAGAGACAGCGTGAATGTGGGCGAGGCACAGAGGACATGAAAGGGTGACATCCCATCACCTGATGTCACAGCCTCCTCACACCACTCAGCGATCAGTTAGAATGGCTAGATAAGAGGAAAACATAATGCAGACCCTGATCATCCTGGGATCTGTCACGGGTCCCGTGGGGGGGGGGGGGGGGC
>JAODUD010000127.1:8923065-8936104 GCA_026784285.1 Stomatorhinus walkeri
AGATCTCCCACTCCCCAGAGAGCTACAGATGCAGGTGATAATCCTGGGTGGATCCCTAATACAGATCTCCCGCTCCCCAGAGAGCTGCAGATGCAGGTGATAATCCTGGGTGGATCCCTAATACAGATCTCACGCTCCCCAGAGAGCTGCAGATGCAGGTGATCATCCTGGGTGGATCTTTAGCTGCTGGCTCAGCCAACAAGTAGGATGTCTCCACATGACTCAAGAAGCTGAGAGGCTGCTGTCCACCTGAGAGAGGATTCCCGCGCCCCACCAAAAAAATCCTGCTGCAGATCTCAGACTCCCACCCCTGGCGAAGTGTTTCACAAAAGCATGTCTATGGCCATTTAATTACTGGAGGGCAGCTTCCCCGCAACGTGATTTAACAGAAGAGGAACCCCCCCCCCCCCCAGACTCATGCCAGATCGCCGCTCTTTTGCCCACGATGCTCTGTCACTTCTGCATCTGTCACCTCCTTGCAGGGCTGACTGTGTTGCTTTGGGGTCCCACCCGAAAAGTCACTTCAGATGTTTAAAAAATGATACAAACAGCGAGTGAGTAGAGTCAGAAGATCTAGCTGGTTAAGAAAACTTGCTGCTGCAGTGTCTCCTGAGTAAGGAACATGTTTGTTTAGTATGTAGTCCAGTGATCGTTTGTGGCCAACAGGTGGCCCCGTGAAATGACTGGTGTGTGAGGTGGTGAACACCACCACTGTCTCCATGGAAATCTCTGGTGCGTTTCACTCTGGTGCGGACCCCCCCGTAACCGCGGTTCCAAGCTGCATCCCGATCTGCATTCTCTCTGAGCCCAAACACTTCCTGCTCATCGGCAAATCAGAGCGACAAACTGCACCGCACTGGAATAATGGCCATTTCCACTTTCCCCCTCTGTCCTCTCACTCGGATTCCCAGCGCCACCCATGGGGCATCGGTGCTTGGACTTGGGGAGGGGGGGTGGTATAATTGACCCCCCTCTCCCTGTCCCCGTCACCTCAGTTGCTATAATTATGAGCGTCTGCAAGGGGATCCTGTTTCATGGCCTCATTATCGTCCTGCCCTGCCTGGGCCTTCAGGAGCCATGGCCTAGGTCACAGCGCCCCCTGTGGAGAAACAGTGACATAATCTTCTAATCTACACACTAATCGCATTGTCAAACTGACGGGCTGTCAAAAGATTAGACAAAGGGCCACGTGTATCAAATGGAACACAACTTCCTGGATTTAATTAGCTGCTTAGCAGACGTCTGAGATCAGAAGCATTTGCCAATTAATGCAGCCCTCCGTAAACCACCTCCAGGTCTCAACAGCAGGCCCCCCCCCCCAGTTTAAAGCCGTCACCTTTTGGTGATCCTGGTTCCAGGTTGAGCAGATGACAAGCAGACTGGGAGATAATTGGGCTGTTTTGACAGCAGGAAAGCTAGCAAGAGCTAAGGTAATGTACATAAACAGAGAAGTCATCTCCCCATAGAGAAAAGTAGCTTCAGCTATGTGAAGATGAAGAATTGGAATCATCTCAGACAGTAGACTGACTAGACAAGGTCCACCTGAGTACCTGATTAATGTCGTTTTTGACCACAAAAGGGTTAATCATGTAGCGCACAAATAGAGCATGGGTGGGTATGAGCTCACATCCCAGTACTGGGGACTTTGGAGTACACGTCCGGGTAGGCCAATGCAGGGTCAGACTTCATTAAGGCAGCACCCGCCTGTCTGTAGTTGATAAAGTCTTTGAATTAAGTTACTACCAGATAAACATCTGATATCCCATTGAGTCGGAAGAGCGTACTGGCTTACCGTTTTTGTTTGAGTTTTTTTCCTAAATTATATGAATTTTGGCACCACGCTGTGTGAGGATGGAGCCCAAAGGAATTTTGACTCCCTGTAGGTTCCAGAGTCTCCTCTCAGTTTCTGTTGGTTCCTCCTTTTAGGCTCACCATAGGAATTACTCAGTGTCTAATTATATTAAGGAGTTACCAGTGCAACACGAGGCCTTGCTGATGTGGACAGGAGCACAAGGGCGAAAGCGCCCAATGTTGACCCGGACAGAGAGGGGCAGACCCCACCGGGAGGAATCCAGGTCAGGAGGAAAGCTGCTCTGGGGAGCAGAGATCCCGCCATCGACAGCCGCGGAAGGCATCATTCTGTCACCATCAGCTCCTAAGCTGTTATACGCTAAGGGCCAGGCCCATTCTCCACTTGCCGGAATATTCTGGCAGCCCCCCAGATCCCAGCTTCACTCCTTGTAGCTACAGGTGGTGCTTCAGGCTTCTTCTGATTGGCAGAGGAGTGCTGAAGAAAGGCATCCATGGAAATCTGTCCAAAAATGATACATTTACACACATACGCCCAATATACAGTCAGACAAAAATCAGCTGATAAAAATCTAAAAACGCCCTAAATAAAGTTTGGAAACAGGACGTCAGTAATCACAGCAAGACTCGCCTGGCTCTGTAATTATGTATATCATCCCAGAGTCGAATCGACCCACAAAAAAGCTCATTTCCGACTCTATCCCAGAATTTATCGCTGGCTCACAGTTGAATGATGGACTGGAAATTAGAAAAGTAATTTATCTCCCTCATATAATTTGCATGTCATGGGAGGCGGTTAATTGAGGAAACAGCCCCCCAGTGCCCGTGTCGTAATGCCTACCTATTTCATTAAGGCTCTGGTAGCACGTAAGCCACCTGTGCTGTCTGTAAGCGGGACGCCAGGTTACTCACTCTCCGGGGATGCGGCTTAATCCAAACACACTGAGCGCTGTTATTCATTCCAAACGGGATCTATATTTAGAGGATTGTGGAGAGCTGATTAAAATGAACAGTTTGGTATTCTGTTGAAAATCTGCACTGGGGAGCTGGACTCAGCCTCAGCAGATGTGGGAACGATTAAACATGGCAGTGCCGAGCAGCCACCTGAGACCTCATGTATGGAAATCTCCCACTGGAGCTGCAGGTTCCACACGTGAGGAGAATAACATGGCCTCTCGGGGGGGAACCTCAATGAATGGCAGCACATGACTGTGTAATTGTGCATCTCACTATTTCAGCTACATGCAGGTCAAATCAATTAATTCAATTCCAGAGATAATGTTGCCAATGTCTCCATAGATGGATGGATGGATGGATGGACAGGTGTTGCGTTCCACAGAAAGGTGCCCAGACTACTGAATTTATTTTTATAGTAACGCTGTAGTTTAAAATATGCTCCTTAGTTTTTAATAAAGTATTACGACTCAGGTATAATTATGTTTACTAATTTATTGTTTTTTTTAGTTGCAAGTGATTTATAAGCTCATTAATAAAAACTTTATGAAACAGAAACAATGAATCTTTGCAATGGAGTTCAGATTTTATTTAGAGTCTTTATTTACTTATATGCTTATTACCGAATGATTAATAATGGCTTATTAATAGTTAAGGAGCAGACTTTAAAGTGTTACCATTTTTATTTGTAAAAGCATTTGCAAGACTGAACTTGGGCCAAAGCACAATAACCAGCTTTAACACCTGAAACATTTTAAATGGAGAGATTAACTGAGAAGGAAGCAGGCAGTCAGGCTGGGCGTGTCCTGGGGGGCCGGAGCCCCGTGTAGCTTAGTTCTTTCCCTGTTCCACCACAAATGATTCAGCTCAAGAACTGCGTGGTAATTAGCACAAGGAGGTGCAAGGAGTTAATTCAGGTGTGTTAAATGAGGGGAAACCCAAAAATGTGTAGGGCTCCGGCCCTCCAGGACTGGAGTTTGACACCCCTGCCCTATTGTGTTTCCCTGCTCCCCAAGCTGCCACTTAGCTCAATGGGTTGTGCCGACAGCTTAGAGGCTGGTGCCTCTCTTGTCATGAGTTTGAGGCCGCCCCAACATCTGCCACATCTTTGTTATATTTTGGTTTTATTTTATCCCCTGGTGTCTGTATGGTTAATTTATGTCTTGTTTATGGATCCCCTGCCTGTCCCTTGTCTATGGTCTGTTTTGCTTGTGTTCTGTGAGTTTCTCCTACTGTGTCTCTAGTGTCTAGTAATTATAAATGACCCTCTATGTTGCCTCGTGCCTTTATTGATTGGTTAATTTTGTTATGGTTCTCACCTGTCCTGCCATGTGTCTTGTTAGAACAGTATTTAAGTGCCTGTTCTTGATCTGTTCCTTGGTGGGTCATTGTGGCTGTTCCATGGTGGTTCTTAGTTGTTGTTATCCCATGTTAGCTGTCGTAGTTCCCTATGTTCCTACCTACCCCTGGCATTCTTGTTTCTGGTGTTGCTCCGTGCCTTAGATTAGTTTCTGACCCCCCATGGTCCGTTTTCTGTTTCTTCATTTATGTTGTATTTTGTTAATAAAACCCTGGCTAGCTGACACTGCTTCATGGATCTTCTTCCATCATGTCCCACCATAACAGATACAGCATGTAGAATTATGGGAGATAAAAACCAGGGAAGAAAAGTGATCATTCATTTTGTAATTAGTTTGCTCAAGGCCCAGCTGGTATAAATATAAAAGGATCAGGCAGATTGTCGATGGTTTGATTTGCAGGATTAACTTCAGCTGAAGCTTTAATGAATAAGTGAAAGTGGATGTATTTTTGATTCTTGATAAAGGTCATTATTTGGCTGTCTAGCAGACAGAGATGAAATATTTGGTGGCATGAAGAGCTTCAGGTAGGGACATGGTACAAAGTGAAGGGCATGCACTGTCCTGAGAGTCGTCATTAACCCCATAAACGCTGATTCCCTAAATATGCTGTTTTTACTATTAAACTGCTCCCATCTGAAGGATTCCTGCTCTATGCAATCCATCCATTTTATAACACCTGCTTATAAATTTAATATGAGCTATTTGGAGTGTGACTGGGAATTGGCCTTAGGCACAAAGAGTGAGCAGAGGTGAGACTGGGTGAGGTGAGGGGCTGGCCACATGCTTTTGGGAAACATAAAAGCCTGTCTGAACAGAGGCGTAACGGCAGCACAGCACAGCACAGAGCTCAGCAGATAAGTCAAACTGGAAATCGGTTCGTCATACACAACACCAAGAGGCACATTAACACGGTTAGAGGCTCCTCTGCAGTTTGAGTTGTCAGAAGCCCTCTTACTATTTTTAACATTGGTGTAGTTGTCTACCATGCGTGGGGGGGGGGGGTGCCTTTTTCAGCAGAGGCAATGCATTGGCTCTGGAAACTAAGCAGGGTTAATGACATACATGGTTGGTTTATATATGAGATTGTTGCTTTATTTGTGGATGGCATCCCAGTAAGAGGAAAAGGTGGGATGTATGGTGGCCCTGAGGTGCCACACACAACACATTAGGAAAAACACAATTTAAAAAGCACAAAACAGTGAACAATATGCAAAAGATTAAGAAAATGCCAAAACACAGAGAATACAACTCTATTTTCTTAATGTTATTGCATTTAATTCATGTTAAATAATGTTCATTGCTTGTGCATTTTGAAATGCTATGATATGTTGTGGTGTGCATGTTATGGCCATCGTAGGGATATAATCTTTGCCTTTGTACAGCAGGTCAAATGACTATTAGTTGGGGGGAGGACACTTCATGAGCAAAGAAACACCCATAACAATATAAAGGAAAAATAGACAGTTGTGAGGGGGGGGGGTGATAGAATCCAAACAGGAATCAGAAAAGTAATGAGCGACCCCACAGTGCTCGGACACAGCTCATGCCAATCAGCCTCTGTAGGTAAAGCCATTAACCTGTTTATAATGACAATGGCGGCACATTTTGAAAAGTGTCATCCACAGCTGTATCTTAAACAACCTTTCACTACCCCACAATTGTAACCATGACAACCGGAAGAGGGTGGCAATGGAATGGGACTTCCTTTGTCAGGAACACAGTGGCAGGATGACAAGGACAGCCTTCTACTGGGAGCTTTGGAGTAAAAGGAAGCCAGTCAGATGTAGGTACTGGGGGGTGCTGTGCCACTGACATGGGGAGGAAGGCCCACGGTGCCCAGCACACCAGTCACACAGGTAATCAGAATGCCCACTGCAGCGATGGAGAGATACATCATGGTTCCTCTGGGTCTGGCATTGCCTACCCTGACCCTTTACTCATCACATAACCACTGGGAGAAGGTACATAGCTTCTCTGTGTGGGTGTCCCGTGGTGAGAAGGTGTTTGAGGTCTAACCTGAATTTGGTCCTGTGTTTCCCGAATTAGCTGCTGCCGAAAATCAGATACTTGAGTGATGAATTTTTGTGGCAACTCGAACTGGAACACTGCAGTCTCCTAGATATCCCTAAATGCACCTGATTCTGATTTTGCAGAAAGAGATTTCATTAAGCAAGACGTGGTCACTCAGGTCAGTCAGAAGGCATTTGCTCTGGATCACATGACAAGGGTGCTCAACACAGCACTGTATGCAAACGCACGACGTGGAATCTACAAGAATCATAAGTTCACAGCACATTCTCATGCACTGCTGAAAATATACACAGCATAACCTACATTTTACCACTCTGAGGCAGGAATGGACTGGTCCCAAAACCATATATCAACCATGCTTGAAATGAGGGTAATTCTGTTGCTGTTGTATAGTTGCTATATATGTTTTAAGTAATCACTGTATATCTGCATGTACTTGCTCTCCCCAAAACCAGGACAGTCCTCCGTAGCTGGAAGCTGTGGTAAGAAAGTGAAGATTCCAGGGGAAATGCTTAAGGATTCATCTGAAACAAGTCCATCGGAAAGCTGCCACGCCCTTGTTGCTGATTGTTGCAGCAACAGAAGGAAATTACAGACTCCAACAGTTTGTTTCTTGCTGTGCAAAGAGATTTCCTTTCAGGCCCTGAAGCCTAAATTTAAATAGTTAATTTCCTACAGTTCTACTCAACCAATTTTGTGGTTGTTCCGTGTCAAGTTTCTTGTTTTGTGGTTTTAGTTAAACAGGGTTTGTTTTCTGTTTCATGGTCTTGGTTTGCAAGTGTTCATTTCCAGTTTTGTGGTCATTCTTAGCTGAGATTTGTTTCCTGTTTTGTGATCTTGGTTATCTAGGGTTTGCTTCTTGTTTCGCAGTCTTGGTTAGTTAGGGTTTGTTTTCCATATGGTGGTCTTGGTTAGTTAGGGTTTGTTTTCCATATTGTGGTCTGGGTTAGTTAGGGTTTGTTTTCCATATTGTGGTCTGGGTTAGTTAGGGTTTGTTTTCTACCATGTGGTCTCGTGTAGTTAGGGTTTGCTTCCTGTTTCACGGTCTTGGTTAATTAGAATTTGTTTTCCATATTGTGGTCTTGGTTTTGCTGTGGATGTTTTTGCATTTCATCCCCTCTTCCTGGTTCCTGCCCCCCCCACCCGGAGCCACGCATTCTGTCAGCAGTCCCTGTGATGGGCTGTCCATGTTGTTTCAGGTACCATTGATTGAGCAAAGATGATCCTGTTCCTTCTGCTCTGTTTTTTGTGGAAAAGTCTTATCTGTCTTAATGGAGCGCTTTGGTTCCTGGTTGTCCTCATTTGGCTGTGTTTCAACATTCTTTTTGGTCGGTTGCACTTCATACGGATATGGAATTAACTGTCATTTAACTCTGAAACGTTTCTCATCATCATAAATTGGTTTCACATTTTCAGCTCATGCGGAAATTCAATTAATTCAGCATAAGTGATTGGCAATCTGACATCAAGTCGGACTGAGTTCAACAAAATGTTTCACGGATGAGAATACTTCCATTTCTCTGAATACTCTGTAAGCAGGCAGGTAATTAAGGCATATAGGTGAACTGGAGCACTTTGGAACATTTTGGAACATCTGAAAGAAGGTGATTAAAAAAAATAGTTATGTTTGGCGTATACTCTGTGTAGTCTCTGTTGGTGACTTAATGCAAAAATATTACCCATTGTCCACAAATCGCTCTGGATTTCCTGTTTAATGCTTATTGATTCCTTGTGAATCCCTTTCCCATTTTACAGGCAGCGGGGTAAGCAGGTTTCACATTCTGTCTGTCTGATTAGGGTAATTACCTTCCTGAGTGATTTACTCTGCTGTTGTATCTGAGTGCTGCGATTTTACAAAGAGAGCTGGAAATGGCCTGCAAATGCTGGAACCCACCAGAACCTGCGACATGGCAACATCCTGCCCCCAGTCCCAACCGGGGGGCCTGATTCAGGTCGCAAGCGTGAGCAGCCTGTGGCAAAGATACTGAAGAGGACTGGGGGGCCACAGGACATCTGAATGGCATCTTGTTTGGAACATTACTGGTGTTCAGCACAGGCAAGGAGAGTTAAAACTCAGCGGCATTATACCCAGAAAAGTCAGCAACTACATGTCTGGAAAGGCACACTTACCCCCGGTACATATCCCTGACCTCGACAGTCAGACGAGTACAAAGCTGAACGGTCGACACATCAGTCACCCATAGGTCAGGTCTGAGTGATGGAACGGCTCCTCCGGTGGTGGGGATGAGAATCGCAGAAATCCTGTGAGCGAAGGTGTTTCAGAGAAGATCCATCCATCACAGTGATTCAGGTCCTGCGGGGAGTTGACCAGACAAGATGCAGCTGTGACATTTCACAGGCCTTAATGAACATTGTGAAATGAAGGCAGATTTGCCTTTGGTGCATCAGAACAGAGGAATTCTCGCTTGCACCATCCGTGTTTGTCGAGGCGGTCGTCTAATGGTGCGTTCATTTTTCTCTCGGAACTCGGAAATTCCACGCTGAGTGACATCATGTCCGACAATCTCCCGTCCGAGCTACCACATCTCGGAACAAACATGGCTGCCTCCACGAACACGCTGCTGTGTGTTGTTGCTTTATTTTATGGCAAATTTGGAGTGAGATTATTTTTTCCAAGAGACAAACAAACCACATGTGTCTGTCACTCGCACACTCTGTCACAAGGTGTAGCTGCATGCTAGGGCCGTGACTCACACACTTCACCGTAAGGTGTAGCCACATGTGAAGGCCGTGACTCACACACTTCACCGTAAGGTGTAGCCACATGTGAAGGCCGTGACTCACACACTTCACCGTAAGGTGTAGCCACATGTGAAGGCCGTGACTCACACACTCTGTTGCAAGGCGTAACAGCATATGAGGGCCGTGACTCGGTTGCAGGGCGTAGCCGCATGCAAGGGCTGTGACTCGCATACTCTTTTGCAGCGCGTAGCTTTATGCAAGGAACCTGACCATTAATTAACCTCGCCAGCTTTCACCCCACGTCCGCAAATAAATAGCTCACAAGAAGCACAAACAAAGACATCAATCACACAGTGGGCCTCAGGGGACCCGATTGATTACTCTGAGGCCTGTCTGTGTGCTGAGATGGAGTGCAGACAGCACCTTACTGGGGACGGAGTGCGGCACCAAAGGCCGTGTCTGATTGAGATATTGTTGACTGTGCGAATTTCAGGGGGAGAGACATTGCCAAGTGATTTGTCACTGTTGCCCCAGAGGGAGGACCACTACAACAGACACATTTTGAAATATTATTACCTCAGCACATCTACGTCCCAGGCAATCTGCGTGGTTCAGTACTTTATGTTTAGAGTTTATGCAGCTGTAGCCAGGAATTCCATGTGTAGGTCCTCACCACTGGGCGGAGCTGCGGGTTGCAGTGCTGGAATATGACCCTGGTTTTGGACAGAGACAAGTCTGGCTCTTTATTCACAAAAATTCCGCAAAATTTAAGGGCCGAAATTTACATGGTTTGCGCGGAAACCAGGAATCTAAGGCTTCTGACCAGCTGACTGAAGATGGCATAGGGTCATTCTCCCCAGTAACATCATCCATACTATTACTCAGGTTTTTCTGTTTCTCTCCTTGTCCTTTTTCCATATTTCAGCATCTTCTGGGTGACAGGCAGCTAGAGCTGCTCGATTTGAGACAGAAGTAGAGATCCCACCTTAGGGATATTGATTTCAGGGAAGCAGAAAAGGGGCATCCGAGAAGGCGGGGGCTGCTGACCCATGCTTGGCTGGTATTACAGTAATACTGTATACATTGCAGCGTGGGGTTGGAGGGCAAAATTAGCCGACCGTGGCTGGAGAGCAGTGGTAATTTTGGGGTAGCCGGTTTTGCTGCCTCAGAATAGCAGGTCAAAAGATTTCCAGGACATTGCGTATCATTTGCAGGTGTCTGGAGATACTGTCAGTTTGCAGGAGACTCCCAGACCTTCCAGGAGCGGTGGGATGTCTGCAGGAGAGACCCTCGAGGCCTCTCTGGGGTCTTCAACATTTGAACTTAGCGTGATAAACAACTGTTTTCTGCATATATGAACTGTATGTGTCAGGTGCCTGTTCTCCTGTGGTCCGTTCCCACTCTTGCCCAGAGTGTTGTACAGCTAGGGCTGTTCCACTTAAGTTCTCAGAGGTTCAGCAGAACCATTCGTTCCACCCAAATCGCTAATGTGTGGCTTATGGACCTCATTCTGCCAGCAGGCCCGGTGCCAAAGGCTTTTTTCTGGCTCATCCCTTCTCTTGCTCCTCCTCTTCCTCCTTCTCCACATAATGTAGCCTTCTTCCTTTGACTTTTCACCTCCACTCTTACTTTCACTGTTTTGAGAACACCAGTGCTAATGTTGCTCTCACCTCCTCCAAAGCCATTTCCGATCACACAACCACATTCTTTCTTTCTCATTTACCCCCATCTTTCCTCTTCCTCCTCAGCAGCACTGGATTCTCCGATAACCACTAGAAATTATCTACCTAATTGAATGGGAAACCAAGTGTTTCTTCTTCTCACCACCCCTGCTCTCTCACGCCTCTCTGTATCATGTTCTTGGACCCAGGTGAGAGTCCATGACGTGGAGGAAACTGGGCCAGATTAAGCAGAAGTTGTGAGCTGCTAGCTGGATGCTGCTGGTTAGATCACAGGACTCACTGGATAAGTTCCCAGTGGGTTACAGTAGTAAGATACTGAATATTCAGCATTTACATTTATTATCCAGAGCAATGTATGCTTCAGAAAGCAGGATCAGCCACTCTCAGTGAGGGTAACAGGCCTTGCTTAAGGACCCAGTGATGACTCTCTCTGCTGACTGAGGGACTAGAACCAGCAACCATCTAATCACAAGCACAGTGCTTTAACCTGCAGAGCCACATACCACCCTCCCATTATATGGAAGGGGCCCATGTCCTACTTGCGTGGGGTCGGTCTGTCTGTGCCTATGCTGTGCGGAATGCTGGACATGTTTAACTGGCACGTGGGACACTTCTCCATCTTGGATAAGGAGGGAGTCAGGTGACAGTTCACAGCCACATCCTCACTAACACCTTCTTTCATTCTGGCTGCAGCTTATAAATAAGCTTGTCTGTGTTTCTCTCTTTCAGCATGCAGACCAGGGGGAGAGGCTTGCTCAGCCCCTGCTGTGACAGTTTGAAAAGCCAAAGTTAACTTTTTAATTTTTTTTTCTGCAATACTGCTGTTTTCACTAGGGTAATGTTTCCTTTTCCAATAAACCACATCCTTACTCCCCAACCCAGATAATCTGTAATAAAATTCAGTGGTCCACACAGTGATTCTGGTTCCAAATGCCAAGGACATTTAACAGGCCGCTTGGCTTACAGGTATTTCAAATGACTGAAAGTAACTGCGGCAGTGAATCTAAAAACTCTGCAGTGTGTCTGGTGGCTGCCTTATAGACTCAGAGGCAGTATGGTGTGAACGGTCCAGATGACAAACGCACAGTCTATGGTACTCAGCTGCTCTGCAGATCCAGTGTGGAGCGTGGTGCAAGTGAACGATCAGGAACACTCCCACAAACACCATCTTTGATTTGAGCTTTCCCTCTCCTTATCTTTTTTGCAGAGCAAAATGTGAAAAGATGGGGGTTGTGACAGAGCAAGGATCAATAATAACAAGGCAAATCTCACACTGAATCTTTAAAGGGCAGAGCAGTAAATCATAAGCAGGTCCAGACAAATCTCGCTGAGACGGCCGAGCAGGCCCCCACACAGAGGAGCAGCCATTTAAAGTATAAAGAGCCTTTTGATAGTTCTCTTGCTTACTCTTGGCAATCACTGTCAGCACTCAGCCACACACACCTCTGGTAAGCAGGACAGGCCAACACAAACGCCATTCCACTGTGGAAAAGTGCCAAATGTCTGCTCGCTTCATTTGGGACAGCAAACAGGTCCACATGACATGGCAACCGGGGGCAGAAAAGGAGACTTCATTTGGGGCACAGGTATGCAGTGTGTGGGGGGGTGAAACCCAAACAAAGGGGGCGGCCTGCCGATGCAAGGAAGGGTAATAATGTCTGGTCCGGATACAAGAACTTTATGTACACCCTTGAATAGAAAGGACTCAAGTGAGAAATGATTGGGCGGGAAAGGAGCATGTGACCTGGCTTCAATTCACCCTATTATAAACATTGTACTTACAGCAGGCTAATGATGTAGCATAGACATAAACCGCAACCCAACCACAGAAGTCAGCCTCTATTGGCTGGTGATTTTATCACTATATTGTTTATATTAAGTGCAGTTTTCCTTCATCTTTATGCCAGTTTCAGTATATTTTTGTGTCAGTGCCCAACCCAGTCGCCCACAACAGCAACTCATTCGTCAGTAGAGGTGTCTCTCTCATGGTGTGAATCAGTTGGCACGCCGAGCCCCCGCATCGGTGGAAGGTGTAACATGACCCTCTCCTCTGACAGCTAGTACATGATGGCTGTCTGACAGGCTGATTGCAGATACAACCCCCCCATGGAAATATGCTGGGTAATTTAGCTGCGCACACCCGGCCTCGGTCCTGCCACCACACACCCAGCCTTTGTCCAACCTGCTGGCGCCCCAGCCTCTGTGCCACCCGCCGCACACCTGGCCCTTGTCCCACCTGCCGCACACCTGGCCCCTGTCCCGCCTGCCGCACACCTGGCCCCTGTCCCGCCTGCCGCACACCTGGCCCTTGTCCCGCCTCCCGCGCACCTGACCCCTGTCCCTCCTGCCGCACACCTGGCCCCTGTCCCGCCTGCCGCGCACCTGGCCCCTGTCCCGCCTACCGCGCACCTGGCCCCTGTCCCGCCTGCCGCACACCTGGCCCCTGTCCCGCCTGCCGCTCACCTGGCCCGTGTCCCGCCTGCAGCGCACCTGGCCCCT
>JAODUD010000127.1:8936204-8948093 GCA_026784285.1 Stomatorhinus walkeri
TGCCGCGCACCTGGCCCCTGTCCCGCCTGCCGCTCACCTGGCCCTTGTCCCGCCTGCCGTGCACCTGGCCCCTGTCCCGCCTGCCGCGCACCTGGCCCCTGTCCCGCCTGCCGCTCACCTGGCCCTTGTCCCGCCTGCCGTGCACCTGGCCCCTGTCCTGCCTGCCGCGCACCTGGCCCTTGTCCCGCCTGCCGCGCACCTGGCCCTTGTCCCACCTGCCGCACATCTACCCTCTGTCCCACCTGTTGCACACCCAACCTCTGTGCCACTCACTTCATACTCGGCCTCTGCCCCACTGCCCCACACCAGGCCTCTGTGCCACCCGCCTTACACCAGCTGTGTCTCTGTGCATGTGTGTGTGAACATAAGAACATAGGAAAATAAGAAATTTACAAACGAGAGGAGGCCATTCACCCCATCAAGCTCATTTGAGGAGAATTTAACTAATAGCTCAGAGTTGTTAAAACCTTATCTAGCTCTGATTTAAAGGAACCCAGGGTTTTAGCTTGTGTTACACTAACAGGAAGACTATTCCATACTCTACACGCTGTGTAAAGAAGTACTTTCTCAAATCCAGTTTAAAATTTTCTCCTGCTGATTTCCACCTATAGCCTCGAGTTCTAGTATTTAAACTAAAATTGAAGTAGTCATTTGGCTGAACAGCTTCCAGACCTGTTAAAATCTTATATACCTGAATCATGCCCCCCCCGTAGCAATGCCCTTCTTAACGTATGGTGTCCAAACCTGCACACAATATTCTAGGTGGGGTCTCACCAAGGAATTATATAATCTTACAGCAGCATCACCTGCCTTGACCTACACTGTGTGCAGAATTATTAGGCAAGTTCTACACCTGGAGAACATTTTCAGCAAAATTTGGGCAGACTTATAAAAATGAATTCAGAAGATTTCTTGTGCACAAAGTAAATTTATTTAGAGAGAAAATGTTACATTTGACTTTCACAAACAAAAATAAAAGAAAAACGTTTGATTATCAGTGTGCAGAATTATTAGGCATTCAGAAAATAAGTGAATTTTCTCTCTTCACCACCAACAGAAATGATAAGAAACAATTTTGTTATTCAGTATATATAAGGAATAACAAGTTATCAACAGTTCTATACAGCCCACTTGCCCCAGTTTAATGCCCAGTACAGCCAGCTTTCTTCTCAACGACCATCATGAACCTGTTGCCCACTGAAGCAATCGGGTTTTTGACTGATCCTGTCCTATATTAGCTGAGCCAGCTAGGACCACCTCCTAGAAGCTGCTCTGAGAAGGGTACTGCTTGCTTCTTTAGTAAAGCCCAGTAGTTCTCAGTGGGGTTGAATCAGGTGATAAAGCAGGGGCAGGCCATGATTCAATCACGTCTCAAGTCTTTCTTGGCCAATCCAGGAAATACTTTGATGCATAGGGAGGGGCAATGTCCTGCAGGAATATCATAACCTTTTAGAAAGCTGTTAACTTCTTCTTGTGCCTGTGTTTGAAGAAGGTATCTTCTAGAAATTGGCAGTAGATCCTGTGGTTAATTTTTACACAGTCTGCAAGTGAGAAAGGTATGACAAGTTCATCACTTATAATTGTAGTCTATATCATCTCTCCTCCATCACTTGGTTGGTGCTTAAAGAGGATCTCCATCCACTGGCCCATCCATCCACTGGCCCATCCATCTGCTCCATCAAGAGTCACTTTCATCTCATCTGTCCCCAAAACCTTTTGTATCGTCAGTCTCTGTGCCCATTCTTAATGTTATACCTTATATGCCTTACTGAGTGGAGGCCATGCTTCAGCGTTTATGACCTTAGGAATGTCACGCAGCACACTGCACCCAGAATGTCTGGAGATTCTGTTCAGATTGCAGTTTTGATAAATGATGGCATTTGATGCTCAAGAGTTTCTGGATGCCAATTTTGATCGTTTTGCATCCCTCTGACAGGTACTTTACTATTCTGTTTTTTTCCTGCTCTCTGTAAGGTCCTCTTTGGCCCATTTTAATAGTAATAATAATTATTTGCTTAATAATTCTGCACAGGAAAGTATCTGTTTTCCTGTTTATATACAAACAAAGTATTCAGACCTAATACTGACCATTTTGCTGTTTCTAAACAGTTGATTCTTCGTTAGAGATTCATCTGGACTCAAAGTATTAGTCGATTGAGAAGATACAAGAGAGATACACACTTGCCTAATAATTCTGCACACAGTGTTAACTCAGTGTAAACTCAGTGTAAACTCAAAGCGGACTTATACTGTCGTACACAGACAGCCCAAGCAATGGCTGCTGTGAGATATCAGTGCGGCATTCATCCTCAGTTTGGATGTGGTTGTGAATACCCTGAAGTTATTCACTTCATGTTCACCACTATGTGTCATGGCCACACATCTAGCATCTAGTAATCTATAGCTGTAACTAAATCTATAACTGCCCTGAACTTAAGATGCTGAATATCCAATTTTCACAGAATAAGTCTTAAAATAAAATGTCTCCTAGTACACAGTACCTAGGCTTATAAGGGAAAAAAATCGATAAAACTGATGATGATGTCATAAATGTCACATTATCTTTGTGATGTTACTTGCGATCGACATCGCTAACCCTTAGAGGCTGGGCTGAAAATACACACAAACTATCTCTCATGTACAGCGTATCAATATTTTATCAGCACTCTGCCTTTTCCTATTCTATTTTTATCTGTATTGGTAAATGCAGTTGTGCTTTAATTCTCCTTATTTGCCTGCTCTGGAAGAATGTTTCAGAAGGGACACGGGCGATGCACTTCTCTAGCAAGTTGAATCAAACTGCCTCCTTTTTGCGTCAGCCGCCCATTTCCAGAATCTTCCTCATGAAGTCAGGGGGCCCTGGGCAGTGTCTAATGCCGTGTTTGAAGTTATCCACGCAGCTGCTGGTTTCCAGTGCCGCTTAGAGCGCCGCTCTGCTGCTCCATCTAAACAAAGAATGTGACAAAGGAGAAGATGATCACTTCAGCCAGTTCCCCTGCAGGAACCTTCCAGAACTTGACCGTGTTTGTTGACTGAGCTTCTTCTCCTGGAGTTCACACGATGGCTGGGCTGAGTTGCACAGCTGCTGCACTTACAGATCCTACTTCCCGGTTCCTGTGGATGCCACACGGTGTGACCCCTTCAGCGCTAAACACCGGTGACACAGCAGAGTAGCTCATACCCAACAACACTGTCACGCTTCTCCTCATCCAGGTGTTTAAAGGCAAGTTCTGCGCATTTCCAGCTCCTCAGGGAAATGATCACGGTGCGGCAGCTGGTCTACACTCATCCCCCAGCGGGTGACAGACAGTTTAGAGAAGGCATGATGGGAGAGAAGACGAGTGGAGGTGGCAGAGAGTCACTGAGCCAACTAACAGGGAACGTTCCCAGAATTTGAAGGTCTTCTCAAAGTTGGCAGAGAATGTCCCTCCAGTAACATTAATGGAATGTTATTTCCATGTTTTACATTTTAGGTTTTGTCAGTGACACCTGAAACACGTCATCACTTGGTGTCTTCAGTCCCTAAACGTCTTAAGTGTTGTGGCAACATTACAAGGTGGTAAATGATTTACTGTCCCAACTTATTTTTGAAATGTGTTGCAAGAACCAAAATTGGGACGTGTTTATTTTGAGAAAAACAATAAAATTCATGAGGAACACATTAAATAATGTGCTGTTGTATTGTTTTCAATGTAATACAGGTCAAAGATAATTTAACGAAGTACTGTTTTCAGTTAGATTTTAATTTAACATATTGTCCCAACTTTTCCTGATTTGGGGTTGTAAATTACATGGCAAAATCATTCACATCAGTCAAATGACTCAGAGTACAAAATCATGTAAAAGTTTGTATAAATACCATTGGGCCGTGTTAGTTTTAAAAATACCTAGGAGGTATGTTAAACCCCGGAGCCTGAGAGGAGGTGTAAGCATGCATGTATGCATTTTCCCATGTGCCTACCAATTTGTTTAAGCATGTTTACTGAAGGCATCCCATAGTGCACCTTGCAGACACACGGCAGGAAGTGTACTTGAGTTATGTGGCACTCGTACCTGCCCGTGTTTTGCATGCAGATGGTATAAACAGGCCAGCTATGTCTTCTTCCAGATGTATGAGCACATCGGCAACGCAAATCAATGTAAAACATGCAGAGTTGGGTAATTCAGGTCCAGAGCGGGATTTTGTCTCGATCGACCAGTTCAATACCTTTTGACTCTTCATGCTCAACTGGTTGGGTGAAACAAAATCCTGGTCTGGACTTTTATTCTCTAGACCACAGGTGTCAAACTCCAGCCCTGGAGGGCCAGAGCCCTGCACATTTTTGGTTCACCCTCATTTAACACACCTGATTCAACTCCTTGTGTTAATTACCACACAGCTCTTGAGATGAATCATTTGTGGTGGAACAGGGAAAGAACTAAGCTACACAGGGCTGTGGCCCTCTAGGACTGGAGTTTGAGACCCCTGCTCTAGACCTAAATTACCCAAAAATGTCACCTTTGGTTTGCAGGAAAGGCTGTCTCGTGCTCTGCCCCCCCATCACCCAGTGATTATCCTCATTGTGCCCTCGCCATGTTGCCCCCCAGGGACCAGGGAGGGTCTACCAATACAGGGAGGTGCTTGTGCACTCGGGGGGGGGGGAGGATTGTGAGCACTTGAGGAAAGAGGAGATGCATACAGCTCCAGTGTTGGGTTCGGCATCAAAGCAACACAAATATGCCCACAGAAAGTATTCTGACTGTAGAAAGCAAATGTCAACATGAAACAAAGAGAAATCCTGGACATTCAGGTGATCTTAGGTCCCAAAAAGGACGTCACCGTGTCCTCAAGGCTGCAGGATATGCTGTTTATTAAGGGGATCCTTCATTTTCTTAAATAGACAATAATTTTACAGGTCAGCATTACACAGCTGGTGTATTTCTCTCTCTCACTGCCTCATTCACTCTCTCTCTCCCTGCCTCACTCTTCCGCTTCCTACCTGACTCTCACTCTCCCTCTTTCTGCCTCACACTCCCTTATCCTACCTCACTCTCCTTTTCCCTGCCTCACCTTCCCTCTCTCTTGGGAGTTTTACTTACACAAATTTATTTTGAGGACAGAGCGAAAAATAATTGGTCCAGGGAGATAACCAATCAGATTGTAGAGGAGGTGGGTCCAACATTTTTCTGTAAGTAAAGCCTTTTCCTCTCCTTCCCTCACTCTCATTTTTCCTCCCTCACTCTCCCTCTCCCTGCCTCACTCTGCTGCCTGCCTCCTTCTCCCTGCCTGCCTTTCTCTGTCCCTGTCTCACTCTCCCCCATCATTAACCTGGGCACCACGATGAGCGAATACAATCCAAGCAAGATATAATTTTAAATATAACAAATTTAACATCTTCAAAAACTAACCAGTCATCATCTAACCACTGACCCAGTAGAGAGCCTGGAGTCTTTCCCAGGAAGGGTGGAGAACAGGATGCTGGTCTATTGTAAGACACATGCTAAGGGCAATTTATAGACACCAATTAATCTAGCTTCAGGTTTTTGGACTGTGGGAAACCAGAATAACTCAACACAAATACTGGGAGGACATGCAACCTCCACATACTCACAGCAGGTTTTGGAACTGAACCCACAACCCTGGAGGTGTGAGGCCATGGCGCTGCCCACTGAGCCTCTGAAGCATAAATCACATTTTGTTAAGAAAGGACAAAACTAATTCTGGCCCAGCAAAGCGACATTACTCACTGTCAGTGTTTAGAAATCAGCAGCTTTATATTCCAGTCCAGGGTATTTCCAGCTAAAAACAAATATGGAACTACTGACCTTTCTGTTGGTCATTAATTCACCGCTAGACTTAAGGGCTAAAGCTAATATGTTGTTTTTTTTTCTGTCTAACAATAATGACGTTGGGAGCATCTGGTGAGTGACGGCTGCTGCGTAAACGTTAGACGAGGAGCAAACAGCTCATGGTGCTGTAAGGAGTGAGAAAGGCAGAGAAACACACGGCCACACGGTTATCCGGTGCCCGCGGCCAAGGATGGGATTTCGGCCGTCTGGGGAAGATAAGGAGGTTCTCTCAAGGTTGTTGTCCCCGAGCGATAGGATAAAACGCAGCCAGAGAAATAATTCAAGAGGTGCCAGGGGTATTCAGGGCCCCGTTTCCAAAAGGTGAATGTTCGTGCAGCTGTCAGGGCATTTATGAAATCATCATGACCAGCAGGGGGAGGAGTGGTTAAGTAACTATACAGGTTGAGACTCATGGGACAAACTGCTGTTGCAACCTTCATCAGGGTCCTTAATATTAATAGTCAGGAATTAATAAATGTGTGTATATGTTGAATAAAGGTCCATAGTTGCTAAATAAATATAATGTAATAGAGCACTTAACATGGCTACGTTTTCCAGGACAAGGTTGTTTGGATGTACACTGAGCTGCATACCCTTTCATATGCAGGACATGATCTGGACTAGATTGTACTGCACATGCTGAAGCCTTTCCCACAATGCACCTGGCTTCAGTATGGCAGCACCATGAGTGGTTTTCATGGACATTGAACATGAGGGAACGGATTATCGGATACAGTGGTCACCAGAGGGGGTGCCTGAGGGGGCCCACTGTAATTAACCTGATGGCTGACTGTACGCTCCTCCATGGTTCGGCTGATGGTGTGTGGTTTTGAGTCGTTGCCATGGCAGCCGGGCCGTCTGGGGGAGAGGTCAGGTGCGAGGTTCCTCGCAGAGCATCCGCTGTGCCAATTCCAAAATAAACCGGGACATTATCTGATCAGAGGTCAGCTGCAGTTGGACACGGACAGGTAGTGCGCTGATGCCGTGGAATCTGCCATGCCATGAACACTAAGCCCTGCAGGCCTTTCTGGAACATTCTCCCCTTGAGGGTTAAATCAAGTTATGGCCGTGACTCCCAGGATGAAGGGACTAAGTGCCTCGATGATGGTGCCAGATATTTGGAGGTTAACCGATGGACTCCACCGCCTAACGGATCAACCGCAGGGCTGGGATAGCCGGTCAACGAGGAACCAGCAGGAAACAAACAAAAGATTTTAACAGGAAAACAAAAGCTAAGTAGCCGAGGGACCAGGTGTCTCAGGCCCGTTGGGTAGCATTGTAGCCAGAACCCCAGAGTGATTGGTGGAGCCTGCATGGATTCCTGTGGGTACCTCAGTTTCCTCCCACAGAACAGAGTCACATTGCTTAAATGGACTGATGTCTTTAAATTACCTTTAGTACAAGCTGGTGTGCGTGACTGTGCCCTGTGAGGGACTGACACCCCAGTCCGTTTCTCTCCGGCTTCGCAGCCCCTCCATCTCTGGCTTTGTGGTTTCCCTTCTGGGATGCATGTCTGGCTCATCCGCACCCTGGCCTTGATTAAACGGTTATGGAAAATGGATGAAGGATTAGAGTCTCTTTTCCCTACATAGTGAAGATTTGGCAAAACAACACCAGCTAAGCAAATATACATGAAAATGTAATGAACATAATGAATATGAGAGAACCGTCATGAATATCATCTTGTAGTTGGTTCTCCAGGGAACAATCGCTTAGCTTCTTCATCACAGCCGAGGTAAAGTGGAATGATTACCCCCCCCACACACACACACCCGACCCACCATGTCAGAGGAGGACAATAATCAATATTCATGTGCTTCTGCCTCCATCTGCACTTGAGACAGAGATGGCGTGAATGTACCCCATCATCGGGGACAAGGGCAGAAGCAGTGGATGGGCAACAGTGGGGGTCTAGGTTGGGGGGGGGCCCTAGAAATCGAGACAAGACTTTGGTCAACATGGCAGAAAGTCACAGGATGGGGAAGAGGGATTTTCAATGTTATAAAATATGTGATGTACAGTATTAACTGGAGAAGAGCTCTCATACTGACCTGTCTGTACGTGTTCCTTACATTAGCATTTACATGTGGCTGAGCTCAGAGATTATGGAATTGTTTTTGAAATGTTTAGACAATTTGTCAGTGTCTGTTACACACGTTACATCAGTCGATGCGATGACTCACTCTGTCTGTCCATCTGAAAACACCATGAATCAGCCAGTGTGACACTCTGCGTGCACTCTGACACCCAAGCTTGCTTTCACCTGTATGTGTGGTTGTGTGTCTCGTGGAGAGCAAGATGGGGTAGGTGAAAAGAGGATTCCTCCATGGGCATTAATAAAATATCCAATCCTTTCATTATCCCATCCCATCCCATCCCATCCTATCAAATCATATTCTATCCAAATCATTTCTATTCTATTCTGTACATGAGCATGGTGTGCTTCCTCTTGCTTAAATATGAACGTGGGGGTGGACCAGGCCTCCTCTTGCTTAAATATGAAGGTAGGGATGGAGGAAGCCCCCTCTTGCTGTTTCCCTCCACCTGTCTGCCTGAGGGCTCGCCTCCCTCTACATGACTGACACCTTCGTCTGATTACATGGGAGTGAAGAGAGGTGAGACCACATGCGAGGGACCAGAGGTTCTCCATCTGCTCTGAGGAACATCTACTTGAAGCTTCAGTATGTAGATCCCAGTATGTGTATCACTACATCCATCTTCCACCATTTTTCTAGCCACACTTTCCAATTCATGTCTGGTCTGTCAGTTGTCCCATCTGTCTGACATATTTCCTCATCCCATCTAAGGTGTAAACCAACCCAGGAGAGACTCTGGGCTTGTCTGCATCCCTCTACTGGATAAGCAGGATGGATGGATATGCACTGTTCCCCTTTGCCCTCTACCTCCCTGGGTTCAGTGTCTGTCTGAGGCGCATTGACAGGACAGGTTGACGGATTTTGTTGGCGACACAGTGTCAGTTGGCTCGGGTTGCATTCACGTTGCATCACACGTATTTATTCCGGTACCGCCATCATGCAGAGCGATTGACTTCCTGGGCAGTGGTGAACCATGGTGAGATTAAGTAAAAAACATGATTAAAGACCATCAGCAACATCGCAATATGAATCAGCAGATGTGCAGGGAAGCGACCTGCAGTTTTGGGACGAAGGTATCTTTATTCACATTTACTGACACACGTATTCACAAGAAGCACAACATTCATCCTCACGCGTGTCTGTCGACATTTCTATATCACTGAAACGTGTTACATAAAAATCGCGGAACCTTACATAAGGCTGCTGAGCAACGCAGGGCATGCGATCGCTCTTCTGTGCAGTGAAATAAGGGCCATGATTTATAACACATTACGGAAGTATTAGCTTGTATAATTTTAAGTTATTTCAGGAAAGACATTTCCCTAAATGTCAGATTTTAGGCATGCTAGCCACAAGCTGGTTTCAATGCATGTTTTTTAAGATTTTAATATAGATTTTGCACATAATAGTAGAAAAACTAGTTTTATAGCCTTGTTCATCCATTCATTAGTGTTCAATAGCTTATTGCATATATAATGTGGTCTATTATGTTATTGGATGGATGTATTCAGTAGTGAGCACAGATCACTTCACATTAACATCACTGCGCTTTTCTTGTTTTTCCCCAAACCTGTTTTCCGCAGGTGTCTGAAGCAACAGATGCTTGATGATTTGCAGCCCGCTGACCTTTAGCAGCCTGCACTAATGAGATGCGGTTCAGCTCACCTCCCCCCCACATTGCCCCCACCTCGTTGCTGCTGGGAGAGATTCCAGATCTACCCGGCGCAGGAGATTTTAAACGCACCCTCATGACTGGCGAAGCACGCTGCCCTCCGCCAATAGGAGCGGTGTCTCCATCCAGCCGGAATGCCGTGCGCCAGCGTTCCCAGAGGCTGCCTCCCCTGCCTGCTGAGACGGAACACGCTCACATCGTCCAGATGGCCGCCGTTCTGCTGTCAGCGATCTTGCTGGCAGCCAGAGTGCCTAAACAGAGCCGTTTTCCCTGGTAAATATTAAGAAGGATTTTTTTACAGCTGAGCCTCTTTGCTTGACCTTCCCCACCTTAGTCACCCGTCTGTCTGTCTTTACGTCCTCTGTCTGCAGTCTGGATTTTTTGAAACTCAGCTTATATGTGCAGCTCTCGGCTTCACTTTTTATAGATAAAGAGCAGTTAGTTTCTCTGCAGTAATCATTCTAGATGGAGTATATTACCTCATGATAATATCTAACCTAATGAGTCCTGCCTCTCCCTTAACCTGACACCACCTGGCTAAGCCCATATTGTTTATGGATAGTGGTGCACCTCAAATAGCTGGAAACATGTGACCCCCCCCCCCCCCCACGCCTTAGGCGAGGTGGGGGGGTGTTTCTGGGGCCAAACTCAAAAAGTCACTTTGGGACTGACAGGCAGGGGCCACAAAAGCTCATTTCAGAGCTGAAAGAGAAATGAGAGAGAATTCGAAATCAGATTGTCATGATCCACCCGTCCGAGCCTCATGTGTGCCACGCCCCCTCATTACCTCATGTCTGATCCTGATTATGGCCACCTGTTGTCGAGTGATTCCTGCGTGTATTTAGCCAGCGCCTGTGTTCCTCTCCCCAGATGAGTCATTGATGTTATATGATGTTACCTGTCGTTACCCGATGTTAGTTGACGTTTGCTTCCTGTCCTGCCTGCTATCCCGATTAAACCCGTTTCTACCCCGGATTCCTGCCTGCTTGGTCTGTCCGCCTGCCTGACGCCGGCAACTCACCTGCCCGACGTGACACAGATGACAATAAAACTTAATTTGTTCTGTGGTGGGACATAGACCCTCCTAAACCTTAGGAGCACCCCCAAACTATGTATACTTCTGCTGTCTGTGTGGATCTATGAGTGGGAGATACAGTCACAGGTCACGGGGTTCGGCGATGGCGGACCATCAGCCCCAACGCCAGCCAAGGCCTGTTTAATGGTGCAAAACTGCACCAAATTATTATTCACCCACGTGGATTCCATAATTTACTGCCATATCTTCAACCCTGCTATGAATAGCAGAGCCTCCATCTTTAAAGAGAGAGTAAACATCAGCCGGGGTGTTTCGCTAAATGGCAGGATGCTGGTGCAGCCACAGAGTCGCAGAGTTCTAGGCTCTCGTCGCCAAACCACCCAGTCTCGGGTTCTCCTCTCGGTCGATAGCTTCACCTTGGGACCTTGGGAACCCTCTCCACTGCATCCATTCAGATGCTCTGATACTGTTATATCCCATAATTCCTCTTGCTTTGCGTGTTACAGTGATTTATTACTGTACTGCTGATTTCTCCTCAGCCCCCAGATGTGTGTGGTCGGGGTAGGGGGTTTCTCTGTTTTCTTCTGGCGCTGGGATGGCTGGTTTGGGAGGTTCTGGCAGAGCTTGGAGGCTGATTCACCACCTGCACCCGCCTGCCAATCAGCTGTGGAGGCCTCAGCAGAAGCAGAGAGGACCCGACTATGTGCTTTAAATAGCAGCTCATCCAGAGTATCTCACCAAACAGAGATGCTCTCAGCTAAGGAAGCACCAGAGACCTAAGATTTAGTGTTATTCTGCAGTTCTGGTTACACTAATAATACCAACCTGAGTAGCAGTTTCTGGTAATTAGCAAATAGAACATAAATGTTAAAAACAAGGCAAAAAAATATAACAAAGCGCAAGAAAATAAATATAATAGCTATACACAGAATGCAGTGGTTACATTCAGGATATTCCACACAGATACTAATTAAACCTGGATTGTACTAAGTATGAGTGTCGCATTACAAATGAGATCATGCAAAGTGCAAAAGTGTAAACAATGGGCAGATGAAAAGAATGATGTTGACATTTGTTGAACCTTCTTAAAATATACATTTAGGTGAACCTACAGCAATACTGTAAGGAAACACTGTGATGTCACATGACCATGGTGGAATGACATGTATGTGTCACATGATTGTTCCACACCCTCTTCTTTTATGTATTATTGTTTTTGCTGGGGAACAGGGGGTGGGGGGGGGCACACCGAGGTC
>JAODUD010000127.1:8977629-8989930 GCA_026784285.1 Stomatorhinus walkeri
CCAGCGCTGCTTCTGACCTATAGATGCTAGATGCGTATCCTATCCAGAGACCTAAAAATAACATCGTCTGGAACTTTTCCGAATCTGCCCCCATTTGATGTGCAGGTTTTGGTTTTGGTTATTATGTAACGGTCATTGAGGAAACAGCTGCTGCCATTTTCTTGGGATAAAACTTAAATAATAATTCAAATAAAGTCATAACAGAACACCATATTGTTATACATCACCAACCGTCAAATCTTAGTGAAGCTAAAATGTGATACTAACACACATTTTCGGGTCTCCCTCTTACCAGTGAACAGATTTAGTGCTGGACCGGAGGACTGCACATTGTAGCCCGTCCGTTTGGACCTCTTGAGGGCTGGATCTGACATCACGGACCTCAAACTGATGCTCGCCTGTAGAGTCAGGGGTGGGGCTATGAGTAGGAGGGCCTGTAGTTGAGGGGTTTAGCATCCAGAAGCCCACCAGCTTATGGTCAGCCTGATGTGGCTGTCGACACGACCCAGTCAGCCAGAGCTTGGACTGAAGGCCCCATGGAAGTGGTCAGTCCCCGCCCCCATCCCGACTTTTACTTAGGGGTGTCCGTCCTTTTGAAACTCTTCTCACATTCTTAGGCTTCACTGGATCTGGGTGAAAGTCCTTCCATATCATGGAATAAATGCATACGAGGAGATACAAGCCTCCATGAACATATATGAATATTGTGACGTACAATGTTTGTTCAAGAAATGTCATTTGTTTGTTTTTGCTAACAAGTCGCAGTGCGCTATTTTGCCTTTTCATTAATGGGTCAGGTATGCTATTTTCCCTTGGTCGCTGGATGGTGAGATAGCTGTGTGAAGGGGAGGCCGTCGACCAAGTCCACCCGGAAGGGGACAGGAAGTGGCAGCTGTCTGACCTGGAACTGCTGTTCCTTGGTCAAATCAGACTGAAGTCTCAGAACAGATTGCAGTACCACACTGTAAGACTGTAGTAACCAATCCAGGACTACAGTACTACTCAAAGGCAGTACTCAGGCAACTACAATACCACACTACATCACAGCAGTACTCAATTCAGCAGTACAGTACCACCCTGGCTGCAAAATAGCAGATCTCAGTCCATAACTAACAGTAGCAGACTGCAAATAGCATAACTCAGTCCATAAGTTCAGTACCACACTGCAAGGCAACAGTACTCACTCCATAACTACGGTACCAAAATGTAATACAGCAGTACTCAGTCCATAACTACAATACCACTTTGCAATTCAGCAGTACCCAGTCCAAAATTACAATACCACACAACAGCCCAGCAATATATATTTAAGAACTACAGTACCACATTGCAATTCAGCAGTACTAAGCGCAGACCTACAGTACCACCCTGCAACACAGCAATACTCAGTTCAGAACTGCTGTACCAAAAACTAGAAAATGAAATGATACTCTATACAGTGGAAACAGCTTATAGCAGGAGTCTCCATCTCCGGTCCTGGAGAGCTACTATCCAGTAAGTTTTCAATCCTACTTGGCTTCCGATGAGCCACACCTGCTCCTGGTATTTACCTGAAAACTAATGTGGCTCAGCAGAAGTCAGGTAGGATAGAAAACTTACTGAATAGTAGCTCTCCAGGACCGCATTTGGAAACACCTGGCTTATAGTGATCATGTCTGTCTGGGTGAAATTGATCACTATAAGTAGATGATCATTATAACTGATTTTTTCTTCTTCGTTATGTCTCAGGCAGATTACCAACTAATTGACACATATATTTATTACATGAAAATAAGGTAATAAAACAGACACTATTTGTCTGTTTTATTACCTTATATTCATGTAATAAATATATAAGCAGTTCCCTTCTGTTCTATTTTCGCCACGTTTCCTGCATTCTTTCAACCTTTAGACTTTGAACCCCACCCTCACTGTCTGAGCTAAGTATGCAGGTTTAGACCTCATTTCTACTGGCTGATGGTTACACAGATAAAATTCACAGCCCTTCCCACTGAGTGGCCCTTTTCAGATGGACATCCAGCATTAAAAGTGCGTCATATGCTGGGAATGGTTTTTATCTCTGCTGTGTCTGTTTTAAGCTTGCCACGTTATTCCCTGTTATGGACCTTGTTAGTAATCCCCTACATATTAAATCCTATTGTGCCGAAATGAGTTTTTATCAACTGAAAGTTTTTATTAACTGACTGAAAGTTTCACTATGAAGATTTTGAGGTCTGTGTAAAGGAAAGTGGAAAATACCTGGATTGTCATGGGAAGTTATCATTACACTTTATGTTCTTGCACTCTTACGTGCATCATTACACAACATCACTGGTGTCAGAGCTTCTTAGAGTCATATCTAGCTTCTTATGTCTGGCTTCTTAAAACTAAAAACACAGCCCTTCAAACACATATGTGTTTCCTCGGGACCAGTCCTTATATTTTTGCTGTTTACTAGCAGTTTACTAACACTGGTTATTAACTGGTCATAAATAACTGATTATTAACAAATGACCCTGCAAACATGCCCCTTTGAGGTCCATGTAGTGCCACTGTAGGCAGCCTACTGTCTGTTACTGGCGTGATATGCAGGCATGTGGGCCCTATGTGGAGCCCCAGACGGCTGCCCACACTAAGCAGAGTAGCCCCCCAACATGCCCACACTTTGGGCTGGGTCTGGGCTGTCACAAGGGGACCCCAAAAGGGTTTGCTTGTTGGTTTTGGCTTGTGGGCAACCCCAAAGCACTGTGGGAATACTGTGGGGACATTGAGCACACTGTCGGCATACGCTAGGCACACTGGGCACATTGAGCACACAGTGGCCATACTCTGGGGACATCACGCTCACTATGAGCATACTGTAGGCACACTGGGCACATTGAGCACGCAGTGGCCATACTCTGGGGACGTCACGCTCACTATGAGCATACTGTAGGCACACTGGGCACATTGAGCACGCAGTGGCCATACTCTGGAGACATCATGCTCACTATGAGCATACTGTAGGCACACTGAGACAAAACAACAACAAATGTTTCCCATCCCTTCCCAAAGCCCCCAGTGAGTAAGCCATAGGCGACAGTGGCAAGGAAAAACTCCCTAGAAGGAAGAAACCTTGGGAGGGACCAGACTCAAAGGGGGAGCCCATCCACCAGGGGCCGGCACTGAGAGTCAAATCGGAGAGATGGCTAAGTGGCAGGTCACACAGTCTAAGTCATTAAATTTGAGTCACAACCGGGGAGCAGGGAGGTGATGACAAGCTGGTGTTGGTGCTCCTTCAGATCGCCAGGCAACCAGTAGTATGGCAGCCGGGCATACGTGGGGGATGACACAGGCATAAGGGCGAGCTGGACAGAAGGACATCATGGGTAGTGGAGATGTCGCATGTGTGGATAGGTGTGAGGTGTGTGGGATATCTTGATAATTTTGGGTCTCCAGGCAACACACCATAGGAGGAGTAGGATAAATAAAATGTGCAATTCGTCAAAGTTGGGGAGACAATAGGCAGTGCTAACAATTAGGTGAGTGCAATATGTAAGTGCAATGTATAAGATACGGCAGATATGGCTATGGCACCGGTCCCCACGCAGCTCACACTACACACCGTATATCATTATGCTGGTGTGGACCAATTCAAAATTTCTGTTAACAGACCTAAGTTATGTTTCCCAAATGCACAGCTGCTAGCAACGTTAGCAGCTAACATAGTTCACGCAACTGAACGATTCCAGCTATTGCTAACGTTGGTTTTTGGCAAACGTACCGTTGATCTTTTATACGCGTAATCATGCAAGAACTAATCGCAATCATGCATACAACTCATAAAAGTTTCTTAATATGTAAAGCCGGGGCATCTAGCCGTGTCAACTATATAAACGGCATTTCTCCAGAATGATCTGTCTTATATCTAGATCTTCAGGCTTACATCAAAGCATTAGAAATTTACAAACGAGAGGAGGCCATTCGGCTCATCAAGCTCGTTTGGGGAGAACTTAACTAATAGCTCGGAGTTGCTAAAGTCTTATCTAGCTCTGATTTGAAGGAACCCGGGGTTTTAGCTCCGCTACACTAGCAGGAAGACTATTCCATACTATAACTACACGCTGTGTAAAGAAGTGATTTCTTTACTCAGAAGTGCTCGTTGTGATTAATAGTCCATCCACCTTGTTGCTGATCGGCCTCTTCCTCCTTTACCTTAAACGTCTCAAAACATTAAAATATTCTCATTCTCAGGAACGCGCTTGTTTAATTAGCAGCAATATCTTAAACTATGAATGACGTGTATGAAAAGCAAGAACAGAAAATTAATGGATAGACGGTATTTCTATTAGACCGCTTCGACCGACACAACCAGCAAGTGGCGCTGCGGGACTTTCTATCTCCCGAAATCTCGGAGGAAGAAAGTTTTAGGAACGGATTTATAGGAATCCAAACATATGATAATTGCCGTCCATCGTCCATCCATCTTCTAACCGCTTTCACGACAGCACAGGTAACAAGATAGGGGAACATCCTGTACAGGATGCCAGTCCACTGCAGGAAATTTATTACATGTTTTATGAAGTAAACTAGTTATCAGATCATTCCCCGAGAGGAACGTAGCTTTAATGGCTTTGTGATATTTGTATAGCAAGGCCCCTCACAAGGTGACATAATCAGGCGTCAATGCAAACTTATCCTGCGATATCACGGGAATTGATCACTGAAATCTCGCATGCTTACCCTACTGCCCAATGCGCTTGTAACCCTGTATCCCGGTTTCTGAGCGTCACTCAGGGCATTGGTGGACTCTTTGTCGCACATTATAATGCGAATTGTTAAACATGCATACACATGTAGGCTAGTAATGTTAATCGTGTTTTTAAAATAATATTTACGTTATTCTTTCAACAGATCTATCCTCTCTCAGAGCCCTGCAAGACGTAATGCGCCGGTAGGTTGCGCATCATAAACGCGCTCTGGGAAAAGCGGAGTCACAGACTGCCGAGAACAGCGTGTCTTTGGATAACGTGAAAAACGAACACCCAGGGGGAGCCCAGGCAAGGAGACGGGCAGCAGCAGGCTCTGGGTGCTGCTCTCACACTCCGCTGCGAGTCAGTAACACTGCAAGCCCCTTTGTACATATCTTTACATATAATGAATATTTGATCTCGTCGAAGCATTTAGGAGTGCATCTTAAAATTTACGCATCTGATATTGAATGTTTAAAATTTGTTTTAATGGGGGCATTCCTGGCTTGTCTTCGGCGTGTCCCGTCTGCAGTCTTCTGCGGGTCGGAGATGCGCTCGGTAGCCTGACTGACCGAGCCGCTTCAGGGGCGGAGATACAGCGAGAGACACGCAGTGCTGGAAGAACTTCACAGCTTCGTCCCGAGTGGCGCTTCGGACGATGTGAGCACGATGGCCGAGACGAGGTAAGCTGTTAAAAAACTTAAGCGGGGCATAATGGACGCTCGCTCGGGAAACTAGCGCTTTGATGGCAGTAAATCACCTTGTTTGCTGGTGGTCGTTGTTTAAATCGACGCAAGGAGCAGTGCGAATAGTAATCCGATAAAAGTATAAAGGTTGCGTTAAAAGTCCTTTTCTTTGCTTGCCGACCCTGTGTTGCATGTTTTATTAACGGGCGACTGTGTGCAGTGACCCACAAAAGGCTTCGGATTTTTTGAGCCATTAAATGTAGAAATATTGGGCTAGGGGACACGCTCGCCATGCCAGGACTATTGCGCACACGTTTGCTGTTTTACATTCCCAGAGCGGGACACCGTGCAGTTTGATCCAGACCGGCGTGTTTGCGGCGGACTCACTTTACACCTGATCGATGTCCATCATTCTCCAGTTTTGGAAAGGCGGTAATCATAATTAAATGGCCGCATGAAAACTCCAGGATCAGCGTCGTTAGAGCTCGTAGTTCGACAAACCAGGGGCGCATTTTTTAAAAGCTGCCCGATGTTTTAAAGTTTCTCTGAAGTCCCACACTTTAATTGAATCGCCGTGCGGGGTTGATTCTGGGAAATACAGCATCCCTGTGTGCCGTGTGAAACGGGAATCTAAGCAACGTTCATATTTATCTTAACTAGAACAGAATAAAACATGGTGCAAAATTTGTGTTCCGTTTTGAATTATCGTTTCCTTCATATATCGTCTGTAATCTGGAAGACAGTTTTTGTTTTTAGTTGAGTAAAGTTATATTTGATCACTTTCCCTGTGGCTTCCCTTAATTGCACGTTTCCTATTTTGAATAATCTTAAATGAGTTTAACATCAGACAAATGAAAGGATGAGAGCGTGTCTTAAATACGTTTTTAAAATACCCCTTTCGCTCTGTGCTTTTAGATTTTTTTCTCTCTAATTTGATTCACTTTTGTGTGAACAAAACATTGTCCCGCAAAGCAGTTGAAACTGCTTGGGAAATGTTCCTGCTACATCCGTTTGTGTGATTTGGATTTATGTTTCTCCTGTTTCCGTACTTAAGAGTAAACACCATGCCTCTATAGCTGGGGCGTTAATGTGTCTCGGGGTTCTTTGTATTTATTTTTCTTGCCGTACCCTGAAAGCTTTGCTAAATTTAGACTCTGGAGTATGTGTCGGTGTCTGCTCTTCTGTGGCTTGATCCTCGGGAAGCTGAATGAGCGCGTCATCTCCAACTCGCTTATAAATAGACGGTCGGCTCCTCGGACCCCAGGGTGGCTTTTCTGTCGTATCCAGGGGCATGGGGACCCTGGTAGATTTAGAGGCTGCAGCAGAAACATGCTGTTGCACTGTTGCACTGCACCTGGCAAAATATGCTGGGGTTGGGGTTAGGAGATCGCTGGTGCAGTCGAGGATGTTTCTTGTTAAATGGACTCCCCAGACTTTGCCTCACCCCAAATATTGAAAATGTGGGTGGAGCCATAGGCATGCAGGCACACCTGATCCAGTGATTAACCCCTTTTCTTGGGCCTTTATTTTGCATGGCTTCAGGACAATTCATTGCAAGAGGAGGGAGCCCTGGTTCTCCTTGCCTGTAAGACTTCAGTATGTGTCTCCATTCTGAAAAGCCCCCAGATCTTGGGGCTTCTGCTTCTCAGATCACATGGTGATTGTAGACATGGCCCATGGTTCCCCCGAAATGGAGCAGGTGTTCTGTGCTCTGTGGCACGTGAGCCACTTCCAGTCCTCAAGTGATGATGACCTGTGCCTCGCTCTCTTTGTGGTGAAGCCTAGTCAACTTCCTGTGCAGGTGACAGGAAGTAGCTCTCTGACACATTGTGAACGTGGCTGAGATGTCACATGACATCTTGCCCCCTCTTGTACTATCAAGGACTCTCTTTGTTTAGAGGACAGCTAGGCCTAGCCCTCCAATTGCAGCCTCCCACGCGGCCTTTGCTGGGACGGCTGCATTGCATTCGTGGTTAGGCGACTGGCCCTGCTGGTATGGCAGCCTGATGGCATTGCTGGGCCACGTCACTGGTGGGCCAGTTTGACTCAGATATGTGATGACTGGTAATCCCACTCCGGAATGCAGCAAAAAAATGTTACATTAAAGCTTCCAAATGAAAGTGAGCACAGATAATTAAACGAGAAGTGCGTTCAAGTCTCCCCCAGGGCATGTTGAAAAAACAGGAACTGGCATCGCGCACGCTCATTGTCTGTGTATTCTGAGTACGTTCACGTTCTTAACCAATCAGGTTATATCCGTAGAGGTCAAAGAGCAAGTGTCAGAGCCTGGAATGATTTATGGGCTTGAGGTTTGAACCTGGCATTTAGAGTCCACTTAGTCACTTTGAATTTTCTGTTTAACAGGGTTTCCCGCGGGGTCTTAGTCTTAAAGTCTAAAATTGAAGTTAAATTTAAGGCTTTAAAATGCACAGATTTTCATCCTAGGTCTTAAATTTAATTTACCCAAGTCTTAAAATTCCTACCTCCATTCATTCCCAAAAAGCGTTGTCCACAGAAAATAAAATGGTAAAGTGCTGTAAAACTAATCTGTTGGTTGCGTTTTCTGATTTGCACTGGTGTCTGCGTGGTAATAAAACTACAAATCCCATTGCATGATCACTGCAGCTAGGCAGACAGTTTGAGAAGGGTCTGGCTGCAGAACGTGCACTTTCAGCTACTGACGTCAGGTGCACGCTCAGCCACTACAGGAAGTGCAGGGGAATCAAGTGTTCACTTAGTTCTAGAGGCCAATGTGAACGATATGCTTTATTATTTGTATTACTGAATGATATAGTTACAAGTTTATTTCATGTCATACATTATTGCAATGTAAATGTTTGATGTAGTGTGTTTTTTTTCTCTGACTGGAGTGAATTTTTTCAGTTAAAGCAACTACTAGCCAGTTGGCTCATGTTATCTTATCATAAAATAGACACATTTGTACTTTTACAGAGCTTTTCATGTAGTTACCTTGTGAATGTCTTAGTTTCCAGCATATAGTTTGTAGTTGTTCATGTGGTCTTGAGGAGAACGTTTCTCGGTCTCCCTATGGCAAGGCAAGTTTACCGTACACAGGGGTTATTAATGTGCTTTATAAGAACAAGATTTAAAACTGTTAAACCAAGACAAAAAAAAGCAAAACATAGAGATGGGGGAAAAAAAAACTTATTTGAATGAAAAGTGCCGTATGTCCTGCCCCACTCATCCGCTCCTCCTGTGTGCCACGCTCCCTCGTTAAACACGGGGGTTCCACACGGGGTTATGAACTGTTTCCAGTTGTTTTTATTAGTCTAATTTATTTAAGTCTGCATTAGGTATGTTTTTCCCTAGTCCGGTGTTCTGTCATAAAATCCTACCTATCGAGACGTGCTATAGAGCCTTTCTGCGCATGTGCAGTCCACCGTTTGGGGATTAGGTTTAAATTTTAGGGGTTAGGGTTGGGATTACGATAAGGGTTTTAGGGGGTTTTGGAGGGTTGGGGTTAGGATTAGGTTAAGAGTTAGGGTTAGGGCTATCGATTAGCACTACGGTAGCATTTTTCGACAAGGCATCGTATATCGACCGTACACCGGTCATTGACATCCGTCTTGCGTTTCTTTGATGTTCATGTTTTGTCTCCCTTATAATAAACCCTCATTCACCCGATCTCATGGCATTTGTGCTGCTTCTCTGCCAAAAGGTGTGACACAGTAAATGTACAGCTAAAAATCAGAGGTTTTAAATTATATCACAATGTTTTTATTAGTTTTTTTTAAGTTTTTTTAGGATGGTATCTCTTATCTGAAAGAAAAAAAACATTCCATTCCTGTGACCTGTACTATGAAGCGGTGCTACTGGCTTATTGGGGTAAGTTGTCGAATTTAAGGTAGTCTGGGCAAAATGTAAGTGAACGAATATGAAACACATTTAAACTGTGGTACCTTAAATCCGACAAGTTACCCTGATAAGCCAATAACAACGCTGCATAGTACAAGATACTAATATTGTGTCCAATGTGCCCCCCCCCCATCCAGCCTTATAAAACAGTTTGGTACCTCATGGCATATGTAAGGTGTATTGCGTATTACAGTTCTGATATATACGATTATTAATAACACAGAATTGCACAATTTTTTAAAATTCGATTTTACTCTTTATTCACACACATATAAATATGTGGTGTGTGTGTGTATAGAAAGACCATATACATAAACTTTTTTATAGTTTAAGCCTTAAAATACCACTCCTACATGCTTTAAACACTTAATAAAATGCACATTGTAAACACGTATGATATGGGAATGTTAAGCTAAGGATATGAGTGACACAAAATATGTGAATTTCTGGTATCATTCAAATGTTTCCATCATGTTGGTCTTAAATTTTACTGATAATGGTCTTAGTCTTAAATTTAACTTACTTAAACCTGCAAGAACCCTGGTTTAAGTACCTCAGTCCCTCGTCTAACTTAATTTATAGCCGGTTAGTGGTCCGTCAGCTTGTTAACCACTCGGCAACTGCTTTTAGCCTGTTTAGTGTATTGATGCTCACAGAGAGAAGAGGTGTGCTGGTTTCCCCTGTCTACCCTGGGCCTGGTCAGTGCCGTCCCCGTGCTGGTCGCCCTTCCCAGCCAAGCCTGATCCCTGTAAGGGGGCCCGTTGCTGCAGCTGTGTTTTATGTAGTGTGTACCCTGCTGGTGGTCTGGCACTGTGGAGAGCCCTGCCTCAGACAGACGCGCCCCACCTCACCACCTCTTTGCTGTACTCTTCTGCCTGCTTCACTTTCTCTTGCTCTCTCTGGGGTGAGCAGTTGACACATCTGAAAAATCACCACTGCCCCTCACATGTTGCAATCCTGCATGGTTCTTTTTTCCAAACTCAGACATGTGAGATGTGAAACCCCCCCCCCACCTCAGTAATTCAAGGCCTACTTTCAGCTACTTTGCAGTCTACTTTCAGTTCCTCTTTCTGAAGTCACTCCCTCCCGGTTGCCAGCTCTGGCTGCAATGTAGGGCTGGGACGAGTAATCGTCGATTAATCGATTATATAAATGCGTCGACGTGGAATTTTTATGTTCATGCGTTGTGTAAAACTTCGTAAATATTTTGATAAGCTAAACGTATTGTAAGGGAACGTACATTGTCCCCTCGGGGGCACATTAATGCAGTCCTTTAAGAATTGCGCAATAAAACAGTCTGCTAATAACTGAACTTTACTGTCCACCTGATCTCTCTGCCACTCAAGTGCTACGATATTTTATTTATTGGGCCTGCGGCATGGTTTTCATTTACAATACAATTTTTTTTTTGCTAATAAGCTGGCTAGTTGTTTCACTGATGGCACCGTTAAAACTATATCAATTATAGACTGAACTCCAATATAGCTTTGTCTAATATCACCGGTGCCAGCAGTGCCACACTGTTTTGTAAGGCATGCACTGACCAATCACCTAGCACTTCTCTCATAAATATCAATGAGACACCTGCAAAAAGGAAATTTGCCGCCCACCCCCCCCCCCCCAACAGGCAGGAGGTAGCATGGCTCCCATCTACCAGCAGAGCTCCGGACCCTCTGGAGAAACACGCAGCAAAAAAGGCTCACACGCGGTCTGAACTGAGCACCTCTGGGAACACTGTCACAAAAAAAGGAGCAAGCTTAAATGCAGATCATATAGACATGGTAACATTCCTCCACTGTAATCACTGTCTCATTATTTGTTATTGTGACTTTCTGATTTTTTTGGTTCATGCGCTTATCTCTTAAGATTTGCCCTTTTTGTTAATAATGCTCTGAAGTTTAAGAAATGTTTTAATAAATTGAAATGTTAATGACAATTTCTAATTTGTGTGCGCGTGGAAGGGGGTGAATTGTATTAAATGATTAACTTAAATTTGATAATTATTTTCATCTGATCAATTGAAAAATTAGTTGTTATATTAGCAGAATAATCGAAAAATAATCGCTAGATTAATCGTTTAAAGAATAATTGTTTGGGACAGCACTACTGCAATATACCCTGTATGCTGTCTGCACAGCATTTGTCCAGTAGCATATGTGTTTGAATCCCCTCTGCAGTGCCCAGTACCTGTGTGTGTGTGTATGTGTGTGAGAGAGATTTGTAGTTTTTTTGGATTTTCTCCCATGTGGCATCTTTGCAATCGCACATACGCACCATGAGGAAGCTCCGTCTCCTGCCCTGACTCCGCCCGCACCCGCAAATCATCTTTGAGCACCACGTCACAGGTCACATTCTCATCTCTTCAGTCCTACACCTTCAGGCTGGTCCATCCACCCTAACATCCGCCTTCCTGCCACCTCGGCGGCCTCTCATCCAGGTAGTGCATTACTCATGCTGGTTTGAGCCCCTTTCCGGTATCGGGGGGCCAGATGGCCGTTGCGGGGGCGTATGGCAGGCCTGGCCAACTGTGTGACAAGCGTGACATGCTTGAAATTGCTGCCCCACCCCCCACCCCCTACTTCATCTGAGCCAGGTGAGGTGTTCATGTGTCGTATAAGTCCTGATCTTCAGAAACACGTTGCTGGGTGGGGGGGCTCAGTCAGCTTTTATTTTTAGAACTTTACAGTAAGAGGTTCAACAAGGTGATCAATAGTGCCTCCCACAGGGAGCCCTGGCATTACGATGGTGTGGGCGTATGAGAGAGTGGAGCAAATCGGGGGGGGGGGGATGCGGCTGTGCCAGGCTCTGCTGCCAGGGCGGACATGTGGGCGTTGGAGGAGTGCTGGAGTAACGTTCTGGAAGGAAGGCAGTGTCCGCCAGGCAAGCCAGAGCCCCCCCCCGGGGCACAGGGGAGATGCCAGCAGAGGGTCCCTGCTGCCCTGGGGGTGCGTGCACACATGCATACAAGTGAGCGACCGTCGTGATGCTTGTGTTTGTGTATGAAGGCCCTGCGAGTCTGTGTCCGCTATG
>JAODUD010000127.1:8997018-9021142 GCA_026784285.1 Stomatorhinus walkeri
GGGGGGGGGGGGGGGGGGGGGCCAGAGGCAGACTGAGGAGAGTAAGCAGGGGTCATGAGAAATGTAATTTGTTTTGAAAATTTGGGCTAGTCTGTGATCAGAGTGACCACGTGCAGAGGGTTGCGTGCGACGGCTTTGAGGTGAACTGCTGTTTTCGGCCAAGAAGGAAGTGAAAGGGAGTGGCTGAGGGGGTGGCCAGCGGACGCCCGGAGAGGGGAATCGCAGGTTCTTTTCTGGGGGGGTTTCCTATATGCCCAGCACATGTATTTATTCATCATCAAGCAGGCTGGTGTCCATTAGTGAGCGAAACCGTCACTGGAATCCTAATCGTTCATGGGGGGAGGATTATCTCCTGACAGGTGAGCAGAGTTGGGGGACATGGGGGGAGGAGGGGTGTCTGTGAAAGGTGAGAGTGTAATAAGGACTTTTGAGGCTTAATTAATTACCCCAGACTCACTCCTTCAATCAGAGTAGCAAGCAATCTGAGGGCCGACGACGGCTCATTGGTTTAGGGTGTTATGGGTGGGATTGACTTTTAAATAGCAGTGCTTTCAGTGGGCGGACTTGATACGGGTATTTTTTTTTTTCATCGATGTGCAAACATACTGTGGGACAGTGGTGAGGAGCTCAAACACTGTATAATAGAAACTTGGCGATGAAGGCGTACTGTGAGTCATAGAGATGGCAAATTCCTAAACTGCTTATGACGCATTAATTATTTGGGGGTCAAAGTGCTGGTGTATCGAGTTGGGTCTATGCAGTGAGAGCCGAGCAGAGGGTCAGGGATGACCTTCCACATCTCCTGCAGCCATGTTCCGTCTTTCCCTTCTGTTTGATGTCATCCTCCCTTTGCATTTCCCCCATTTGTACACTAAACTCTTGTCGTCATTAAACTAATTTAGAACCGTAACACAGTTTAATATCTAGGGCAGCAATTCTGGCCACGGCGGCCTTAATTTATATGGGTTTTAAGGTCGCCATACAGCATGTGTAGGGCTGGCTGCTGAGGATGCAGGAGCAGCGTGCGCAGACGGGCACACAGACGGGACTTTAAGGTTTTCATACAGCAGGCATGGGGGTGGCTGCTGAGGACGCAGACAGGCATGTGCTGGTGCAGTGTGAGCAGACAGGCTGCATACAGTCTATGCGCAAATAGGGTGCATGCAGACAGGGTATGGATAGACGGGGCAGGTGGTACGTGCAGACACTGTGCAGACAGTTGGCCCTGAATGACCTGCAATCAAAAGATCCTCCATTCTGTTCGTGGTCCTGCGGGATGGACTATTTAAATACTTTTGTCCAGCCTGTTTGTTTTGGTCACATGTCCAGCAGCATGAGCCTCCCCAGGGCCTGTGTGGCATTCTACAGGTCCGATGGCTGTTTTTGCTAGAACGCCACGCTTTCCCCACCCTGAGGCATGATGAGCTGTTCAGTTTGCAGTGTCTACAGTGGTGTTCAGTTTCCCCAGTGTGTGTCACAGAGCATCAGCATTAATGTGCAGACACAAACCAATTAGACGATATGCGCAGAGTGAGATAAAGGGGCTATTGAATAGAGCCCCTCCTGGATAATTCAGCATTTAACTGCAGCTGTCTGTCAGCCTGCACAGGACTATGCAGGACTGAGAAGGGAGGAGGAGGACTAAGGATGTCAAGGTATAAAGTGCAGAAAATCACTGAGGGTGGAGAGATGAGGGACTGAGACCAAGGGCAATAATGTACGTAGTGCAGAATCGCTAATGCTAACTGTGAGAAGCGGGGAAGAGTCCAGGGTTAGGGGGTGGAATAGTGCAGCTTCATATTTCTATGCATCCATCTTCTAATCAGTTGTCATGGTCACTGGGGGCTGGGTCCCAAGCAGCACAGGGCACAAAGCTGAGGGGCTCTCGGAATGGGATGCCAGCCCATCGCAGGGCACACTGACATACAATAGGGGAAATTCTGAGCTGTAGTCAGGCTGACTCTGTCTCTTCAGGCTGGGGGAGGAAACCCCTGCGCTACAGGGAGAGCAGCCCCCACGCACAGTTGAATGTCAGTCCCCGAGGGCAGCATGAATGTGACATATGAGGTCACTTCCTGTGGCAAAACTCCTGCCAAATCCTGTGATACTATTTGGCATGTAGACGCTGGCTCCCACACAGCTGGCTAGTTCTGTCTGCCATTCGGGTTTACCCAGCCTCCCTGTGGCTGCTGCACTAGTAGACTTCATTTTTATTTGTAATTTAGCTCCCCCCCCCCTTTTTTTATTGTAATGGATGTAGGTCAGTGTTTTTAAAATACCAATACCCCGTCTCCTCCCACCCTTCTCCCCCACCCCCTCAGAGAGGCGTCCCAGCGTTGGCATCCCACCCCTGGCTCCAAGGCCACCATGCTGGTAAAGGTACACAGCATGGGCCCCAGCCGGCTTCCCAGTCACACTAGTGGCCCCGCGCTGCACCAGCGCCGCAGCAGTAGCAGCGTTGCAGTGGGCTCCGTGGGCGTCCCCTTGGCTGTGCCCTACCCCATGGCCCCCGCCGGCAGGACTCCCTCGCCCGCCGACGCCCGCCAGGCCCTGCAGTTCCTCACGGTGGATGGCGGATCCAGCCTCCGTCCACCGACGCCCGGCCTCAGCACCAGCTCTCCGGCCAGCCCCATCCTCCAGATCCCCCTGCCGCCCTCGCCGCGTCCCGGGGCCGAGGCCCCGCGCTCATACGATGACCCCCCGGAGGACTTGCCCGTCTATGATGAGCCGCCAGCTGACATGGAGGTGGAGGGGGCCACGCCCACATTCCTGGGCCCCTCATCGAAGGCTGGCACCGGGCACCGTACCAGGAGCCCCTCCGCTGCCGACTACAGCCCTGCCGGGAGGGCCTGCATCCGGCACATGGTCAATGTGGAGCTGGCTGGCCCCCGCCAGAGCTCGCTGCCCCGAGGCCCGTCTGTCAGGGGCTCCGCCCCACCACCCATACCGGGCCCGACGGGGTCCAGGGGAGCTTCCTCGGAGGGACCGCAGTCCTGGAAGGCAGGGCCCCCCAGGAGTACCGAGGGCCGGCACAACCGGCAAGGCAGCCTGGCTTTGCAGGAGCGCCCCCCTGGGGTGGGCCTGAGCTACCAGGACTCTGGTTACTCTACGGGGCCCTCTCCTGGCCAGCGGAGGAAGAGCCGACGGCGGCCACCAATGGGGCAGGGCTGGGGGGGCTCGATGGGTGGGGGGGACCTCGGCACCCTCAACGACAGACTGGTGGCAGAGATGCGAGCACGCTCAAGCTGTCTGGGCCCTGTGGCGCCCGTGGTGCCCCCCCCACCACGCTCCCCACCACGTTCCCTGCACGGGCTCACCACGGGCCCCTCTGCAGAGGACGGCACTGTCGGCCCTCCAGGCTCACTGGCTCGTCGTCACTGTGATGCGCCCCCCCCCACCGCTGCCGCTGTAGATGGTGCGGGTGGGCACAAACGCACGTATGAGAAGGTGGACACGCTGGAGAAAGGCACCAACAGGCAGAGCAGCCTGTGCTCGCCAGAGAGCCCCAGTGCGCCTACCCAGGTGCGTGTGCTCATCTGCATATATGTGTATGCATGTTCGTCTGTGTGCATGCGTGTGTGCTCATCTGTGCATACGTCTGTGTGCATGTGTGTGTGCTCGTCTGCGCATGCGCTATGCACTATGCACAAGCACCTGAAGAGAAAACACACAGGCACTATTGTGGATGATTGGGCGCCAGAAAAAGCACCTGAAATGCTGTATGTTCCTGCTTATTAAATCACCATTAGCATGGGGAGCTTTAAAATATCCTTTGTTCTGATAGTTGCTAAATACACTCGTCATTAAAGCTGTGAAGTCGTTTGCCTGTTACCTTAGAATCTCCATAGCGTAGGTGTTTGAGAAAACGTTTAGGCTAGAATACGGGCTTCTTCTACCTTAATTGACGGTGCCAGTGTGACTGTTGGGACCAGTGTTATCGTAAGCAGAAACTGAAATGATTATGAACACTAAACAAAAGAATTTGTGAACTGAAATCAAATTAAAAGTATATTTACCTGGGGGAAAAAGTCATACTTTAATCTGCAGGAAGTTCCGCTACACCAGTCTTTTTTTTTAATCCAAAATATGTCCTCTTTAAAAAAAATAAATTGTGGTTGCTGAGCTGGCCAATTCCTGACCGCGACTTCAGCGCTTATCGCTTCCATGTGCTGTGCTCTGCTAACCAAGTTTCATAAGCATAAGGATACACCGAATTTCTAGAAATTAACGTATGAGCATCACAATATGTCTGTCATTAAAATTATAGTTTTTATCAAATTGCAGGCATAAGTTAATGTTTGTGTAGTGCCTAAAATCCGGCGTCCAAAATCTAAAGCCTTAATATGACTTACTGTAATTTTATTTTGACAACATACTGTAACTTAAATGAGATGGTCAGTTTGATTTTCTGGTGGGAAAATAATTCAGATCAATCAGACCATCACTAAAATAGTTGATCGATTATTCTATTGAAAAATAGTTGTTATTGGCAGCCATGTGTGTGCATGTGCAGGTATAGCTCTCCTGAAGCTTTCTTCTGCTTGACTCATCCCCAAAGAAGCCCCCGATTTTCCAGATTGTTACTGGTGATCTTTGGCTAACAAGTCCTAGTTGACACTTCCTGCTTTAATGTTTTTTTTTTTCCCCTGAGTAAGTGTTAATTTATTGTTTTTTATTGTTAAACTAATTCCACAAAATTTCCCAAAAGGGAAAATGGACAGCCTGAACATGAATCGCATAAATAGATGTAGTGTAGCTGATGTTATGCTAGGCTAATGAGACCATCACAGGGATTAGTTGACTTTTCTCAGATCTTTCTTGCAGTGAGCTTCTGGGCTCCTAGGGGTAAAATGGCAGGGGACATCCTGCCCCGTGTGCCGTGCAGAGGTATCACCACTTTTGACTTGGTTCACAGGTCTCCTTGTGTTCCTCTTGTTCTTTAGTGTTCGTCTTGTTCTTTAGTGTTCCTCTTGTTTTGATTATTCATTCAGGACCGTTTCTTTTGTGTCAGTCATTTTGTTAAATTCCTTCAAACGTTCATTTTAACAGTCACGGGTTAGCTCGCCACGTTTTAGCCGTCGTGGGTTAGCTAGCCTCACTTTTGTTACAGTATGGTACTTGTCTTCATGTTAGATGTAATGGGTGAGCAAGCATTGTTTTACCTCTAATATGTCGTTTTTGTTGGGTCACGCTAATACATTCCCTGGACCTCTGTGATGCCGTCAGTAGGGCCCCGATTTGCCAGACTGTGGTGACGGCACCATTACGAAACAACCCAGGATCGTGGTTCCCAGATTCCGGCAGCCTCAATGAGCCTCATTGTGAGCCTTTTCAGAGAAATGACGAAGGGAACATTTCTGAATATTGAATATGATCACGTCAGGCAGAAGCATAGGAGGAACAGTGGCTGGCTTGCATGTCCAGGGGGATGTGGGGGCCTCTGTGGCTGTGAGAAAGGCAGCCCACAGAGCAAGCGAATGAATCGGCCGTACGGAGAGGACATATTTCAGGATGGAAGGGTGAAGGAGCTTCAGGTCTCCCAGGGCGGGGCCGAGGAGGGCGGCCAAGACTCCTACCGCATGAACAGGCTGCCGCAAACGTGCCTGAGGAGAAGCCTTAGGGCCCCGAGTCTGGGCACCAGGCTGCAGCCAAGCTGTGGAATGTGGAGACTGCTGGGCAGGAAGACGGGGCACTGGGACCCATATGGCATGGGGATGGGCATGGACTCGTGGCTAGAAGCTGGGGGTGTGGCTGGCGGTGGGAGCTTGGGTGCAGTGGCAGTTAAGGAGCTGTGTTTGTGACCGAGACACTGCTGGTTCACATTCAGCAGGGGATCTGTTATCTTGAGCAAGGCACTCTGACCAAACTGGGTGGGTGAAGAATCCCGATGTGGAAATCCTGATAATCTGTTCACTGGATTTGTATTTGTATGTATGTTCAGATGGGTACAGTCGCACTGCAGAGTGTGGAGTGGTACTAATAACTTACCTTATCCTACATAAAAATGGTGTGTTTACATTAGATATGTGTAATGGCCCACACACATCCAGCCAGAACCTTTAATTTTTTTAAGCAGTACCTGTAACACAACGGTAAGAGTAACCTGATTTCAGGACAGATTACTGGTAGCAGATCACTGGTTACTGTCCGTTCCCTGGAATCATGGTCATGCATGTTGGGAATCATGGTCATGTTGGGAATCATGGTCATGCATGTTGGGAATCATGGTCATGCATGTTGGGAATCATGGTCATGCATGTTGGGAATCATGGTCATGTTGGGACAGTAATTTTCGCTTGGAGTAAAGCACAAGGTCTAATACCCCCCCTCCCCCGGCTGCCTAGGCTGCTGCAGTGTCTTCGGGACCCTCAGAGACGTCAGGAAGGGCGTGCGTGAGCTCCAGCAGGACAGAACCCCTCAAAAATGGCAGGCGGGGAGGGGCATGTGCTGGCCCGGGGACGTACCCCCCAGCCGCTCCGGCTGTGCCCCCGCCCCCCGACCCCAGCATGACCGACTGGGCCACCAAGCACCTAAACATGCAGAAGCGTGGACTGTTCCGGAGGCGCGTCTCCCTGGGCAGCCTGCTGTCGTGGAGCGGGGCCCCTCTGCGAGCTCCCATGCTCATCACCAGCGACCGCACCGTCAAGCGCGAGGCCTGCGACATCTTCCGCCTGGTACAGGCCTACATGGGTGACCGGCCCGCCCGGCTGGACCGCCGCCATGCCGCCTTGCTGGTCGTCTCCAAGTGCTGGGCGCTGCCCGGCCTGCGGGACGAGCTCTACGTGCAGCTGGTGCGCCAGACCACCCACAACCAGCGGCCGAGCAGCCTCGCGGCGGGCTGGGAGCTTATGGCCATCAGCCTGGGCTTCTTCGCACCTTCACCCAAATTCCGCCGCTACTTGGAGGGCTACATCCAGCGCCACCTAGAGCCCGAATCAGAGGGTGCGTTGCCATGAAGCACACGTCTGCTTGTTCCTTTGTGGCTTGGGGACCTGAGAGAGGTTACAGCATACATGGATGTGTATGTGTACAGATCTCACCCCCCCCCACAAATGAAACGCCCATGGTTACACCCATAGCCACCGCACTGCCCCTGTGTGACACCCCAGAGTAGCGTCAGTGTTGACGGGATCCAGCCGCCTCCTGCTGGCTTTCGTCTCTAAAGCATATTCTGCTCACGCAAGTTATAAGATTAGTTCTGCTGAACCAACCATTCAGACGTGACACTGTCATGTTTTGCCAGATGTATATTGTGGTTTCCAGCATTAAATGAAATAAAAGCAGGACTGTGTGTCCTGTGCGAATCACACCTGTGTCCATCCTCATCCTTTAGGAGGCGCCGATTACGCAGTCGAGCAGCAGGACATGAAAAACAAAAAGAATTCAAAGTCCAGGAAGAAGAGGAGACAGAATGTAGAAGAGGGGGAGGAGAGTAAGTGTGCCCCCCCCCATAAGGGGGTATTCCTTTAAGCATTGTCATCTCTCCCATAGGGTCTCTGGTCATACAGCATATCCCACTCAGGTTAGCAGACATCAATCAGTAGCTGAACCTCCATGTCATGCTATTTTCTTATTAAATTCTTAGGAGCTGAAGCCGGGCCCGTTCGGAGCTGGGGAGGGGGGGGCGGGCAGGATCATTGCTGGGAAAGAGGGAGGGACCTGTGAGCAACATAGGGGGTGGGGGGGCAGGCCTGGGGCTTCAGCTGGCATGGCGACGAGTTCCTCATGGGGGTGCTGGAGGGAAGAGCTCTGTCCCATGATGGCTTGAGCAGAGCAGCACCCAAACAGTGTAATTTTGCTGAGCACAGGACTGTTCTTAACCTTCTAGTGGAGCCAAGATGAAGTCACTGTACTGTCCCCGGTGCCCGGGCAGGGAATCCATGCCAAGTGCCATGCCGAGAGCAGCTCTCTGATCCCGGATCAGTCATGCATGGGCACTGCCCCCGACTCCCCACACTCAGTGGAGCTGGCAGTCTGCTGCTGATCACGGCTTTGGAAAGATGGAGCCCCGTAGCAGTGGCCTGCGTGGAGTACAGGAATGAGGGAGGACGTGTGTGTGTGTGTGTGCCCATGCATGTGTGCCTTTCTGTCTGTCCTTCCATGTGTATTTGTGGAGGGGTGTGTGTGTGTCCATGCGTGCATAGAGGCTGTCATGTGACCGGCCCAGTCCCTGCTCTGTTCTGACCATGAGGCACGTTGACCTTCAGTGACAGCAGAGACGGCTCCTTTATGTAGGGCAACATTAAAGTGTGGTGCGTCGTCGTCATTGCTCAGTCCCCACATGCCTGCTTGCCTGGCCCCAAAGTGCTGGGGACGCTTAGACCAGACTTGCAGTCTCAGCACGCACGTAGGGCAGTCTGCACGGAGGCCTGGCCTGAATTTCCGGTGTGTTTGTGGGTTACCGCCATGACCCACGATCGTGCCCAGTCTGGCTCCCCCTCACATCCCCTTTTGGATCTGCCCTGCGCTGGTACCTCGTTCTGTCGGGTCACATCAAGGGAGTCTCTCGGATGCATTCTTGCCATCCTGAAATGAGGTGTAATTTCCTGTCATTAATGCTGGACATTGAAACCTCATAGCAGTCTGGAACGTTCTGCCCGCATTGGCCAAACGGTCAGAATCCTCTAGTCTTCCGACTGACTGGTCACGCCTAATCTGCAGTCAGCATGTCATTAACAGTGGCCTCACCGCCATCACCAGTTAGATGTCAGTCTCTGGGCTTTGCTCTGAAAACCTTCCAGAATGGAGCTGCCCTCTAAGTTCTGCACCGGCCCAAGGGGACTGTGGCTGAACTCATCCATTTAATAACGATGCAGTTTCAGCAGTGCAGGGAGCACAGAGCTGGGATTGATATCAGAGAATGAAGTTACAAATGCAAATAGATTTAGTACTGTCTCCTCCTATGTCAGCTTGGACATTTTAAATCCTAACAATAGTTCTGTAAAGACATTAACAAGTAAACAATGCGGCAAAAGCCTGCTAAAATTGAAGTGTGTGCTTGCAGTGTGTAAAAGTATCATTGTTCTGCTGTTGGGAATTAGAATTTACATGCTGTCCAATCCCAGGATGTCCTCCCTGACACGGGATCAAAGGTCACCTTGTCTCATTGTATGAGAAATTAGAAATAATGTCTCATTACTAAGATGTATGACTAGGAGGATTAGGGATTTAGAGCTTGAATGGTGAGTATTAATCAGGGAGGCTGCAGTGGTCTCTGTTCACACTGACCACACGGGATTTGGTTTTAGTCCCAGACTCTATAGGATATGCCAGTAAACTTGGTTCATTACACAAAGACAGTTTTGACTTGTGCATAAGTACAAATAGCTGTAAGATACTGCTCCATTAATTGCTTGTTTTTATGAATCTGCTGCATCCAGGTTGAGACAGGATGTCTTATTGGTCAGTCTCAAGCTACCGTGTTGCAATCTCCTGTTCTGGGATCAGCAGGTGACCGTGTGTCTCCTTCCCCACTACCACCTCCCCCACTGCAGGCCTGCCCATCAGCACTTATGCAAAGTATTGTTACCGCAAGCTACAGAAAGTCGTCATCACTGGGGGCAAAAAGGTAAGAGAACACAAACAGCGGCCATTGTGTAGAGGTCTGCACATCCGGGTGTGGGGGCTCAAATATTTTCAAAGATCCCAAAATGGCCAGACAAAACCCCCATTCCCAGTTAGTCTGCAGATGTAAGAGAGGTCTTGGATTTGTTCCAGTCCATTGTTAGTGCGTGAGCCATAGTTACCCTCTGAACTGACTGGCCAGTGCGGTGCATGGTGTGTGTGGGAAGTGGGTGGCGAGCCTGGGTCCTCCAGAGATGTTCACGAGTCCAAGTCAAGTCTGACGTCTCCGTTGTGATTCCAGTTTGACAACTGGCCTCTCGGCTCGTGTGTGTGAAATCAAATAAATGACTATGCAGGTAACACTGCAAACTTCAGGCAAAAATGTTTAATGAGTGTGAGCGGTCGTGCAGCTTTTTTAATTACAGGAGTGCGGTCTGTGCTGTTACTGTTCAATCGAATTATTTGCTATTTCGAATTATTTATGTTTTTAATTGATTAAAAAACTTTACATTTGAATCCGTGATGGAAATCCAAATAATTTAAGACAGCACAACGTGCAATACGTGGGGCACAATGAAAATGTGTGGGCACCTTTTAAGTTTAAAGAAAATACCCTTCCAAGTCAAGCTATACGTCAGAAATGTTTTTTGGATATACCTGCTAAAATATGCTTTTCGGGCTTACATGCTAAATTAACAGATTTATGGCGGTCTGTGTCAATCTGTCACGGTATAAAAACACAATGTATGTATAATTCATGACACAGGTTAGGCGATGCCTATTTGAGTGGTGCCTTCTAATGTAAAGCGAAACTCGGAATAACACTGTCGGGTCTGCAATTTGAAATAGTGGTGAAACAGAAAAGGCGTGTTAGAGATTGTTGATATAGCCTGACGTCACGCTTCTCCGGCTCCATGTCCTATGCACAGTCGTGCTGCGTTTAACGCCTTTATGGTTTGGGGAGAGTTGTAAATTCAGTGCTTCACATGTGTAAAAATTTCAACCGTGCCTTATTTACTTATTGTTCACGAGTCGCTATCAACGAGTCGGACTCATGTCTGAGTGGAAAAAATGAGTTAAGCTTAGGTGGAAGTCAATTTTAAGAGCGATTTGAATCCAAGTCGCAAACTCGAGTCCCCACCACTGGGGTTCTTGCGCTACCACCCGCAGGGTCTGCGCAAGCCCACGCTGGAGGAGATCGAGCACAGCAGGAAGGCCATCGTGACACCCTCGCTGTTTGGTAGTTCCCTGGAGGAGGTCATGGAGCGCCAGCGAGAGCTCTTCCCTGACCGGCGGCTGCCCTGGGTGCAGGTGCAGCTCTCCCAGTACGTGCTGGCGCTGGGGGGCACTCACACGGAGGGCATCTTCAGGTGGGTGTGGCGAAAGGATGAGAGAGTGGTGTGGGGCATCAGGGTAGGAGGGGAGGGCATGTTAATCACGGGTACTAGGGGTGTACACCCCCGGTACAGATCGGCCGCGAAGACCTGAGCTCTGACCCCAGGCTACTCTCTGTGTGCGTATTAGGCCTAGGAAACTCCTTCAAAAAGGCATTAAAAATTTTGTGACAGAATTTCCATTTGTAGAAATTGAAGTATTAATTGTGCAATTACATTGGACTTGTACCAGTGAATTTTTATTAACTATTATTGACTGATGCACAATATATCTGGTGGTAAATCGATATCACCTGTAAATGTTTGTTTACTTTGTGGTAAGGGTTTTTTTTAATGGAGTAATTGATTTTTTTTATAAGATTGTTTGACAGATTCGTTTTTAGATTAGTTGACTAACTGGAAAAATAATCATTAGATAAATGGACACTCATAACATTCTTCTCGCGATTCACAGATGATTTCACTGGTTTCTTGTTGGCTACTTTCAGGCATTCTGGACAGCTGAATAAATTTCAGGAAGTCTGCCCCTAGTGGCAGGTCAAGTAATGAGCCATTGGGCAAAACCAAAATGAGGAAGTGTGTGTGTGTGTTAGATGACTAGCAGTAACCTACATAATTTTTAAACAATTTGAACATGTTTTTTTGCCATTATGTAAATTTTTTAATAAAATCTAAATTTCAAAAATAGCATACTTCACCCTCCCATGTGTTAAAGGAGATCAGAATTATATATACAAAAACTGGCACATTGCAATATAGAAATGGTAAATACAGCTTTATTTTCAGTTCACTGTCTGGGGCTGTGTCAGTCTCAGCTTCTGTTTTTCTTACCGGGGTAGATTAGTTTCCCCGATGACGCATTCAGAGGTGGCGGTCATGGTTGACACACAGGCTATAGGCCGTATCGTTTTTGCCATACAGGTTGAGCAATTTCAGTTTGGGAGTGATCTGCATCTGCATAAACCTATAGCAAAGTGCTCATTAATGAAAAATGCTTATGTAAACCTCATAAAAGTCACTTGAATTTGTGGTGTAAAGCACTTTGATGGGGGCTGTCTCTAAAGGTAGTATTCTCCCCATCTGGGGTCATCTGTGACCCCAAGTGTGCTGGTCAGTCGACAGGTGCAGACAGACCTGCTTTGAGCATCTGACAGCTGTCCGCAGGGGCTGGAAACACCTTGACCTCGCATCCTTCTCCACACTATTTACCTAGATACCTCCTGAGATGGTTTTTAAATAAGTGCCATCCCCTGACACTACAGTGTTTAACAAACAATGGCTCCATGGTTAAACCACTGTGCCTGTGATCTGAAGGTTGCTGGATTGAGTCCCATCCTCTGCAGGATAGTCGCATGTCTGTCGGTCCTTGAGCAGGGCCCTTAGCCCCCTGAAATGTTCCAGTGGCACCAGATAAATGGCCTGATACTACACCTGGTCCCCAAGTTTCACTGTCGTGTGTGTGTGTGGTGTATTATTGTATAAGGATGCAATTGTGGAATCCTGAGTGATGTAACATTTTGTTACCTGTTTAGGTTATTAACTAGAGAAACTCAGGTTAAGGGTATACCAGGTGCTGATCTGGAATTTGAGCCTTCGTCCGTCAGGTCACTCCTTAACCAGTACGCCACCTGCTGGCTGACCAGTGCTTGGGCCCCATTTTTTGTACCAGGATCCCTGGTGACATTGATGAGGTGAACGCCCTGAAGATCCAGGTGGACCAGTGGAGGACACCAGAAAACCTCTCAGACCCCAATGTCCCAGGTAGGGACGTCCACCTTGATACCCAAAAAACACAAGTGTGTGACAGCACACAAGCGGGAAGGGAGGGTCAGGCTAGATACCTGTAGAGAAGAGGAATGTTGTTGAAGAAACGGGCAACTACTAATAACCATGTGCAGACAGCCTGTGCAGTGTGTTGGCGCCCTCTTGAGGGAAAGGTTGGTAATGCAGGGCACCACACTCTTACAACATGGTGTGACACCAGTCCCCAGCTCAGTACTGCAACTCTTTAGCCCGCTTCCCTAATTTGCGTTCCCACAGTGGCGGGCCCGTGTCTCCTTGTTCCGCTGTGTGTGATAGCACCTCTTCCCCTCCTCTGGCCCACACGCAGCCTCCCTGCTGAAGCTGTGGTACCGCGAGTTGGAGGAGCCGCTCATTCCGCCCGCCTTCTACCGGCAGTGCGTCGCTAACTGCGAGGATGCCGAAGTGGCCGTCGGTGTGGTGCAGGCGCTGCCTGAGCTCAACCGCCTGGTTCTCTGCTACTTCATCCACTTCCTGCAGGTGGGTGACGGCCTTCAGCACCCCCTAAGGCTTCTGGGATATATCGCAGAGCCAGCACTGATGGCAACCTTAGGGACGCATGGTGACACGCTGGGATATGACAATGCGGGGTATACACCTGACGGGACCTCTGGGAGGTGCGTCTGTGTACCTGACAGGGGCGCTGTTTATACACACTTTATGGATAAGAGTATTGGGACACACCACTCAAACATTTAATTCAGGATTAGACCCACTGCCACAGGTACGTAAAATCAAGCACCTAGCCCTGCAAGGAGGCAGGCTTTCACATCCAACATTAGTGACTGACCTCACAGGTGCTCTTCTGGATGACTGGGCAAGAACACTCCATAAACCTTGTGGACAGCCTTCCCAGAAGAGCAGCAGCTGTTATGGCTAATGTCTCCATATTGATGCCTGTAGATTTAGAATGGGATGACAAAAGTTCCTATAAGTGTAATGGCCAGGTGACCCAATACTTCTGTCCATATAGTTTACCTGATGGGACCACTAGGTGGTGTGTGTACCTGATGGGACCTTAGTGGTTTATCTATAGTTATTTAAATGCAACCATAAGGAAGAAAAAAAATGGCCGACTAGTGCCAATATGCATATTTCATCATGAATAAACATTTAGCTACCTATTGTGTGAGTGGTGCTCCCAGTGGACGGGCTGCACTTCCATGTCCTTTAATGATGATCCCTTCTCCCGACCCCCCAGCCTGTGTCCTGAACACCATGCTTGCACTCCAGCGTGGTGGGATCACCTTCCCATTCACCTTTCTCTGCATCCCCTTCTCCTCCAGATTTTTGCCCAGCCAGCCAATGTAAGCAAGACCAAAATGGACGTGAACAACCTGGCCATGGTGATGGCGCCCAACTGTCTGCGGTGCCAGTCCGAGGACCCGCGGGTCATCTTCGAGAACACGCGCAAGGAGATGGCCTTTCTGAGGCTGCTTATTGTCCACCTGGACACCAACTTTATCAAGGGGGTGGTGTGACTGCCGGGGGGCTCCTCCTGTTTACCGCTGCCGTGACACCCCTTCTCCCAGTTGTATTTTGCTTATAGCTCATTCTATGTTCAGCACCACGCAAACGGTTCAACATTCAGCGTTGAAGATCCAGTGGGTCTCAGAGGGGCATCTCTGCCACTCCAGGGTGGGCTGGAGAGCCCCGCCCCTTTCCCAGAATGTTCTTATGTTTACTTCAGAACTCAATAGATATCCGTACATATGTAAAAGTGGTATTATACAATATCTTGCATATTAATTTCTATATGGGGAAAAGTGAATTCACGTTTTGAAATGTATATTAAACGCAAGTCTACTGCAATGAGAGCCTCTTACCACGTCTGTCATGCTTCTCAACCAGATTACATTTCTTAATTAGTTTGTCTTCCCATCTAGGATAATGTCTGTCTGACGTTTTAACTGAGAAAGTACTTAAACACAGCATCGGACAAAACAAAAACGAATTGAAGTGATAACCATTTTAGTACAATCTAACGTATTCCAAAGAAAAGAAAAAATTTTCTCGCTTGCTAATTAAACCATAATTTCCGGTTTGGACAGAACTTGTATTTCACATGAATGGTTGTGAATGCGTTTAGATTTTTGGCTTTGCTAAACAATCCCATATTGTTAGCATGGTAAATATTCCATATAACAAGTACAAGTGTCAAGGGTACTTTTACGTGTGAAGATATTGGAATGAACCTATCCGCCGCTCTTTCGTACTGAAACCAACCCCCTTCAAAAAATTGCGACGCGGCTTTCAAATATATTTTAAAGCTGCATGTGAACCTGGTTTTTAAAGACCTCTCACTCCGCAATCATCTCCTGACAAACATGTTAACCATCTTTTTCTCCGTAAGAGGCATGCTATTGTTTTACCCAAAAAAGCAGCTGGTGTGAACGTATCGAGCCCCTTAGGTGTCATGGTAGGAAAATATCTCGTAATTTGTGTTCTCGAATTTGTAATTTGTGCGCTTGAGTTAATTATTATTAATGATTGTTGGTCTTCGATTAGTGATTAATTCGAGGGAACGAATTGCGAACTCGAAAGCACGAGAAAATATTTTTTTGTATCATGACACCTAAGGGACGTCGTAGGAACTTAATCAGTCGTAATGAATATTTTGCGGATCAGTCGGGGGCGGTCATGCTGACATGGATTCCTACTGGTGAAAAGTTTCACAGACGTGGTGTGTCTTCTCGTCTTTCTCTTATTTTAATAATTGTTATAAAAAAGGATGTAATCACTCTTTTGTACTTGTCGTGCTTGTATGAAATGGCTGTTTATAATGTTTAATCGGAATGAACCAGCACCGCCTGCTCTCTGTAAATGCGCCGCTTAGCTGTCCGCTGGGTATGTGAGGAACTCGCACGCATGTTAAAGTCAATCGCTATTTCGGTGCACCCTGTTCCCTACAGTTTCATAAAAGTTGAAAGAATAAACCTTTGAAACTGATTGATGGAATTATGGTAAAATGTTGTTTTCGGGAGCCGGCGAGTCATTTTTTCTTTCAGGTGTGTATTTTTAGGTAAGTACATCTGATTTTTGATATTCTTGGTTCGATTGTCTGAATTCCTTAAATTACAAAGTTAGGGCGGCTAGGACAAAATATTTTCTGGACGAAAATCGTATTTCTAATCTCATTTTAGAACCGTTTGTCCTGGTTTTGGGTTGCAGGGGGATCTATCTGTCTGGCGTAGCACATGGTACAAGGCTGGATACACCCGTGAAAGGATGCCAGTCAATTGCAGGGTACATGTACAGCTTCAATGAGGGCAATTTGGAGACTAGTTTACCCTATTTACTGCCCGACCTTTCGATTACAGGATAAAGCCGAGCAACACGGCGAAAACATGCGAACTTCAAACACACAGACCGCGGGAGGGACTCAAATATTACATCAATTTAGATCAATTTTACACATTACTTATCCAAAAAGAACTTTGCACTGCATAATCATATTATAAAAATATTTTTGTTATGGTGACAGAAATTCTCCAGCTTGATTTATATTTGAACTAAGACAGTTTATAGGCATAATAATTCAAAAGACCTGGGGGATGTTCCACAAAGCAAGGTTTCTCAGTTACATGGATTATTTTAAATTAGAAGTCATGATTATTCCGATAGGAATGCTCCTTACCTAAAGGCTTATGGGACAATCATAACTTCTATCTTAATTTAACATATGTAACTCAGAAATCCTGTTTCTGCCCCTAGGTACAATTTCAAATAATTTCAACTCATCTGAATTCAATGAAGAGCAAATAGTGACAGGCCTTTTGGGATGGGGGCTGGTGTGCATGGTGCTGAGGCGTCGGCCACTGCATGGCAGCACTCGGGTCCCAGTCTGAGGCTGTAGCAAATGTTTTGTCAGTTAACCACAAACGTAAGCACCTGGAGTTAAAACGCTACTACAACTTTCACTGGAACCAAATTCAATAGTCTGATGAAATAAAAATGGAGGTTTTTGGCAATAAACATAAGGTGGGTTTGACAAAAAAGAAGGATGGCTATAATGAAATGAACCTTGTCCCAAATGTAAAATAGAGGTTCTGTGATGCTGTGAGGCCCTGAAAACCTCGTTAGCGTACATGGCATTATGGACTCTATGAAACAGCAGGACATTTTAAATCAAAATTTGGCTGCCTCTGCCAGGAAACTAAAACTGGGCCGTCACTGGATCTTCCAGCCTGACAGTGATCCTAAGCACATGTCCTAATCAACACAAAAATGGTTAGCTGACCACAGATTCCAGCTTCTGCCATGGTCGTCTCAGTCCCCTGACCTGAACCCCACTGAAAACCTGTGGGCTGAGCTGAAGAGGAGAGTGTAGAAGAGAGGGCCTCGGACCCTGGGTGATCTGGAGAGATTCTGTACAGAGGAATGGACGCAATTGCAATGCTTGGTATTCTTCAACCTTATAAAATGTTATAGAAGACTCAATGCTATTATACTGGCTAAGGGAGGTTGTACAGAGTATTAAAAGCAGGGCTGCCAAAAACCATGGCATGTGTTTTTGTTAAAATTAATTAATTCTTGATGGATATTTTTTATCGGAATAACTATTTCAACAAAAGATTTTATTTTTTTCAGTGTGACATGGAGCTGCTTCACCAAGAGGTGGATATTTTATAACCCTTTTTTACAAATCTTTACAAGGGGTGCCAATAATTACGGAAGGTGCTGTATGTATCATTCTCGTTACATCACTAACTAGGACAATGAGGTCCGCTTACATGAGCTCTGAAGCTTGCTGTTCAGTACCGCAGGCATACTAAAACTTTGTTTCAATGCTAATACTTGTACGTGTATAAAAAAAGTCACGTCGAAGTACAACATACTTAAATGAACGAAATAAGCCATCGTAGTGATAAAATTAGTCCCCTTTTCAGTCTATACTGCCACCTGGAGGTTCACATGATAGTTCACTGACGAGTTAAATTTTGCTTACATACACATATAGCCCGGTTTCTGCAGTGATTGCGGCGTTGAGAAAGATGAAGCGTATCAGTAAGTAGAGATGTTTACGAAAAAAGGTTGTAGATTCTTTACATTAATCATATTAAAAACTGTGAAATTAGGATTTTACTTTAATCAGTTGTCTCGTTTGTTGTACACTTATACTGAGATATTCCAGTGCTTCAAAGCTGTCCCATTCCTGATACAAAATTATTGCACTTGTCTGTATGTCATTATATTTGTTCAATGTTCTAATCGTTTTAGACAGTTTAAAGTAAAAAAAAATCAACGCAGTCCCAAAAGGGCTAAAGATGCAGCGCTATCAATTGTGAGAAATGTCAAAAATACAAATGTAGAAATATTCTATCGTAATGTTGACGCTAAAGAATTTGTGGTTCTTACATAGTTAAAGAAAGAAAAGCAGGTTTCCTGCCAGGTTTAAGGGCATCACGGCGGGGGTGCCTGTGAGCGGGCGCATGCGCGGATGGGCGCCGTTTCCTGACACCGGCGCTATTCTCCGCGAACAGCCTGGGAAAATAAAAGTGCGTGGGCTCCGGAGCCGGAGAAAGGGCTGCTGCACACCGCACGCTGGGAGCAGCACCGTGCATCCCGGTGCGAGTGTGGTGTACGGACAGTGCAGGTAATCGACTTTAAAACAGCTTCTTTAGGAATGCACCGCCTATTTTCGTGTCTGACTGGGCGTTTCGCTCGGAACATGAATTTCCAAGCATGTGAGATAAAGATGGGGGCGATGGCGATGATGCATCAGTAATGCCAGAAATGAAAGTTACCGCATGTGTTTCTCGCCGACGCGATCCTTTTCAGAGTGCCTTTCTCTACCTGATTTACTTATTAGGGCTTGGAAGCATTATATGCGCTGCTGCGCGCACATTCCCAAATTATAGCGGCCTCCGGCAATTTTCGGGAGTTTTCTGAGGAAGTTGAAGGGCTCGCATTTTCGTTCCGTAACAAAACGATGGGCCGCTTTTATGTGTACAGGCCGGGAAAAGGCCCCGGCTAATTCTATGGTTGACAGCCCAGCTAACCAATACGACCCCTCGAATTCGATTTAGCCAGCGCGTCGGGCCAATCAGCGTGTTCGAAATCATCGTTCATTTGTATTGCGAATCACTGTGTCTGATGTGTAGTATCAGTAAAGCAGCTCCCTGGGGTACAGACAGTTGCATTGAAGCAGATTGCGCGCCATTTGCGTCATTTGCAGTCCAGACGCCGCATTACCCTACTGTAGCACTTTAAATATTGCTGTTTCTATTAGAAACCGTCGATGCATTATAGATTTGGATACGGGGTACGTGAACAGGCGGATTTTAGCGATTCGGTGGGACACTTAACTATTGTGCGGTGAATAGTGAAAACACGTGGCCGGTCGCCCTTAGCAGGAAAGACGGGACAATGCGGATTCCAGTACGTCTGCGCCAATGATCGTTTATACTGAAGTGAACTCATTGATCTGCTAGCGTGGCCTTTTTAAAGGAGTCCGTTTGTGTTTATGCGCACAAATATTAATTCGGAATGTCCTCTCCTTTATTATTCGACATGACTGTCACTGGGAGGTGCCAGTATATATCTTTTTCGTATGGATGCAATCGGTTACGAATGCTTATCGTGTTACTTGTTTAAAATTAAAGTGAAAATTGTTTGGCATCTGCAGAAGAATTGCGCGAGTTTCCGAGGATCAGGCGTATGCAGTTACCCGCTGCGGACGATGTGTGCCCTGCCCTGACCGGCCTGCTTTTGCTCCTGGACGCTTTAAGCATCCTGACCGCGTGTCCAAAGCCGGCCGGCCGCTTGTTTACGCGGTGCAATCTGAACGATCTGGTTTCTTCCTGTTCACGATGGGCCGGAAACTCCGCTCTCCTGTCTCAATATAACTTAAGACTTACTGGGCTTAACTGGATATGTGGTCAGAAATAATGGCTGACATTGGTTGTCTGTCATTAATTCTGAGAAACCTAAATTAATTCTTGTTTATAAGTTGGTTAATGTATGTGATATGTTCAAAGTCGGTGGTAAAGTATTAACTGTATTTGTAATTTTGAGATCTCAGCCGTGAATAACGTAAAAACCATCAGTTCCCACATTAATTAAAACTGCATGTCATGCTCATGCAGACTACTGCCACAAGACTAACTAGTCTTAATACATTTTTTTGTCTTTTGAGTCTTTTAGCAAACACTGATCTCAGAATATTCTTATTGCAGCTCTAATTTTATTTTTGCTCCTTTCTAACTTGTAATCTCAACTGGGTGAAAATATTGCTGCTGTACTCAGTGTAACGTGACCTTTGTGTTTGCTTCCAGTCATAGCACGATATTTTATCTTTAAGACGAGAGAGAACACGGTGGAGGTCTTAATGGATGTTGTTAAATATCCCTGGCTGACCTTCACTGACATTTCAACTCGCGGGTGACTAAAGTGTTCTGAAAGCGCGCTTTCTCTGCTACGGGGCAGCTGCCTATTCATTAGTCTAATTGATGCATCTGTTCTGCTAAAGCCATTCTAAAGGACACGCATCCGCTAGATCTGTACTCATAGTCAGCCCCTTAAAGGCCAATTCATACTTCAATTTTACTAGTGCGCTTTAGGTTGTGGACAAGGCGACATGACGTGAATTTCGTCATCGGGGGTTTTCTGCGGTCGGTGCGCGTGTTGGCCAGATTTTTATGTCTAGCGGAAACTATGTACGTCCATGCGCTTTGACTGTGCACGTGCAAGATAATTAATTAGGCATTTCCAGTAAGTGGCAACGTGGAGATTAACAGATCAGCGGTCAACAACGAAAGAGTAGAGCAAGAATAGTTCTTGTTCTTGTTGTTTTAATAGTTATGATGAGCAGTTGTGTGAGGAGTTACCTGCGTATCTAATTTTTCATACTGTCCAGATATACCGAGGTATACGGTCTTTTAAAAAGCAGCACTCCTGTTAATTTTGTCGTAAGGATTTCATTATACCTCAGTATGCTATATTACTGTAGCATTGCCCGATTTTAGATTAACAACTTTAAAAACTATAAACTGTTAATAGTAATAATAATAATACATTTTTTTTGTGGGCGCCTTTCTAAAACCCAAGGTCACCTTACATAGCACATATAGACAAACAATAAAAACAAATAATTAAAAAGGAGTTAATATACATAATTAGACAACATTTGGGTTAAAGTGAATAAGCTGCTAAAAGTTCATAAAAGTTTACCAGTCTCACCACACTGGTTGAATTTGTGTTTGTTGCAATACATCTGCCCTCTCCTGGTGGAACATTACTGCTTTATGCATGCGTGGACAAGCACATCCGCAAATGTAGTATGAACACAAGCGGCCGCGTCGGCCTGCAACCCAAAAGCCCACACGGTAAAGTGAAGTATGAGCTGCCCTTAAGATTTACCATAACCTTTTCAGTTTGTCTCATTAATGGCCTGGGGTCCAGAGCCTCTCTGGAGTGGGGGCTGGTTTTATACCCTTCAGTGTGGCGTATGGACTTTTTACAGACACATTTGACATTGGTTACTTATAAGGTAAGCTTGCACCTGTACATGTGTGTTTTTGACACATTAATTAAAGGTGCAACTATCTTGTTACCTAGCAGAGTCTGAAATTCCAAGTTATGTGTGGTTAATATACTGGTCTGGATGCAGTCGTAAACTGAAAAGCTACCCAGTTTGGTTCATGGTCATGTGATCATTTTGTCATGTGACTTGGTGTGGCACTTCCTTACTTTTGCCCTCTGGTCAGTTGTGCATTTCTATGGCGTGGCTTCTCGCACAGTGATCCATGACCCCTCCCCAGGTCCAGGCACTGGGTGGATCCTGTGCATGATCATCCCTCGCAGGCCGTGAATGTGGGCACCATGAGCAAGACTCCCCCCAACCGGCGAGGGATAACATTTGAGGTGGGAGCGCAGCTGGAGGCTCGGGACAGCTTGAAGAACTGGTGAGAGGCCGCCCCCCCACCACAACCCCCCACCAGTTCCCTCCTCAGCCAGTGATGACCCTCTCCCCATCCTCCAACCGCTCCCCAGGTACGCGGCCAACATCGAGAAGATCGACTACGAGGACGAGAAGGTCTTGATCCATTACCGCCAGTGGAGCCACCGATACGACGAGTGGTTCGACTGGGCAAGCCCGTACCTCCGGCCAGTGGAGCGGATCCAACTGCGTAGGGAAGGCCTTCAGGACGACTGCCCCATCCCTGTGAGTCACGTGCGCCCCCTACAGTGTGGTGCTCGCCACTACGTGCAGTCACACTTCCTCTATTGTTGTGCAGCGCATAGATGCGATACCCATCATGCAGTGGTGCTGTGTTAACGTGCCATGTTTGGCTGTGAGCCAGACTCTCACAGCAGCCTCACAAAGCCGCTTCTCTTGTTCTGCTCCATTTATATAAATCTGCATTCATGTTTGTCTTTGTCCGGCTGCCTTCTTCCTACAGGGCTTTCATGTAAACGATAAGGTTCTAGCCAGCTGGTCCGATTGCCGCTTCTACCCTGCCAAGGTTATAGCCGTCAACAGAGATGGTGCGTCCCCTTCTCCTTCCCGAATTCGTGGTTAATCGGTGTCCCTGCTCCGCTCCTCAGTTTTATAGCAGTGCATTCCATGCTTGGTAGATGTATTTATCAATGCGGTGTTTGCCGCGGTGAAGCGGTCGCCTTCGAGCTGGCTGATGGTGGTGATGATGTTGGTGATGATGGAGCCTCAGCTATTCATCTCCCTGCAGCTTCCTACACTGTGAAGTTCTACGACGGCGTCATCCAGACGGTTAAAGGGATTCACGTCAAGCCGTTCATCAAAGAGGTGAGACCTTATGGTGAGACCTCTCTGCGTGGTGGCAGAAACACACACTTCTGTATGGCATAATAGGCTATAAGGGTGTGTGTGGCGCAGAGGAGTTTTCATGGATATTACGGTTCAGTAGATGGAGTCCGGTGACGGAGAGACACACCACTGAAACCGAGATGTTTATACCTGTCTCACAGAGGAAGGGGGGGAGGTCGAGGGCCAGTGACAGGAGCCAGGAGAAGCCGCCCAGGCGGAGGGCAGCGGGGTGTCGTCAGGGGAAACCGATAGAGAACGGCCAGAACCAGAGGGGGCGGCCCAGCAGCTCAGATCAGGACCAGGAGAGTGAGAGTGAGGAGGACGAAGAAGAAGAGGACGGTGACGACGGACAGGAGAGGAGTGAGGATCAGCCCCGTGGTGACGAGGCGGCGGGCAAACGGGAGAGAGGCATGAAGCGCCGAACCTCCGAGGGGGAGACCCGGGGGGATCAGAGAAAGAGGAGGACTGCAGAGAGGAAGAGGCCGGCGGAGAGGAGCCGGGAGCTGGAGTCAGAGGGAGCTGCCCTGAGTAAGGAAGAGAGTGCCGTCTCGGAGAGGAGGGCCGTGGGAGAAGTGCAAGGAGGTGGGAGCTCAGGGGAGTGGTTGGGAGAGAACTCCTGCACGGAAAGCAAGCAGGCGAGCGAAGAGGTGAACATGTCAATGGGGATACAAGCCTGCAAGGAAGGAGGAGTGCAGGGCACCTCTGTGGAGGACATGCATCAGGAGGCAGTGATCAAGGTGGAGGATGAGAGAGGGGATAGCAAGGAAGAGGAAAAGGAGGCTGTAGTGGCACAGTGCCACCCGCTGGGCAGGAGGACCCGACACAGCCTCTCCACTGGTAAGCACTTGATACGGCTCAAACCCCATTCAGATAGGCATGAGGCTGGACAAGGGTATGCCATCGCTGCTGCCGGCTCTCTCTGCAGCGAGGTGGGCGGAGAATGCGGATGGCGGCGTCCTGGAGCTGCGGAAGAGGCGGATCTCCCTTGGACAGTCCACACCCTCGAAGAGAAGCAAGTCAGACGGCGCTGCAGGTGAGAGCCGCTGAGGCAGTGTGCTCTGTTAGGCCGTACAGCAGCCTACCCTGTGAGATGCTCCTGACTCCTGCCATCCCCCCAAGCAGTGGCCTGCGCCCCCCCCACCTGAATTAGACACAGATGCTATATCGTTTAGCTGACTTGGTCACTGTCTGGGTTTACAGTATATCTCTGTCAATACTGCAATTAATCAATATATATGATTCAATTTGTCGCAATGTTTCATCAATATTTTGGCCCATTGATTTATCACAGGACAGTTTAATACCAGCAAATGACGAATGTTTTATTTTGAAAATTTTTTTTTGATATTTGCTGATTAAAAGTATGTTATTTATGAGGTCCTTGCTAAGGGCATGTAGTGCTAAGGGTACAATGGTAATATTCTGATGCATTGAATCGTGACACTGGTATTATGGGTTAGTTGGCAATGCCCAGTCCTAGTTCATGAAGACACTTTGCAAATGACTGTCATCGTCGTTGTGGGGGGGGGGGGGGGGGGGGGGGGGGGGGGGGGGGGGGGGGGGGGGGGGGGGGGGGGGG
>JAODUD010000127.1:9060901-9077380 GCA_026784285.1 Stomatorhinus walkeri
AACAGATATTTATCACATTATGGGGACATTGTGTCCCCATAAGGATAGGTATACCCGCTCACACGCACACACACACAAGCACATGCAGCCTGAGGTAAGATTTAAACCACACATGAAAGATCATGCGTTATTTCATCAGAGTTGTAGCTGGAAACCCTGGATACTCTTCTAGGCATGTTCTGAAGCCCTGTATGTCCTTGCAAGATGTGAAGAATGCGATTGGGATTAATTTCAATAGGCAATGGATTGGGTTATGGCTTGTCAATCATGGAGGGAACAATGAATATTCATAAATGAAATTATGCCCAGACATCAGACTTACAATGGGGACACCTGGTCTATTTTGGCTTCTAATCTGGAAACTGAGATGAAATTGACTGCTGGACTGTGCTCTCTTCAGATGTTCAGAAAAACTGACAGGATGTACTACTGAGAGGGGCCCCGTTTATACTGCAACCTGAAATACCCCTTTCTGGACCATTTGAGGCCATTCGAATTAAGCCATTGGCTTATTTTAGTGCAATTACGATTACTATTAAACCTCAGTCGACAACTAACATGTCTGGTCTAACACGATTTAGTCTATGCAATCAAAGCAAAAGCAATAACTAATTAGCAGCTTTGCTGGACTGTAGCAGGGCATTCATCTTTCAGATTACATGGATGACTGCCAACTGACTTCTCGCTGAAATTTTTAGTAATTGCATCAGAATAGCTTTCTAATTTTCACCTCTGTTCTTGTTTTATATGTAGCTTACATCACGTTCTTTCACTGCTATTTCTTATTTCATAATAATTAAAAATAAAAATAAATAAATAAATCACAGTCGGGCAATATATGTGTCCCTTTGATCCTTGGTTGGAGTTTAAAATTTTTTTTTACACAAAAATTTTCTGGGGGCAAAATGAAAAGTGATTGGTACAGAGAGATTGAAGACATCCGATTGGTTGGTCCCACTCCCTTCTACCTCTACCTCTCATTCTGATATATCCAAGCTGACAACGATCGACAGCTCTTATCGGTAAGTGACACCGAACATAAAAATGTGCTGCACGTCTGGCAGCCCCGTCGACATTGCCTTAAAGCACAAATAAACACTGCTCAGATAGCAATGCACTTCTTGATATGGGATGAGCGTACGCTTAAGGATGCCTGTCATTGTCCTGCCTTGGGCACATTATGTAACACCCAGCCTGTGACACATAACGTTGTATAAGAAAATGTTTAAGGACAAGCAACATAATGTTAAATATTAATACACTGAGAAGCCAAAGGAAGAAGATACAGGGGGTGCTTTGTAGTGTTGGTCTCTGAGTAACTCACATACTGTTCATACCCCATTCAGCCACTGACATCTTACTGGGGGGGAGTTTACTAGCCTTCACTCCGAGTGTCTGGCATCTGCACGTTCTCTCCATGTCACGTGGGTCTCCTACAGCAGTCCAAAGACAATCACTTAGTGTAGCTGGTGTCTATATTGCCCGCAGCGTGTGTCAGTTGCACGTGCCCTGTGATGGACTGGCATCCCGTCCAGGGAGGATAAGTGCCAGGGCCACCCTGTAACTCTGAGCAGGACACTGATGGATGGATAGTTGGATAAACTGATGGTAGTGTGTGTGTGTATGTGCCCTGTAATTGGCTGGAACATTATCCAGGGAATACTTACATACTATTATTCCTATATATTATTCATTCAAAGTAAGTAAACTTTCAAAATATTAAATTGATAGCTAAATAACTGAGGTGACCTTTCCAGTGTTTCATGGTTGACTATAATTCTGGGAACAATTTCCCCAAAATAAATCCCTCCAAGCTCTCTGGTCAGGTGCTCGAGTGGCGACTTCAGTCATTATGCAAAGTCGTGTTACTCACCGAGTTAATATTTGACTATGTTTGCAGACATAGAAATCCCCTCTGCGTATTTTCCAGCAGAAATGGTGTATTATCTTTCTCCTTTTCATCTGGAATTCGTAACACCACATTCCTGACAAAAAAAACTTCAGTAAGCTGCTAGAGGATTCTGGTAAAGAAAAATCTTTATTATGGTTTTGTGTGCTTCACTTTAAAGTTCCAGGGTATGCTCAAGGTAAATGACAGATTAATTAGGAGGTCAGACCACCTGAATGAAACAAGCTATGTTCATTACCAGGCTCTTTGTACTGTGTGCTGACATGTCATATTATTTTTGTTTGACAGTGTCGCAGGTCTGTCAAAAACAATCAGAAACTTGTGCCTGCTTAGATTGGCTTCCTTGTTCTCTTGGTTTCATTGGATTGTTTTGTGTGAGGGTTGGGTTTGATAGATGGCCAATGATTTCCGGTCAGAGTTCTGCATCCTGCCCTCACGCAATGTGACCGCAGCCTATATGCTATAAGGCGGCTTACTTTGCCGAGTACCCTAATCCAGAGTCATTTTTAGCGTTCAGTCTTTGCTCAGTCTCTTTCGCTCACATTGTCCCTGTCTAAGTTTTATGGCCTTCTCTGGGATGATCTCCAGGGATGGATCTAACCAAACGCTGCTCCTCAGAGGTCAGCGCGTACTGTGCGAGGAAAGAAAACCATGGTCTACACGAAGTTAAACATCGCAACAAAAATTACGATAGCAGTTAAATATCCCCAAGATAACTAGTACCTGTATAAGTTCTGGGTAGTGCAGTGGTTGTTATTTTAATGATGCACCTCGAAGGTTGCAGGTTCAAATCCCCACCCCTCTGTACTTCCTTGCTTGCTTCGGTGTTCTTCCTCTCCCAGTCCAAATATATGGCTAGATGATCTGGTATCTCTATGTTGTGTTGTGTCCTGTCCAGTGCATCCTCTGGTTTGTGCCCAGTGCATCCTGGGATAGATGGATGGTGTAATTAAACACTGAATTACCTGCTTGGGCTAACAAATAGTACTTGAACCTAGTCCTTATTGCTGATTACCTCTTACACTTCACGAGCAGACAGCTGCCTTTTAATGAGGTGCTTAGCAGGGAACAATGGGCAAAATGTTTTTGGTAAATTAACAGAAATCTACACGTGAAAATGATACCTTTTAATAAAGAGATTACTTGCTTTATACTTAGTATTTTTAGTACAAATCGTTTCTGCGATTATGCAGATTTAACAGAAGGGTGGCATTTAAAAAAATTCAAATTGAATTTATATTAAAATAACTGTATAGCACAACAATTTCACATTTATGTGCTTGTGTTGGAAGGTTTTGCTATTAATGCCATTCCTACTGTACTGTGTACCAGTCTGCAAGATGCCCCGGACAAAACGCACCCAGGAGGTATGTGGAAAATGTAAATATAGTATTTGCATAAATACTTGGCAAGGCGGTCGTGCGGGTTTCTGGAGAAAAATAAACACAGTATAGCGTCTGACATTTCTATGGCTTGTGGGTACAAGGCTAATTGGTGGCTCAAAGAAGCTCCCCTTTGCTAAGAAGAGAATGCCACACTGCCAGCCCTCCTCCAGGGGGCGCTGATACACCAAACCCCCCCTCTAGTTGGTGTAATGCAGTGGTTCCCAAACTGGGGGGCGCAGAGGTATTGCGGAGGGGCGTACCAATGGGATAGCCTCAGGGGCATGTGCCACCATAAAATAATCTCTTTATATACTGGACGATTAAACAAATAAAGCAGTACAACATTACAGCAACTAACAATAAATAAACCACTAACTAGCATTTATGTAATTTATTTAAACTTTATTTTACCAGGTAAATGAACAGAAACCAGTTCTCACTGCTTTATGGGATATTCAGTAGAAATAGCAGAAAACGCACCGGAACTTCCTGGGATACAAACATCATACAAACGTCACGTTCTTCAGCCAATAAGGGCAAAGTTGTGTCGTCACGGAGGCTGTTCCACATGGAGGTAAATCTGTGTCATCAGAATTTTAATTTTATATGCCACTGAAATTCTAACATTGAATATTTATGCATTGGAAATATGCATCAGAAATTCGATGGTCCGAATTCACATGCAAAAATACGAGGTTAAAAATACAAAGACAACATTTCAATGTTGCTGGACTTTTATTTTTAAAGAATTGCTCTTTTTTCTCCCACAGTGGTGAAATTGCACCATTTGTATTTTGTAATTGCATTTGTTTCGCTCAATTAGAAAAGGGAGTTGTATTTCAAATAAAGTTTGAATCTGAACCTGTGTAGTTTGAATGGGGGAGCTCAATAATGGTCCTATCTAGAAAAAGGGGGCCCTGCAGAGAAAGTTTGGGAACCACTGCTGTAACCCAACCCAACGTGTTGTGAAGCAGTGTAATGCACAGTAACGTGCCATAAAGCAGAATAACATGATGTAAAGCAGTGTAATGCACAGTAACTTGCCATAAAGCAGAATAACATGATGTAAAGCAGTGTAATGCACAGTAACGTGCCATAAAGCAGAATAACATGATGTAAAGCAGTGTAATGTACAGTGATGTGCCATAAAGTAGAATAACATGATGTAAAGCAGTGTATTGTAGAGTGACAAAGTGTAACACAGAGTAACGTGGTGTAATGCAGTCTAATGCTGTGTAACGCAGAGTAATGTGGTGTAATGCAGTCTACTGTTGTGTAACACAGAGTAACGTGGTGTAATGCAGTCTAACTCAGTAAAACCCTGAGTGATATGGTGTAATGCAGTCTAACACTAATGCAAACTAATGTGGTGGAATGTAGTCCGTGTAGTGTAATGCAGTGTAACGCAAAGTGATGTGTTGTAATGCAGTATAACGCATGTGGTGAAATGCAGTCTAATGCTGTATAATGCAGTGATGTGTAATGCAGTTCAATGCAATGTAATGCAGACTCGTAGTGTAATGCATTCTAAAGCAGGTTAGCATGATGTAATACAGTGTATCACAGAGTAATGTAGTGGAATGTCACCTAACACTCTGGAACACCGAGTGACGTTTTGTAATGAAGCTTAACACAGTGTAATGTAGACTAGCATGGCGTAATACAGTGTGACTTAGAGTAACATGGTGGAATGCAGTGTAAGTTCACGGCCCACTCGAGTCACAGGGCCCCTGCAGTTGGTATTTCTAGTGTGGGCATCGGCTCCCTGCAGCTGGTACACTGGTAACTGTGGAGGTAGCGGTTGGGAAAGGCAGGGAAGTGGCACCAGCAGCTCAAAGCCGCACTGACAGGTCTGTCTGCTCTATTTCCGCAGCTCTCTGGATGGACCAGCAACCTGGTGGACATTGTGATGTCTCATCACTTCAGCACAGTGAGTGTCCATCGCTCTGTGTTTGCCAAGCCTTTTTAATCATATAGCCTTTTGATGCAGAACTACTCTAAGTGCAGGTAGAGCTCCTGCGCCATCATGCTGCTATAGTATATTATGGATGATATGCAATATTATGCACATGCAATTCTCACATCACAATGACCGCGATAGTCAACTGGGTTGAGATCTGAGTTTTTCATATTTTCATTTTAACGATAATTCCTTTTCAACATTATCTAGTATATGTTTTAAAAATCAGCTTAAAGTTTACCTCCCCGATTTTTGCATGAGCCCTGAATGCATTCTCTGTGACAATCATAATCATTGTCATCCTTGCTGTTTAAATCAGTCCTAATCAAGTTTGTGAGAAATTTATGTTGAACTCTGCATTGGTTTATAAATATCCCAATATTTATTGCAACAAAATCATATTGCAGTATTTGAATTTTTTGCAATATTCTGCAGCCCAAGTATATCCCAGGTATATTATAGTAAATACAGTGGTACTTCAGAACTCGAATTTAATCCGTTCAGAACCCCGGATCGAATCCTAAAAAGTTCGAATTGTGATTTAATTTTCCCCATACGAAATAATGGCCCCAAAAAATTACACCTAAATGTGTTTTTTTAGCATTCAAACACAAAATGAACTGGATAAAATACATTGTACTAAACACATCTAAGCACATTTATCAACAGTAATTTGTAAAGTAAGAAAATAAATGTGTAAAATGTGTAAAACAATGTGTAAAATAAAAAAAAAAACAATGTGTCCTGCCCCGATCGTCCGGGCCTTCCGTGTGCCACACCCCCTCGTTAACCCCATGTGGAATCCCTGTGTGATCAGCTCTTACTAGTTGTTGTCCGCGTTTCAGTTTGTTTCCCCAGTCCGGTCATTGTATTGTCCGTCCGCATTTTGCCTGCCCTACCTGCAACTAAACCTTGTATTCTCTGATACCCTGACGTCTGCGCCTTTGTCTCCGTTCCGTCCCCGCTCGGCAGGGCAATTTTATTATAATTAAACGTATTAATGGTTTATTATTAATATTAAAATAATTAATAAGAAATCTTTATTTTTAAATGTATTTTATTATATAATAATAATTACTGTTACTGTCCATCATTGTCTAATTGTATTTTTACTGTCAATATTTGTATTCAGTTAGTGTAAACATGCACATATGCTATCGCAGCGAATGCGAGGCTGAGATTGCAGCGTCACTCTTTGTTTCCACTGAGAGACATGCCACGTCACTCGTTTCCCCACGTGTACAAGTTATCTTAGGTCGGTGTTCATGGTTTGACTTCTGAGATTCAGATCGAGTTAATAATAATTATAATCATAATTTTTTTTCCTAACTGGCTGATTCGACTTTTAAGAAGTATGAGTTTGAGAACTGAGGTACCGCTGTACTTTTTTATTTCTTAACATGCCATCCTGTTCTTATGGTTCTTCCAAGCAAATTGCAGTTAAAGCTTGGATCTTTTCATTTGTCCCTGCATCCGTTATTACTACTTTAAAGCTTGTTTATCATTGTTTTCTGAATTTCCAACATTTTACGAGACGGTAGTTGTATTGTGTTTCAGAGGCAGACTATTTACATGATCGATCCACAGAAAAAGCATTTATGAGTCTCATGTCAATGGAGCAAAAAAGGACCCCAGCTGGTTTAGTACTTTGGGTACTGGTACTTGAATAGAAGTCAATGGAAAAAGGATAGTACCGAAAACATATCACCAAACAATAGTACCAGGTGCAGTGGAAAAGTGCCCTTTATCATCGCAGAAGGTCTCCTCCCTTTGTCCTGGTGTCATTGCCTGTAGCTGTCTCTCCGCGGGGGCTGCACTGGCAGGGGCTCCGTAGGACCAATCTGACAATGTTCCCGTCACCAGAGTAATGCAGTCAAACACAGTCAAAGAGAAAACATCACGTCAAGCCTGAAAGTCTGGTCATTCCTCGGTCTAGATTGACATACTGTCCAACGGTATGTAGTTCTTTCAGTCTGAAATTAAGTATGCGCTTGCAATCTATTGCCTTCACTATTAATGCATGCCTGTACATGCTTAGCATTATCTGATTATAAAACCCAAGTTTTTGTGGCTGAGCTGAGCCCAGGGAACAGGATAATTACTTGAACTTTAGCTGAAGCCCCGCAGTGTAAACCTGATGGTATTTAGATGCTGTTCTGTGAGATTAGTTAATACCACAGCAACTAATCAATCATTAACTCGTGATGGTTGCCAAGCTTTTTATTTAGTACATATTAATCTAGTTGCAGTATATATGTTGGTATTATTGCCAAAGGACTGTGTGCTTTCTTTAAGGCATTGTTAACCCCCTAGAGAGCTTTCTCCTTCTTTGTACATGTTCAGTGATTATTTTGTTGATACAAAGTGCAGAGTTATTAAAAATTGAGGAAAGAGAAAAATACTGCAATGCAGCAGCTGGTGTCTTTACTATGAACAGCGTATGAACTGGCAGTGTTTCCTGCTGCTGCCAGCACCAGTTGTGCACTGTCAGCCACCATCAGGAACCACCATCAACCGGCAAGACATCCTCGCTGGGGGACAGCAAGCCGCTGAGGGCTCGTCAGCGCCCCCTGCAGCCTGGCTCCACCTGCGACATTATTACCTCCATGAGGTTTTGCCAGTTTACATGCCTGCCTGCTCTGGCCACTCTTCAGCCTGTGTGTTAGGTGGCCCCCTGCTGGTGGGCTTCTTATTGCAGGAATAATGTGACTCCTGCCAGTGTGTCGTTCATCCGTTGTCACATTTGGCCGCAGAGAGTCTTCATGCCACCCGGCTTTTCTTCCTCGTATTATTTGTCCATGTGAGTTTTTCTACCCCCCCAAGGACGAGCTAACACAGAACCAGGAGCTGATCCAGACCTACCGTCTGCACATCGCACAGGACATCAACCAGGACAACCTGAGCCTCTTCTGTACCTCCTATAACAGGTAAGGCAGGCAGCCCATGAGCCTTCAGCCTGAAAGCATGAGCGCTTACAGTGGCGCCCCCTTGACAAGCTCTTCTCCCATTTACAAGCCGTCGCGATCTGGAGATCGAGAGGCCCATTCCTGGCCTCAACGAGAACGTCACCACCCTGACGTAAGTCACGCCCGGATGCTCACGAGCGCCCCTGGCTGCCTTTCCTCAGCCCCACGTCCTCACGCCACCCCTCTCTGCTGCCCTTGTAGGTGTCCCGCCCTGCTGGTGGTTGGTGACACTTCCCCAGCTGTGGAGGCAGTGGTATGTTTCACCATGACGTCCAGTAAATAGAAGGAACTGAAGAATTTGCGTAAATCTAGAGTATTTCTGTATAGTGCCTTTATCTAAGAAATTTGAGGTATTGTTCATAAGTATGGCCACTCTGCCCTTTGCAATGCTATCCTGTTCATTTGCTGAGTCTCTAATCATCATGCCCTCATTTCCTGTGTGCAGGTTGAGTGTAACTCTAGGTTAAACCCAACAAAAACTACCTTATTAAAGGTGAGTGGACTTTGTGACTTTGTTTCATGGTGTGGCTGGTAATGTGTGGGGTGTTCCAGTGTGCTCCTGATTCTTCAGGTTTGGTGGGCTCAGCTCTGCACGCGGTTCGCTGACGGGACGGTGACCCTGTCCCTCTCAGCTCTGCACGCGGTTCGCTGACGGGACGGTGACCCTGTCCCTCTCAGCATTGTTGGAGTAAGGCGGTGTCTCATGTGCTTGTCCATCTCTCCTGCAGATGGCCGACTGTGGGGGCCTGCCTCAGGTTGTCCAGGTGAGTGTGCCATGAGCGTGACACGCAGTCTCCTCGTACCGCTGTCCCGCGCAGTCTCCATGCCCTCTGCTGGAACTGTCATGTCATCCATTCCATGCCATGGGCTCCCCTTATAAGCTTGTTTATAGCTCACTGAAGTAGTTGTATGGCTCTGCTGGATGGTATGTACCCAGTATAGTCCTGAAAGGCTTTTCAGTGTGGGGTCCACTGCGAGGCCTGTTGTCATGGACACGGATTAGCAGCACCTCGTGGTGGTGGTGGGGGGAGGGGGGTCAAAGGCAGTTCTAATCGAGGCCTTTAATGAGATGGAGCAGTGGGGGACACCTGCTCACCCCTGGTCTACAGCCTCCCTCCCCCATTCATTAGTAACTATCTTTGCTTTTCTAACCTTTTCTATTATCTATTGTACTGTTAGTGTATGAGGCAATCTGGGCTGGGGCCTCAAACACATGACCTTCTGGTCACAGGTCCAGTCCTCAAGCACCCAGGCGTAACCCATCTCTCTCTTTCAGCCTGGCAAGCTCACCGAAGCCTTCAAGTACTTTGTCCAGGGGATGGGCTACAGTAAGTATCCGCCCCACTTCCCTCTGTCTGGCCGCGACGCACCATTCTTCTGGATGCTTCGCCAGAGTGGAGCCCTTTGTTTTCCGTAATGTCGTTTGCTTGGTCTGAATAGTCTAACATGATGGTCGATTCTCCTGTTTTTTCCTTTGTCAAAATGTCTCGTCTTCTGTGCCTTGTTTAAAGCCACCACCCCAATGCTGAGGTATAAATGAAAGCCCTCCCCTCCCCTGCAAATATGGCAGCCCAGCCCTCTGAGGTTTGTGTTGGGATGTAAACCCTCCTTCTGAAGCGTGTGTGGGCTTCAGCCCCCTCCCCCCAGGCTCTGTGTGCACTCCTCCTCATTTCAGGCGCTTTGGGCTGTAAACCTGCCCCCCTAGCGGTGCCTCTCAGCCTTGATGTTCCCCCATGCAGCCTGGCAGCCTCTACCAGCTCGTACGCCACGGCTACCGGTCTGACCGGGTCGTGAGAAAAGCACCAGGCTGTAGTGAAGTGGCTGTTTGTTCCCCTGTGTGCCGTGCAGTGGGCTTAGGGGAGGAGGCTTTCCCATCAGGCCGAGCACGGCGCCTCCAAGCGTTTGTGACACCGGTCACGACCGAGGGGAGTGTTGCACCAGACACCCCCACAAACCTGGTCTTTGTGTTTCTTCACATGCTGTTCACAGAGGCACCTTTATAAGCCTAGAATCAAGGACAAACCGCACTGGAATACAAACTAAGAAGATGTCAGACCTCTCGGAGGCGTGAGCTGTGCTGCATTGGCTCTCTCCCAGCCTAAAGACACAGAGAGACGTTTCCAACCTGTCAGCCCGTCATTGTCCCTGGTTGCAGCCTGGAAGGTCACATGTCATTGCTGGCTGTTCCTTTTAGCACAGAAGGAGGCGCTCTCAAGCTGTAGCATTAGGGCACTGATGGCACTTTTATTTCTGCATATTTACGGTATGAATGTTGCCATGATGAACAGGTTATGTTGCGCAGTGAAAGCATTTCGGTGTATGCTGTCCTCTTGGGCTCTTTGTTCAGCCTGGGGTGTCAGGCTGTGAATTTAAATGCAGCTCAGCGTGGACATGGTACTGCAGCTGGCTGCTTCAAGGAGTCTTTGCTCTGTCATGTGACCTAATGGAAAAGGCACTAGCCTCCTAAGCCATAGGTTGTGGGTGTGAGTCCCACCTGCAGTGTTTCCTGACACTGCTTTCTGAGACATGTGCACGCTGCTGGAGAAAAGCGTCTGCCCAATGCATAAATGTAAAATGCAAATGTGACCCTAGGGTAGGAGCAAACGGTCTGCCTCTATGGCCACCAGAGTGCTGGGAGGACAGGCTAGGGAGCCCCCTGGCCTCCCACTTGGTGCGGGCCACAGTCCGCGACCCAGGTGTCCAGCAGGGCCGCGATATTTTAATCCCTGGGCTGGATTAGCCAGGGATCAGGGTCTATGTTTTGCCGCAGTAGATCTGTAAGAACATGGGCCGGGGGTATGCAGTGCACTCTGCTTACCGTGCCAGTGGGCCGTCATGTGACAAAGGACTTAGCACAGTAGTTCGGGTCCATGATGACGATCTTGTCTTAATGGCTGTCTCTATTGTTCCTCCCTCTCTCTCCCTCCGTCTCTCTCTCTCTCTCTCTCTCTCTCTCTCTCTCTCTCTCTCTCCTGCGTTCACGCGAACAGTCCCTTATGTTCAGCTCAGCCACCTGAACAACGACACAGGTACCAGGACCAGCGGCGGGTCACGGTGCTGCTCGCTGCTGCCCCCTTCAGGCACTCAGCTGCCTGCTGCCCCGCTGCCGCCTAGCCCTTTCCTCATCCTTGGTTTCTGTTCTGTGCTGCATGCGCTGTGTCCACGGATTTAAGGCTCTCCAGACCCATTGTGGCTTTGCGTGCACCACCTTAAAGCCAGAGCTTCTGTCTGCGTGTCTCAGTCCTGAGTGCTCTTTCCGTCTCCGGCACTTTGGTTTCAGTTTATTCATGCATTGTTACCATCAATATTAGTATTTCCAGGCACTGCTGTTGTTTTGTTTTTTTAGTTCTGCTGTAGGACTGCATGTTTCACTTATTCCCTGCAGATTTACCCACAGTAGCACAATTGATATTATATCAATATAATATTGTCAGTGATTCAGTATGCATAGCAGTACTGGTATCAGGTGTAATCGATCCTGGGTGGGGAAGGGCAAGTTAAGTACTAACATGCCAGTGTCATTCCATCATGTCGGCCCCGCTGTTAGGGGAGCAAGCGACTCACTCTCTTGCTCTCTGTCTCCCCCAGTGGCCTCAGCGGGAATGACGCGGCTGGCTCGCTCCCGCACCCAGTCCTCCTCCAGCGTGAGCTCTGGCGAGGGCAGCCGCAGCCACACCCATGGCCAGCTGGATGGCACTCTTGACAACCAGGCCCAGCCCCAGACCATGGAGGTGTCCTGCTAGACGTGGCCCCGCCCCTTCAGTGCCCCCCTTCCCCCGCTCCCCCGCTGTATCAAGAAGGGGCTGTAATGTATCGTGTAACACATATAGACAGGTACCTACGTAAATGTATTCATACACCAAGCTGAACGTCACAAGCTGAAAGAGCGTAGAAATCAGAGTAATGTTTAGTTTAAATGCGAAGCCCAGAGCTGATGGCGGCACGCTGGCGCCCTCGGGTGGTCAGGTGACCTGTAGCGGTTCTGAATTTTACTCCTCACTCTGCCAGTGCATCATTTAACATTTCAATTGTCTTTTATATGATGAGTTGGAGATTTAGCACAGGGCAGATTCGTGATTGTTTGGGTCTGGGGGGCGGGTCTGGGGGGACGGGTCTGGGAGGGACATCAGCGTCCCCCTGGATCTCAAACCCACTAGAGGTGCCAGTTGTGGCTTGCCCGCACACTGGGTGAATGACGGCAGCGTCAGTCTCCCAGAGCATTTCACAGAGTTTCAGTGCAGCCGCTCGGTGGTCCTTCCTCAGCACGGGTCGGGAAGGCCGTCCGTTGGATTCTGTTCCACTTTCCATCCAGCAAACACCCCCTCACGCGCGCACATTTGTACTGCCTTTTTTTAATGGTAATCTTCGTGTTTGTCTTAACGTAATCCTGTGAGCATCTCCTCTCACCCCGTCTGCTGCGTGGCTTTCTCCGTAGCTCTAACCGCGACCCTCCAGCGGACCGGCCGGACCATAGGTGGTCAGCGATTGGCCGTCGTTCCGGTGCCTGTTGTAGGGGAGTCCCGCCTTCTCCAAGCTGCTCGCATGTAACAGGCCTGATAGTTTGGTAGGTACTCAGTTCATAGGTTTGTAGTTCACACACTGTAGTGTGTAGAACATATCGACGTCACAGAATGGTTTAGTACGCAGTCATCTGCTCAAAACGGAGAAATCGGAGAGCAGGAGAAGTCAATAAAGGAGCTTCCGTGTAGTAATGCAAACACTGATGCCAGCACAGGCACCCTGTTGAGGTGGAAAAGGGTACGAGGAACTTCAGGACAAAGACCTTCAAACTCTGGAAGATGGTCTGTCTATCAGCATCCAGGGAATCTGATATTGTGGTTCTGTGAGCGACTATTACGATGATTTCAGCATTTGTCCACGTCCGGTATGAGAAATGTGAAAGGGTTTGCCAGTGGGATCTGCTAGAGCTCTTCATCTGAAGTGCGCCTCCTTCAGGTCGCATCCAGTTGTGTCGAGTGTTTTTAATCATACATTTAACTGGATTCTGACAGCATTCGGTGGTTTCTAGTAGTTTTGTTGTCCCTCAACTCACATGTTAATACATCTCTGTGTTGATGCTAAAGTGTGTTTCACGCCCCCTAGAGGGGAGATGTAAGCTCTCACCATCCGCTGCCTTTTGTCTTTGTACTGACTGCTCAATAAAACTAGGTTCAAAGTGCAGTATGTCTGTGTGCGTCTCTGTCTCTCTTGGGTATGTGTTTGTTCTCTGGCTCATGCTGACATTGCTGAGAAAGGCCATCTCTCTGTGCAGTGAAATCTGCTGTTTAGGACACTGTGGTGTAATTGCCTAAAAGGATGGTTCAGCTCCAGTTTACCAGGCCAAAGGAAGGTCTCCCGTACCCCATTCAGCCACTTTACACTGGGCTCCTGTGCTTGTCGTTGGCAATTCTATCGTTTTTAATGGAATATTTTTGGTGTCTGATACAGAAATTAATGAATCAACATGAAGATCAAGGGGAAACATATCAAATGACGCATCATGTTCTGGGTCACTATGCACCAATCTCAAATCTCATGGCTAAGACATTAACCGAGGGACCCCATCCTGATGTAGACACCAAATTTCTACATTTAGTCTGAATTTGAAGTACTCCGTTCCAAAGGTTGTTCCAGTTCAACGGAGATACACTCACACAACTAGTTACTGTGATGAGTTGTGATCATGTAGAGCAAGAGTTTCCATTTACCATTGATCGGAATCAGCTGACTGTAGCAGACTTCCTGGCAGCCAATCACAGCCCAGTTCTCCTTATGCTGCGATTGATCTTCCATGACGCACTGGAGAGGGGAGAAACTCTCCCCTTACCCCGTTACTTAGAATGAATCAAGAGGACCTCATCCCTAACGGGGGAGGTACTCACATTGGTAAACAAGTTATTTTTAACACTTGGAACACTGCTTTGTGAAGAAACTTTGAATAAATAAGAAAACAAGAAGATGAGTTGACATGTAGTTAGGGTGTGATGCTGTGATGGAGAACACTTATAGTCATAGCAACACTGAAGGCTTTACACCTGGTCACCCTGGAGATGGGACCATGTGAGGGGCTCCAGGAGAAGGAGCATCCACCTTCAAACATCAGTAGACCCGCTGTGGATGGATTAAGGATTCTGCTTCATCATTGCGCGAGGGGGTCGTGCAATTCAGTGGTGGCCTCTGTAAATGATATAAGTAACATACATTCATATATACTTACATATTGCAGTAATAATAATAATAATAATAATCAATCCTTTATTTATCCCCATGGGGAAATTCCTTTTTATGCCTCCCTCAACTTGCTCTAATCTAACATAGTATAAAATAAATATGCATAAAACCATAAATATATGGAATATGTAGGCTGGTTTATTTTTAGAAAACTGCCATCAAAATTAAGAATATCCACACATTGCCTGTTAGTGAACATATTATATTTATTGACATTTTTAATAAAAATACTTGATGAGGAAGCTGTTTTTCTTGAATTGTGGGTCCCAAGTTCACAGACAGTACAGACTGATTCAGTTCTGGACAGTTTAAATACTTTGCAGTGGGTCTTTCATGTATCCAGTGTGTCCTAAAGTGGCCTGGTCAGCTTCCTGAGAGGGAGCTCTTGCCCATGTTTGTAGTTGAACAGGCCTGAGGACGTGGACTGCTCAGCTTCCCTCGCGCTCAAAATGTTCTTCCTGATAGAGTGTTTGAGGTGACTCGTTTAGGTGTCACAATTGCTGACAATTGGCATTGAATCCTTTAGTGAAATATGACAGCTGTATGATTGCTTATAGACAGTGAGGAGTGTTCATGAAGCTGAATGGAGATGCGTGACCATCTTTGTTCAACCCCCGCAAGGAGAAACTGCCCCAGTTTAAAGCTACTGGGACCACTCCAGATGATGTTCATGGGAGCAAATAGGCTCAATTTAGTCACTTGAGATTTGTGCCACACACCCCCTCTTCATACACAACGAGAGGGGATGGAGGAGGAAGGACTTTTATTTACTATCGATCAGAATCAGCTGGCTGTAGCAAACTGCCAGGCTACATGTGACGTGTGCGGGCCCTGACTTCCTGGTAGCCAATCACAGCCCAGTTCCGCACAAGTTGAGTTTGACCTTCCATGACACACCTGAGAATGAACCATTAGACCTCAGCAAGGGAAGGAAATCATGTTGGCACACAGTCCTTTCTAACGTCTCCTGAATAAATGGTCATAAATGGTAATAAAACGACAAGAAGTGATTATCCAAGAGCTTTGCAACTGTGGGTGCTTCAGATGTTGCCATGTGCAGGGGCTTAGGGTGGTCCGGGAATGACATCTGGTACTGCATGATGTAATCAAGTCGCCCAGAATCAGGCTGGACTAGTTCAGAAAGGCCATCTCACATGTTAAGTGTATTCACATTCTTTAAATAGTATGGAGCAGCTTTATCAGTTTGCCTATCAAGTTTACTCACTTTTCAGGCTAATTCACTAGTTACTAGATACTACTGTGTAATCTGAAGTAAAATCCTGGCATCACCAGGGGAAGACTTCACATACGGCAGGTGTAGATAGCTGCCTGGGCCCTCAAAAGACCCTATGAAGACAGAATTTCCAGAAGTTACATTTATGGATATAGGATAATATAATCATTTAAATTATGGCAACCTGTCTGTTATTGAGGCAGTGTGGTGGTTCGCAATGTTGTCTCACACCTCTAGGATCAGGGTTTGAGTCTCCACCAAGGCTCCGTGTCATCATGGGGTTTACTCTGGGTAGTCTGGTTTCTCCCCACAGTCCAAAAATACACGAAAATGGATTGGTGATACCAAATTACCCATAGGTGTCAGTGAATGGTGTGAGAGTGTGTGCGTGTGAGTGAATGGTGTGAGAGTGCCCCCCATCCTGGGTTATTCCCTGCCTTGTGTCCACAGCTTCTGGGATAGGAACCCCCACAACCCTGAATTGGACAAGCGGGTTCAGAAAATGGATGGATGGATATCTGTTTTTTGCATTTTTAGCAACAGCTTTCAGGATAGACAACACTGCCCACCATCCCTGCTGTAATAGACTATTCCTACTTTGAAACAACACTTCTCAAACACTTTTTTTACATATGTAAAAATTCATAGCCTCGGGGGTAGCGTAAGTCATAATATAGGCTGTCCTAGGCGAAAGCCTAGGGCTGTGGCAAAATAGGGGACAGTTAGAATTCTTAAATTTGGCCAATCATTTTGCCCTCACAATGCCCCCCTCTCTCCAATCAGCAGATTTTACC
>JAODUD010000127.1:9084780-9116885 GCA_026784285.1 Stomatorhinus walkeri
CCTATAGGGCCTCTGATGGAAACATGGAGGGAGGGCGTTTGGCTGCCAAGGGCCCTTGAATTGTGGTGGTGGTGGTGCTGGTGGTGGGGGGGGCTCACAAACGTTTTGCCCAGGGGTCCACACAACCCATAATCCGTCCCTGGATACCAGGAAGGTCTGAGGAGACAACCCTGCTTTTTACCAGCTCTGTGACACAGGGTTGCCAATTTTGGTCAGCTGTCTGGAATGAGATTTTCAATTCAAATAATAAAATTATTACATGTATTACAGTTTTATTACCTTATAAATAGTCTGTAGCGTTTGCAAACAGCCCAAAGCTTTCAATGTAGCTAATTTTAGCTTTTTAATGAAATGATATAAATTTGCCGTAAGATTGCTTGCGTGAGCGTGAGAGTCAGAAAACGTGAGTGTCACGCCAGATGTGTGAGAGTTGGCAGCCCGGCTGACCGCTGCTCTGATGTCAGACTGACTTATACCACTCAGATGAGGGTGGCTTGTTGAATCTGCTGCAGGGATGCACACCAAAAGCAGAACTGAACATATGTAAAGAAGGAATTCGGATTATGATGTTAACTCCTCTTCCTGTTTGCTAGAAATATACAGTATATTCAAAAGCAAGTTGGCTCCAGCCGCTAAATGGGGAGGCTCTCAGGGGGCTTCCTGAATGAGGAGGTGCTCAACATGTCTGACTCTGCCTTGTGGTTATTGAAGTGCAGGAAGTAGGTTATCAGGTTCAGCTGGTACAGCCGTCACTGCTGATTCTTCATAAATCAGTAGCATCCTGGTTCATTGGGCAATTTCTCACACAGCATGCCAAATTCCTGCTGAATTTCAGCTTCAGTTTCTCTCTTGCTTGGTTTTGCTAGTACCCAACTCTGATGCATCTGACACGAAACACGCATCACAAACACAAAATCTATATTATTCCATCTGCTGTTATTATTCCATTATAAACATAAAATTAGCTACATCAAAAGCATTGGGGTAGTTTGCAAACCCTACAGGCTATTTACATGGTAATAAAACTGTAATACATGTAATAATTTTATTACTTGAATTGAAATCTCATTCCAGACAGCTGACCAAAGTTGGCAACCCTGTGTCACAGAGCTGGTAAAAAGCAGGGTTGTCTCCTCAGAACCTCCTGGTATCGCACAGACGTTTGTTGCGGGGTGAACGCCTAATGGTTTCACACACACACACACACACACCTGTATTTAAACATGGGAACCAGGCCCACAGCTGTCATGTTCACAATGTCAATGAGCACATGGCTCTAAGGTCATTCTGGTGCACCTTACTGGAATAGTAGTTACCGTGTAGATCCAGATGTAAACGGCACTGAAGGTAAAACTCAGGGAAAATGTTTACTTTGCCGGACTGGGATGTTTATGCAGCACAAGCCAGCATTGATCACATCGTTGCAGTACATTTCATCCAGTCCATCCAAATAGGCGTTCTACAGTGGTCTCTTGTCCCGCCTGCTACAGACCTGTACCAGCCCGTGGTGGTATCCCTGTATAACTACCCCTCCTTGGAAGGGACGGCAGAGGGTGGCATCACGCTGGGGGAGAGACTCGACATCCTGTCAGAGTAAGAAGTGACGCCATCCAAAAGTCAATCCCCCAGGCAATGAGAGCGGTTTTTAACCACTAAACCTGATGTGGCCTCATCCAGCACAGTCTTAATATAAATTATAAGCATGACCCTCTTGGTCTGCAGACTTGTTAGAGGAGCACACCTTATACACAGCATCCATCTACAGCCACATGATTTCCCTTACAGACACAGCAGCCATTGTTTGAACATGTGGGCTTGAGACAATGAGCTGTTCTGCCACCTGCAGGACGGGGGCAATGCCGGGCTGGGCCTCGGAGGCTGAACTCCCCCGCCCACTTGGGTCATGTGTGACAGGCTGAAGCTTTCGTTTGCTCATGGAAATTCTCATTCAAGCATTTGCTCCACAGAAGAATCAGTTCATTTACGATCTGGCAGAGGAACCATAATAGTTATATGACTGCATGACGTCAGCCCAGAAAAGCTCCAGTTCCCTCTGTGTTTCTCTCTTTTCCTCCATTATGTCTTTGATTTATGTCAGTGTTTTGCAAACAAAAGGTCTGTGCCTTGACTTTTAAAGCCTTGACGTGGGTGCTGAGATGTATTTAGAGGTTTGTGGATCCTGGTTTCTGATTGGCCTGTCTGTCACAGTGAAGGTGATTGGTGGAAGGTGAGCTCAACAGCGACGGGCAGGCAGTGTTACATCCCCAGCAGCTACACTGCTAAGGTCTTCCATGGGTGAGTCACAGCTCAAGGTTATCGAAAGTTAGCGCTACCAAGGCCGCCCTGCACTGACGCTCCCTATTGGCTGCTCTGTTTCCCTACAGGTGGCTTTTTGACGGCATCACTCGGGAAAAAGCTGAGCAGCTGCTGCTTCAGCCCCACAACCAGCCTGGCTCCTTCATGGTCCGAACGAGCCCAACCCACATCGGTGAGGCCCCAGCATTGCAGCAGTCAGGACGCTCGCAAAGCCTGCGACAGCATTCAGGAGTTAAATCTGCAGTCAAGATTTAATGTGCCACACAATTATTATCCCGCTTGTGGATCTGATGTCACTGAAATGCAATCATGTTTGACTGCATTCACAGTGGCTAAAGTGAGCAGAGCCAAATGACAGACATTCAGGTGCCTCTTTCAACAATGTTTAAAAACACAAACAGGAAAACTGAGTAAAGATCAGTCTGCAGCCGGTGCAGTGGATCAGAACAAACTCATTAATTGGACTCTTACACTGATTGTCCAGTTGGTTAAAAGGATTCATGCCAAACTTTATTGATCCCAGAATTTTCCACATGGGATCAATAAGCGTCATCTTATCTTAGCTTAAGGTCCATTACTCAGTACAAATCCCTACAGAAAGGCTACTTGCTTATGTGACACACGGTGAATCTGATCACTGTCCCCCCCCGGGTAGGAAACTACTCCCTCTCCGTGCGCCGTGACACAAACCCCTCTGGCAGATCGGTGAAGCACTACCGCATCGACCGTCTGCCGAATGGCTGGTTCTACATCTCGCCAGGGACAACCTTCCCCTCGCTGTCCCAGCTGGTTGAACATTACTCAGGTGGGTATGGCCTCCTCTCTCCCCAGGGGAAAGCACAAAAAGAACACAACTACAAAAACAGGGCAGGCCGCCACCCACGCCCAATCTGCAGTGCAGCTTTTTCACTGCAGAGGGAGAAGCACAGAGACAGAACCTTTGAAGCCCTGAGCCTGTGGACTCTCCCGCCATGAGAGCTCTGGCTGTTTGTTGGTTGTACTGAGAAATCAGCCTTAATGCCAAACATGTGGCACAGCACAGCACAGCACATTTTACCCCTTTAGCAGCATACCTCCAAAGGGGCTGGCGAAAAGCATTCCCTAATCTCTAAACTACGCCGATCCCATTGATTCCTAGACAATTTCACGAGTATCAGTTACCTACAGCCAATCACAGAAATGGACCGTCCTTCCTAACCAAATACATGCCCCCACAGAGGTCAGCGGGTCTCTCTGCTGGCCCCTTCGGGAGCCCTGCTTTATACGGGGCTACAACAACGTCCCTGTGATAAGAGGAACTCCACCCCCACCTGTCAGGAAACCCCCACTCAACTGGAACGAGGTGGATAGGTAAGATCCTGCCTAGGGGCCCCTGTCTCGTCTGGATGGAGAACCCCTTTCATCTTTGACCTTTCATGGTGATGTGGGGTGCCAGCGTCGCTCGCCTTCCATGTGACATTCGGGGGTTTTCGTCTTACTTGACTTTTCCTGTTTTTCTGTGTCTCCCACGCCGTGTGGGCATGTGACTGTAAGTGGGTGCGTCGCTACTCCGTTATCTGCTCGGCCACTTCTAAGGGCCGCCGTTCACGCGCCACCTCTGTCCTCAGCACCATGATCTTCGGTCAGAACGAAGGAGACCCTGGAGAGAACCCGATGAGCGAGGGACTGCGAGAGGCCATCACCTCCTACCTGCTGCTGACGGAGGAAACCAGGTGTGAAACCTGCAATGGCTGGGATACCTGAGGGACCGAGCAGCCACACCAGCTCCATGTGCCAGAAAGACTGTGCTGCGCCACCATCGATCCCCACCGGGGGGCGCATATGTGTCTGGGGTGGGGGGGGGGTTGCTGTGACTATTTTGCTGCCCCTTCCTGTTCGGGACTGCAGGAGAAGGGTCTTTCAGGGCCAGAATGCCTTCCAGTGCTATACAGGGTCTCGATACAAAGACTGAGATCACTTGAGGCCAGCTACTGGAGCTCACATTACGGCTAGAGCGCCCCAGCAAGGACGGGCGCGGAAACAGTCCAGCTGCACAATGGCAGGAGGATTCTGTGGGTTCCGCGCCGAAGGCGGCACCAAGAAGGCTGCTGCGGGGTCTGATCTCGGACACAAAGACTGCTGCTTCACCCCGAACCGCAGCTGAGCCGGCAGATGTGGCACCATGTTTAAAAAAGAACAAGCCAACACTTTGTGTAAAACATGTACAATACCAGTCAAAAGTTTTAGCGCACCACAGGCTTTTACCACTTTTCTATTTATTCCATAAACTGCTGATTTTTTATTCCTGTTAAACATTGGAAAGTTGACCAAACAACTATAAATGAAAATATAAGTCAAATTAAACGTTTCCTTCATAACATGGAAGTACATTACAATGCAGGTCTGACATCCTATTAATTGATTGTGTGTTGATGGCATAGTCAAATCCTAGACTCCCCTTTAACTTTAAATGCACAAGTCTACTGGTTCATCCCATGAAACAGAGCAAAAAATAATGTCCCTTGTAGAAAGACTGCCTTGAATTTTCTCTGCTGTTATAATTGCCAGAGGGGGTTACTTTGATTAATCAAAAAATGTGTCATTTTCTTGTTAATAAAGGTACTCAAGTGGTGAACATGCTGTAAATGTATTTGTTAGAAAATTATTTTGTGTATTTAGTGAGTAACATGCAAATGCAGAAAATCTAACTTGTGTGTGAAAACTTTTGACTGGTAGGTTACATTTGCACACAGTTTACTGTGGACTTAAACCATTCCAGTAGGGAGCATTATATTGTCATGCTTATTTTAACTGTTATTTCAATGGATTTTTGCTCGATTGCAAAAAAATAAACCAACTTCTAAATTCATTTCCCAGAACTTTCCTGAAATTGATTTGAATGCAACACCCCGCATTTTCACTCACTGAAAGCATTGAAAAAGAAAGATCCTTTTTTCTGATCCAGCGTAACCGTGATGCCGTTTTGGTTCTGCAAACCCTGTGATTCCCATACATGATGCCACTGCATGTTTGCACGGAAGTGCGCTGTGAATTTAGCGCGCAGGTGTTAAGCTTGTGGCTAATGTGGAGGCCGAGACGATATAGCATCGTTTGCAGGCTCCCTGTCTTCTCAGAAGGTACGATGGCACGGAGGCTGATGCTGATGCGGTTCCTTTGCATTTCTTACTAAACTTTTCAGCCAGTGTGGACTTTCCATGGCAACACATCAACCCACCGAACCGTCACCACATCAATGGCAAACCACCCGTTAAGGGAAGATTTGCAGGAAGACTTTGGCGACACATAATTTTCAGGAGAAAAGAGCTCTATTAATATGCGTTAATGGGACACAAATGGTGACGCAAAACATAGTTTTTCAAATGTTCATTCTGGGTAGCGTTACTATACGTTACTATTCATTTTACAGGGTAGATAGGGCACGCTCATTAATATTCATGTGAAAAATACTACCTGATTGGTTGGTGAATGTGAAAGTCATTAATATTCTGATCCCCAGATACATCCTCTTTTTCGTCTTACCAAATATGGTAACCCTAATTCTACAGGTGGCAAAATGGCTCGCTCCAATTGTAAGCTTCAGAATTATTAAAAATAATGCAAATACATTATATGCCTGTACACATCATATGGCACGAACAACTTAAAATAATTAAAATGTGTACAACAGACAAGCACTACATAGTGAATGCATCAAGCTGTTATGACTAATAATGTAACAAAAGTTTACATCAGAAAAGTTGCTGAGTTGATGCTGACATACTTGGACGAACCATGGAGAAATTTCTAGTTGCTAATAGTGTTAAAGGAAAATGTGACGGCAAAGCAACACCTAAAATGGAAATAAACAGAAAACATGATGAGGCATTTCCGGGATACCGCTTTATGTGTCTATGTGTGTATGCGTGTGGGGGGGTGGAGATCAGGACAAATATTTCAGCCTTAGGGGCCAAAAGGTCGATAGCGGAAGACCGTTAACCTGAATAGTGAGTCTAACCACATTTGTTTCAGTGAAAAATCCCACAAAATGAAATGTATCCACAAAGCAGAGCGAAGCAGCAGGACACCTAAATTAGGCTGTTTTCACAACTATTAAATAATCACCAAATTCAGATTAATACATATTTAAATGCTTAATGTTTTATTTTTGCTGTATATTAAGCAAGATTTTGATGGTTCATCTGGTTGTTATCACTGCTGAGCTCTACTCATTTTCAGTGCCTGGAACTGGACACGCACACATTTCAATGGGGATGGCATGATCTATACGTGTGGAGTTTACATGCTCGTGCATGTTATTGTGGGGTTTCCCCCCACAGTCCAAAAATATGTCAAATTGTCCATAGGTGTGAATGGTGCATGGGCAACTGTGATGGGTTGCTGCCCCATCCTGGGTTATTCCTTGCCTTATGCTGTAGCCTCTGGGATAGACTAAATTAAGAAAATGGTAGTTGAAAATCAATGGGCAATATAAGGGGCAAACAGGACACTGATCATTATGCAGCAAAGTCCAACTGCAGAGTGAAACCTGCTCTGTGGACACGGTTCTGCCACCATTACAGCGGTTGGATGATTCAATCCTTCTTGACGTTTCACACCCTCTGCACAGTGAGTTTTAGTTTCTTCCCTCTGGACGAAGGGTAATGGTCCCAAAATGTAGAACGAACAGGTTTAAAGACAGCTTTGTTCCAGCAGCCATCACGCTGATAAACAGATCATAGCGTTAGCACAAGTTGTATTTAAGTTGTATTTGTTGTCAGTTGTTCCTGTGATGAAGTGTATATGTAGGATGTATGACTCATGACTGCGCCCCAAACCTACCTATGGGTACAAATAAAGGAACCTGAACCTGAATTATGAACAGACTGTGATCTCCAGCAATGATGGGTCTTCATGTTCATCAGCCATTATGCTACTTTTCATTTTCAAATGCTTAAACAGATCCTTACATGGGATACTTTGTTAAGATCACGCTGAATACAGCTGTCACATCCACCATGACAGTTAAGCTTTTCAAACACTGCACTGTGAGCCCCTCCCCTTACAGAAATCCAGTGTGTTATGATCAGATTATAGTGTCGGCCGGATAAAAGCTGCATCATGAGAAAGCGGATTTCAGTAAATGCTGAGAAGGTTCCTATTTTACACATTCAAGCAGACATAACTCTGTTAATCACGCATAGAACACTTGGGCTGTTTGAGAGGCCTTTGGCACAATCTGAGGTATTTAATCACTACCTGTTAACTATTGTATATAGGATCTTGTTATACAGGTCATAAATTATAGTATATATTTATCTGTATGCATATACAGTATTAAATGTTCAGATGCTGTACAATAAAGGTTAAGATTTCAGAATTATAACTTGAAGAGCATTGGTTCAAATCCCTGAACTAGCAATGTGGTTCCATCCTTAAAATTATAAAAAAAATAATTATACAAATTATACTCGACATTATATTGGATGAGTGTCACAAAATCAAGTAAGCAATATTTTGCTTATGCAGTCATTCTGTATTTTCAAGTTTGTATTTAAGTACAATTTACCTCTGATATAATAAACGAATATTCCACATCCTTAGGATGCATTACGTTTGGTTAAACGGTGACTCTCCCTTCATATGTAATAGTTGGTGCACATGAGTTTGTATGTTTGTGAATGTCTCAAAATGGACTCTGCTGTTCCAGACTGGAACAGGTTCTGGACCACCGTGATCCGAATCGGATATGAGGTCATCAAAAACGAATGGGCAGATATGCGTACAAAGGGTACCTCACTTGTTCAACAACCAATAACCTGCATGGAAGCAGGATTTTTACGTCCAGAATTTGTAGAAAGTAGTTACTGGGGCCACCATGCACTCTGCTCCTCGCAATATACGAGAAACAAGCCCAATCATTCATAATTTGCATGGATTGTTTCATTGAACGAATAATGATTAAACCTTATGGAATGTTTACTTATGTATATACGGAATATATACAAAGTGCAATGTAATGGTATTGTTTTGTTGAAAAAATCCTCTGAAGTTTTGTTATGCCCTTTAAAAATTTTGTTCAAATCAATTGTACTCTGCAAGTTCGTCATGCTACAACTAAAATGGTCGTCAAGTTCTCCCCTCTATGTTAGCGCACTACTGCCCCCTCCTGGTTAATTCTTGATACATGTCGATGCCTCCCAGGATAAAAAGCAAATGATAGATTTCACGAACTATCTCACAAGCTTGGCAGAATCGAGTTAAAAGGGCGTCAGACGCCATGCGCATGTTCAATGTGCATCTCCATCACCAAGCGTGTTACTTCATGGACACAGATTAAAACTGTAATATATCTGTGAAAGCTGAGGTATGAGTCCTCCATAATTTAATCGCAGGAATGATGATTCAATTAAGGCAGGTATCCCGTTTCAGACTTATTTAAAATTGGATTCAGCTATATTACAGTCAAGCGGGATTAGTCATACGTACATAGCCACAGTTTCAGGCAGATAACCTCATCTACAAAACCACTAGTCCTTATAGTATTTTCCAGCCCTTGAAAGAATGTTTAAAAATGCACAATAAAAAATGTGCTCAGCATTAGTATTACGCGCGAGAAAAAACCAAAAGCAGGACGAGTGACCAGCAGCGGGTCCTGAATGACGTTATAGTGGGGATCGGGCCGGCCGCTCCGCAGATGGCGCTGGAGACGCCGCTGTCCGTCCGCGCGCTCACGTTTTCCTGCTCGCGACACTTACGGAAGAAAGAATGATGGCGACGCTTGCGGGGCCCGAGTCCCCTCGGACGGGGGCGACGCGAAGCGACCGCGGCGGGAACATAGTGACGACGATCAGCCGGAGCCAGATTACCGGCCGCGGGATTTGTCGAGGGACGCAGGTAGGTCGCGCCTGAAGCGGCCGGCAGCGCTAAACCCCGTCCAGGTACGCTCATATGGGGAAGGCCGCTCACAGCCTGGGACTAACGTACGGGAGGTCGCCGCGGTGCGAGCCACTTTGTCGTTGAGACTCAGCGACGACGGACACGCTCGCTGGGTGCAGTCACGCAGATGCAACAAAAACTACAACAACAACATTAATAAGTCATCCGGGCGGAACGGCCGGGAGCAGAATGCCAAAAAAGCGGAACTTAAGCAGGGCTGCAGAGCCGGGAAGGCGGCGTCCCTGTGGTGCTTCGGCTCGCCGTTTCGCGGTGGATGCCCGGCCCTCGAGAGCCACTTAGAGCCTCTGGCCGGCACCGCTACACCATTTCCAGGATTTATTAAGCAGTTTTAAAGCCACCTGGCTGATAGCATCTAGATGGCAGCGTCCAGTTTCCCTTAATCCCCCGGGCCCCCCAAATGCCTCAGCCTGGATCCCGAGAGACTGGGGCCCCTGCCGGTAACCGGTTCGCTGTCCTGGCCGGTTCTCGGCGTACGCAGACATGGTCTGCGGTACATACCCCAGTGAGGTCCCGGGTCTGTCCCCGAATTTACGTGTAATATGTCGGGGAGGAGCTTTATCGGGGTGAGCTGTGCTGGGAAGAGTGTCTGTTGAGGGTGTTAGCGGTGACCTCGGCTCGGTCTGCGGTCGGAGTGGATGCTGGAGCCTCTGTATCCCCGCTCGTGGACTTAATTTACAAGTCGCGTTGCACATAAAGCGGCTGAATGGTGGGGTTAGATTGTCAGGAGAGGATTTATTTTGGCACAGGACCTTCGGTTTTATCGTAAGTGCTCTCCTTTAATAACCCGCTTATGGTAGGCAGAACCTGAACAAAACAGCTTGTTTCTTCTTTTTTTCTTCTTCTTTTAAGACTACACCTCTGCCCTTCCCCAGGTGCCAGAAGCCTTGCTCCACGAGCGGGACCACCGGGCACGCTGGCATGGTATCCCCATCCTGCTGCGGAGGCTGCATGAGGCCAGCCACCCTAACAGCGACCTTAGCCGGGCCCACGCTGTGCTCAAGGTGAGTCGCCCGACACCCATGGGGGCCCTTTGCCCTTTCTGGATGTTTGTGGGGAATGTGCTTTATGGGCTTCTCTGGAAATGTAAGGGAAATGTGTTCAATGTGGCTAACCCTGTGGCCTCTCATCCCATAGGTTGTGAGTTTGATTCCCGCCCATCAGCATTTGCATGGATGACTCTGGTCCCTAGTAGAGGGTGACTTACATAAATTCTCCTGTTACTGTTTTTCAGGAAATGTCGCCATTGCTCTCCATGGAGGCCATGTCCCTTGTGACTGAAGACAGGAAATTTGCCCAGGAAGCCACTTTCCCCAACACGTACACCTTCGACCTCTTTGGGGGCGTTGATGTGAGTTTTTAGACACGAAGTGTAATTGGAGTGTGACTGAATAGTGCTGAGTGTGAGTCGGGGGTTAGTTACTGCACCCCATATTTATGTGCTTTTAAGGGCGTTCTGAGATTCAGCGGTTGTGTACTACACCCTGTGTTTACATCCTTTCACAGCTGCTCTGTGGTCTAGGGGCTGGGTACTACACCCTGTGTTTGTACCTTTCATAGCTGCTCTTTCTTTTTACACAGCTCCTGCTTGAAATGCTCATGAGGCCTACACTGTCGACGCAGAAGAAGAAACCGAAGAGTAAGCTAGACGCAGCTCAGGAATATGGGGATGGGCTCACTCTCCTCCTGTTGCCCCCTTATAGTCGAAATGATGGATGTATAGAAGGCTCTGTGCATTTACTGAAATCCCCTTTCTTATGGTGCAGAGCAGTTAACCGGTGACATTTTTGTCTGGAGTCATTGAGCTGGCCATGAGGATGGATGCTTTGTAACCAGCAGTAGCCTTATTTGTTTTCTCTCCCCTTACAGTGAACGATGACCTCATCAAGGATTGTCTAAGTGTTCTCTACAACTGCTGCATATGTGTAAGTCCAAGCAGTCATGGCTTAGTGGGGGTTGGACTGAGTCGGCCGCGCTTCTCCTAGGAGGCACATTTGGACCCAGGTGCTTTTCCAGAGAGATGATGGTTCCGCAGGATCTGGAAACTGTGTCTTTCCTCCTCTCAGACGGAAGGTGTCACAAAAAGTCTTGCGGCCAGAGATGACTTTGTCCTCTTCCTCTTCACGTTGATGACGAATAAGAAGACCTTCCTGCAGACCGCCACGCTCATCGAGGACATCTTGGGTGTTAAAAAGGTCTGGCGGCCCCAGCCATTCAGTTCATTTTCTCTAATTCCTTTTCTGTTTATTGTGATGTCTTCTTTTCATGTAGTCTTACTACACAGTTCACTGATGGATCTTCTGTTGACTTGGATGTGAGGAATGTATCTGCCAATAAGATTAAAGTTAGTAAGATCTCTAAGGTAGGATGTCAAGGCCTCAAGTGAAGTGCCTGTTAAAATTTGGCCATGGCGGTTAAGCCTGAAGGATTAAGCAAACGTGTTGGGTATAAAGTTGTAAGTGATTGAGTACGGTTAAGTGTGAGGGTGTGGAGGTGTGACCATAATCATGTTGCCCTTCTTGCTCCCCAGGACATGATCCAACTGGAGGGCATCCCCAACCTGGCTGGCCTGGTGCAAAGCTTCGACCAGCAGCAACTTGCCAATTTCTGCCGCATCCTGTCCGTCACCATCTCCGAGCCCGACCTCGGTCACGATGACAAACACACCCTACTAGCCAAGAACGCCCTGCAGAGGAAGAACTCTGGCCCGTCCCAGGCAGAGATCAACCAAGGTTGGACACGCTCTGCCCCAGTGCATCTTTCTAGGGTCCAGGCATGGGTGGCATGAGTGAGCAAAGTAAGACCAAAGGGTTATATCTCACTCCTCTGTCCTCAATCCTCACCCCATTCCTGGACAGTAACTCTGCTGGGAATACCTGGGTTCATCGAGCGTCTCTGCAAGCTGGCCACGCGGAAGGTGTCGGAGGCCACAGACACCTCCAACTTCCTGCAGGAACTGGAAGACTGGTATGCCTGGCTGGACAATGCGCTGGTGCTGGATGCACTCATCCAGATCAACGGCTCAGAGGCGGAGCAGAGCAGCACAGGTAGCCCCGCTTAAAAGCAGAGTGGTCAGACTTTGTGTGCATGTGCAGGTCTGTGTCTGGGCACTTTTCCATTGCATTTTCAGTACTTTCCCTTTTGCACTGACTTCCGGTCAGGTACCAGTACCAAATCAGCTGGAGTACATATTTGGTATTAAGTATTTTGGGGTGTTTTTTGTTCATTAGTTATGGAAATAGCCAGTTTCTGAAACACAATGCAAGTTGTGTCTTGGGAAAAATTTACAAACTCAGAAACTAATGTTAAATGAAGTAATAAAAAAGAAAGTTATGATAATGTATGTGTGGATAAATGAAGAGACTTTAATTGCGATCTGGTCAGAAAAACCAGAAGATCAGGATGACATGACATAAACTATTTGCTGTAATATAATATGGCTGCACAATATTTGAAAAATTCCAATATGGTGATGTGTGATTTTGTTATAATGCATATAGGGATTTTTATAGAGTGAAAAGGGAGCTCAGCATAAATTTCTAGCATGTGGAAGGTGTGCGCATGTGCAGTGGAGGCAGGACACTAGAGGTGTACATATAATTTACAGACCACAGAATCTGATTTATTTGCAATTGACTGCAATACTTATAAAACTACTTTAAGATTGTGGATGGGTTTGTGACCAAGAAGTTCAGTTGGAGACCCGGTATCTTGAGTTAGGTATTTAATCCACACCGGTGGGTAAAGAATCCCGATATAGAAATGAGAAGGTTAGGAGTGTGCAAAAATATTGCTTTTGCAATAATTGTTTAAATTGGTTTTGTCCGATTTCAATATTTATCTGTAAAATTTATGGATTGAACATTCAAGCTGTGTAATAATATTTTTTTCCTCATTTTTTTTTTAGGTTAATTTCCGCAATGCATAATCATAGGGTTTTACTGGAGCATATTGCAGATGTCAGTGCTGCTTAATAGCCCAATCTGTCTTTGAAATATTTGACTTCTGGTGCCCAGGCAACAGAAGCATCACTGCACCTCACGTGCCCTCGCTAGTTAACGTTCCACTTGCCCTGATGACAGCAGGTGCCTAATGTTAGCTAGTAACACGGTTAGAATGCCTAAGACTAGACGGTCTAAGGTGTGGCTGTATTTCACTCAACCGCATTCCCACATTATATAAGCTGTAGGTATTTCATGTATTTAACCTGTGCAAATACGCAGCCTTAGTGAAGGTGAATGGTCCTCTGCTCTCATACTAGCTGTTTATGGCAGTATGTAGGTCACGGGGCTCAGCATGTGTACTCATATGGAAGGTTGCTTTCTCAAATCCTAATCCTCACTCGAGTGTCGCTTGGACAAAAGTATCTGCCAATTTAAATAAATGTGGGTGCAATATGGGCTGCACACAGGCCCTTTGTGAGTCATTCAGCTCTGATCAGCGTGATGAAGGACAGTGAAATCCCCATGTTTGGGCAGAGGGGGTAATTGAGGTGTGTAATTGACCAAAATCCCAAATGTACCAGAATTATGACCCAGTATTTTGTGGTAATCCTTTTTGTTTTTGACGGCTTAATTCCAGTTAAAAGCATCTATGGGTTTATTTGATGGTTCGGCCGGTTTCTATTTAACCAGCTTAGCCCAGGCGCACAGATGTGTGTGATGTATAATATCACCTGTTTATATTGCGTCCCAGAGTCGTCGGATGAGAGTGCGCTGGCCGCCAGCCCCCTGAGGCACCGGCTGCCACGCTCCATGAAAGTGGTGCATGAGATCATGTACAAGGTGGAGGTCCTCTACGTGCTCTGCGTCATGCTCATGGGCCGCCAGCGCAACCAGGTGGGTCTCAAGAACCCCCCCCCCCCCTTCGCCAGGCTGCTTTCGCGGGACTCTGTCTCCTCAATGTTGTGTGGTTTATAACTGTAAATGCCGTCTGACATCAGCCTTAAGCATCTGCCTCGGTGTGTGACCAGCTTACTGCATAGTAAGCGCAGGTCTTTGCAGATGGCAGCGTTGCTCCTGCTATGATTAGTGGCCAACGCCATGCTCTCTTTGCTGTATTGTGTGTGTGTGTGTGTGTGTGTGTGTGTGTGTGTGTGTGTGTGTGCGCGCGCGCGCACGTGTGTATGTTTTCACGGGTCACGTGCTCTCACATCTCTTTGCCCCGGCAGGTGCACAGGATGTTGGCGGAGTACCGACTCATCCCAGGCCTCAACAACCTGTTCGACAAGCTCATCTGGCGGAAGTACACATCATCCAGCCACGTGCTGCACGCTCAGAACCAGCACTGTGACTGCAGCCCGGTGAGAGTGCCCCCTGCTGGCTGTATACTGTGCTGCTCCTCTGCGACCCCTGTGTCTTGACTGCTGTCCTCTGTCTCCTTCTCTCTTTAGGAAATTTCCTTCAAGATACAGTTCTTGAGGCTCCTTCAGAGCTTCAGTGACCACCACGAGTGAGTGCCCCCCCTCCCCGCTCTGTAGGGTCTTGGCCCTTTATCATTATACTTGCAGATGTGTTCATGAGGAATACTGTGCTTGTTCTAGAAACAAATACCTGCTCCTGAACACCCAGGAGTTGAATGAGCTAAGTGCCATTTCTTTGAAGGCCAACATCCCGGAGGTGGAGGCTTTGGTCAACACAGACAGGTACCACGAGTCCCCCTGGTCCAGGAGGTTTAGTGTCTGGGTTAGCGTTAGCATTAGCATGACCATCAGGGTCAGCATAGCGCTCACTGTGTCTTGTCACCTCCTGCAGGAGCCTGGTGTGTGACGGGAAGAAGGGTCTTCTGACGCGACTCCTCACGGTCATGAAGCGGGAGCCTCCAGACTCCTCCTTCAGGTGCTGGCCGTGTATCTGTTTGCTCCTTGGAGCAACTGGGGAGGTGGGGGGGTGAATGGGGATGCAGCCCCAAATTGGAGGCCTGGCAGGTTATTTATGGGGCCCCACTCAAAAATCACTTTGGGGCCCCCACCGCTCTCCCCAGTGTAGTGTCTATGCCCAACAGGAGGTCCCATGCGAATTTGTGGTTTGAGTGGTATAAATAACTGATGGTGAGACGTGACCAGCCCATGTGACCAGCCCATGTGACCAGCCCATGTGACCAGCCCATGTGATTCCTGGAGCCATACGTGTTGATCCCCTACAGGTTCTGGCAGGCACGAGCCGTGGAGAGCTTCCTCCGGGGGGCCACGTCCTACGCCGACCAGGTGTTCCTGCTGAAGAGGGGTCTGCTGGAGGTGAGGACGCCCCTCAATGCCACCGTCGCCATGGCGATGTGCCATCACTTGTACCGCTGCTCCCTTCCTCACAAGCCATTTCCGTGGCAGCACATCCTGTTCTGCATCATTGACAGCGGGTGCAAGTCCCGCGACGTGCTGCAGAGCTACTTCGACCTTTTGGGCGAGCTGATGAAGTTCAACATCGATGCCTTCCAGAGATTCAACCGATACGTCAACACAGAGGAGAAGGTGGGCCCTCGTCCCCGCCTGCTCGGCCTGCACGTTGACCCCGCCCTGCTGGCTCACCCCCATCCCACCCTACCTGTTTGCAGTTTCAGATCTTTCTGACGCAGATTAACAGCTCCTTGGTGGACTCCAACATGTTAGTGCGATGCATCGTTCTGTCGCTGGACCGGTTTGAGAGTCAGTCGGAGGATGTCAAAGGTACGGGGCGGCCTGGAGCGGGGGGGTGGCGTGACAATGCAGGTGAAAATCATGCAGCCCACAATGGATAGTGCAGGATTTGTAATGAACCAGTATGAGGCAGTGATGGTGGGAGATCGGTGATGCTCTGTGTGTAGTTTTTATCTTCTGTGCTTTCTGTAAGTGTGCCAGTCTTGGTTTTAAGGAAAGGACAGACAAACTCGCTCCTGCTCCAGATGCAGGGATCTTACTGGACCCTGACCTCTCCTTACCCCGCAAGTGGGGGGGCCTGGTGTGTTCTGCCTGATGCCCTTTGCACTGATAGGTCCCTCACTCTGTCCTCAGTGGTGGAGACACTCTCTCAGTGTCACCTGCTGTCCCACCTGGCTCGCATGGACAACCGGCTGGCCTTCCTCTTCAGGCTCATCAACATCATCAATGTGCAGACGCTGACGCAGGCAAGGCCTCCGCTGCCCTCCTATCTCCCTCTATCCCTCCATCCTCTTATCTGGGCCAGGGCTGCACGTGACACACATCTGACCGTCTGCATCCTCTCTTGGATGCTGGTGTCTGTCTGTCCTGGTGTGTTTGGGTCCGAACTACAAACGTGCATGTGAAGTATGTGCACACATTCAAGATGTGACCCCCCCCGCCCCCCCAGGAGAATGTGAGCTGCCTGAACACCAGCCTGGTGATCCTGATGCTGGCGCGCCGTCATGGCCGCGTGGCTTGGTACCTGGGCGCCCTGCGGGAGAAGGAGTACACTGAGAGGTACCCAGGCTGTCTGCTGAACAACTTCCACCAGCTGCTCTGCTTCTGGCAGCGGCATTATCTCAACAAGGACAAGGACAGCACCTGCCTGGAGAATGTGAGTGCGAGGACCCAGGCTGCCAGCACCGTGCACTCTCAGGTGGCTGTGCTGGGCGCCGTTCCCCCTCCGTGTGAATATACACTACCGGCCTGAGGTGTGAGCGATCCTGCTCTACAGACCACATTCACGCTCGCTCTGACAAGTAGACATTATTCACCGCTGATAGGGTAAGATAATGAGCCGAAGCGCACCTGTGAGCAGGAACTGGCTGGAAAAGGAGCACTATTGAAGGACCGTTCAAACTGTGAGCTGGCCTGCCCCGTCTCCCACGGCCGCAACAGCCAGAGCAAAGCAGCTGTGGATGAGGAGCTGGCACGATGAATGGATAGCAAGTGGTGTGTGCATAGTCATGGTGAAATAGTGGTGTTTAAATGCTGCCCCAGCCTGTGTTATGGCTGGACGTGGGGCAGTGCCTGGTAGCTGCAGATTGGCTAAGGGTGTTACAGAAGTACGTCCCCAGGACAGGATGGCCAAATTTTTTCATGAAGTTCTTCAGTTTTGCCAGCATATTCTTATCTGAACAGAATGCCTCACGTTGGTGTAGATGTTATCTAGGTCAGACCGTGGCTATTTTGAGGAATCTGGTATTTAGAAAGAATTTTCAGGCTTCTTGGCTGCTGCCTAGTTGCTTCTCATGTTAAGTGTATTGCACTGATTTTCAGGTCAGGAAAAAGAGATTCAAGGCATGGAGAAGCTCTAGTATCCAGCCGGCGTAATGTAACTCTTGATCCCCACCTGCTGGTTTCTGAATGCTGGTGCAGCGACAGCCAGACTCCTGCTGTCAGCCATGATGGTGGTTGTGCCGATGGCATCACCTTACCGCAGTGCTTGATCCTCCCCCCGCTGAATCTCCCCCCAGAGCTCCTGCATCCCCTTCAGCTACTGGAAGGAGACTGTGTCGGTGCTGCTGGATGAGGACAGGACGTCGCCCTACGCCATCGTCAGCTACATCGACCAGGCCTACATGGAACTGGAACAGCACTTTCTGGAGGACTAGGCTTGTTAGGGCCTTGTGGGTCAGGATATCCTGTGGAGGGGTGTCTGTAAGTATGTGCTTGTGTGCCCTGAGGGGGCCCAGGGTTAACCTCCTTTCACACACACCTCCCACCGCCAGTCTGCTGGAAGGTGGCTCCCAGGAAACAAGGACCCACACAAGCTTGTAAGGTCTGCTGCCAAATGTTTCCCTCACCACTAGGGGGTGCTGAGGAGGCAGGATTAGGACCAGACAGCCGAGGGTCTCCTGGACTGTCCTGTGCGCCTCAAGAGGGGCCATCACAGATTCTTATGGACGCTTCAAAAACAATCTGCGTGGATGTCACGCTTGCTGCAGTGTGGCTCTAGCTGCCTCCCACACTGACAGTCCATTGGAGAGCACAGGCGTCCGGCGCGAGCCCCAGGCAAGTAGACGGGGGGGCTGCCCGAGGCGTGTGCCGTAGCTGTGGTGCTGCTGTCCTCTGGCCCCCCCCCCCAGCCAACCCTGCCCAGTCTCTGCATCAGAAGATTCCCTGGCCTCCCTCACAGTGTGGCTCCTTTTTTATTTCCCAGTTTCTTTGGTTTAATCAATTAGCAATTAATCCTTCATGTGTAAATATATACAGTATATATGTGTATGAAATCGCAGTGCGAGTCGCATCCTAGCGTGTGAGTCGGTTTTTATAACTTTTATCCTTGGGTCGTCACTGCTTGTGAGGAGGGTATGAATGCTATCCATGTTCCATGTTACCAATGGGAATGTGCCCCCCCCCCCCAACATACACACACACTTGGGGGGGCACAGAGGCGGGGCTGAGTGTGCATTTGCTCTGGGCCACCGGACTGACTTGGAAAACTTAGTGTTTTGGAATTCAGCTACCTCAACTCTGCACCATGTAACTTTATATGACCTCCTGCTTGTTCCTGACATCATGAACTTCGGATGTTAAGCTCCTTTTCGGTGGAGATTGTTTAATCCCAGCATGCACCTGACCCAAGTGTGGTCTACCACCCACACCTGGGCTTCTCACAGTTAATCCGCGTTCGCTGCAGCCTATCAGGTCCTAGCCAGGCGGCTCCATATAGACCCCATTGGTTGTTGTCATGTTCCTCCCCCTTCATTTTCTACCTGTACAGCAAAGGTAATTCACTCTCTGCATCCCTGGTTAAGTCATATCTGTGGAGTGAAGCATTCTCATTTCAATGCTGTCCCATTCTATGGGGGGCGTCACAAGGCAGTAATCTCCTAAAGGGTGTTATTGGTCAGTGTATTGTCAATGTCCTTACAGTCTACCCGTTTCCCATTCTGCTTGAATGGGCTCTTAATGTTCTCTTCATTTCTCCTTCTTTTTACATGGAAACCTAAAGTATCTGGATACTAAACAAAACATTTAGTATCTCTTACAGGCATGTTAAGAGTAAGATCTTGTTGCCATAAAAATGTCCAGTTTAAGTTGCAGTAGCCGGTGTGTTTGAGTATAGCAGACTGAATGGGTATGAATTTTGGCCTGGTCTCCCCCCCCCCGACCTGTGCCTCTGATCTGTTTCAGCTGGTGCCCCTTGTGTTTCAGATCACCAGCATGCTAACAGATGGTGCAGTGGGCGTTTGTAAAGTCTGCCTTATCTCTAACAAGCCCTATGGCACCGGGCCCTTGTTCTAATGGTAATGGCTTGGGTTCTCCTAATGCTATACGTCAGTCTTGAAGGACACAGTCCTGGTGCTCAACGTGTAGCTTGTTTGTTTGCTTTCTCTTGCACTCTGGTTTAACAGATGCCAGAAACTGCAGCAGTGCTCAGAGTCTGCTGCTCGATGGTTAGATGTGCTCGCAGCAAACTGCTGCGGCGCTAATGGGACAGGAAGTCAGTCGGCCAGCAGCCCATCCACAGGAAAACCACATTGAATGACTTTTTTTTTTGTTTTTTTTTTTTTTTTAGCTGATTGATTCACCTATTAATTCATAAAACCCTCCCGGCAGAAATGCTATTTTGCATCATGCTAATGTCTCTTTTCTCTTGAAATGATTTTGGATTTAGATTATTTAACTTTATTTGTAAATTTATGGGGGGGTGGGAAATAAAATGGTAACAATATCAACTTGAAATCTGATACTGTCCGTTTTGTGACCCTTGACATTGTCAGAGTTTTCTAGGTATAGTAGATATTTGCCTTGGCGAAGCACTTTAGAGAGTTTCCCCTAAATGGAAATTTAAATGAATAAAACATGGTTCTGAATTTCACCTTGTTTTTGGCTCATGAATTAACACTAACTTCAAATGGGCAACCTAGTATATCTGTTGCATCTTGTGACGAGGACAGGATGTGAAACAATTCACTGCTTTTATTTATTTTCCATATTTTGTTGGTTTGCTTTCATTTATCCAGACTGTTACCTATTCATACTGCAGGGTGGAATCTGATGCATAGCTGAGAGGTACAACCCACACACCACCTTCTGGGAATACTGGCAAACTGCAGGTTCATATCCTGTCCCCTTCTGCCAGTGGATAGCATGCATGTTTCATGCTTCATGGGTCATTACAGTGTGTAATTCTTTTTCTCTACCCCACACAGTCACTGTAGCTGTTTTGTGGTTCCGCACATTTTTCCAGAGGTTGGGGGCACTTCACTTTGCTGCCTGAAAATGCAGGGAAAGGCGTCGGGTTATTCCGGGTGGCTGTAGGCTGCAAGCTGGCCTCACTGGCATGCCTAATACATCTTGTGCAGTCTGCTCATTGCCATAGCGATCATGCAGCTCACCGTCCCTCCCTGGTCCCGGGTGCGGAGGCGTAGCTTGTTGACCAGCATCTCTGCCATCTCTGCCCGCTCCTCCGCTTCGTCCAGCCCGTGCTGCACCTTCTTGAGCTTGGCCAAGTTGGAGTTAGCCTGCCCCTCCTGAGGACCGGGGAGGGGGGTGATCAATGAACAACCGCAGTGATTACTAATATGTTTGAATTTAATGGCGTGAGTAAAGCTTGACCTATGGTTGTGCGTAAAATGGACGCCATGGGTACTGTGTAGCGTGTAGCCTGACACGCACCTCCCCAGAAATGTCACTACGAGTCAGGGGGCTGCAGACTGCGCACAAGTATAAATGCTCACAACGGCATTGGCCACCTTGTAAACTGTAGAGCCTGCGAACAACCATAAAACAAGGTTTTTGACTTTGACCTCACATTTCCAAAGATGCTAAGTCAATCCCTGCACCCAGCTCTGCATTTGTGGAGTTGCCAGGTTCTTCCCATGTTGTCAAAAGATGTGATTAGTCAGATTGGTACCTGTATACTGCTCAGTTCATTACTGTGTGTGAGTGTGTCTGGTGCTGAGAAGGACTGGCATCCCATCCAGGGTAATCCCATGCTTGTGCTCTACCCTTCCTGGGATAAGCTCTAATGCAAACACTGTGTCTCTGACCAGGATAAGCAGCTGGAAAATGGATATAATCATACATTCAAATGGGACTGTATGTATAAGCATGCAAATATAGCAAAATATGTGCAAAAAATGTAAGCTGGGTTGCCAATTTAGTGGGAACACTACATGAGCTTACTGTGTCTGTACTTGCATATGATTGTTCCTGATCTGAGCATTTTCTAATTAGCAGATGATAATGAATTTGGTCCAGGATGTGGTGGCCTCCGTTCACCTTCAGACACTTATCGCTTCCTCCGCTTGGCGTTTGTAACTCTTCACCTTAGACTGCAGTTTGTCGATGAGGTCCTGCAGACGTGCCAGGTTCTTACGGTCCTCCTCAGTCTGCAACCAGAACCATCCTGTTAGTGCAGTAGCAGCTATACCCAACTCATATGGCCAGCAGGGTCTCTTTCTGAGAAATCCATACCCACGAGCCCCCATCACTTTCCGGAACGGGGTACCTGGTATGTGAGCTCTTTGATCCTTCTCTCATATTTGCACACCCCCTTCTGGACCTCATTGCTTTTTTTTCTGCTCACTCTCCAGCTCACTGTCCTGCTCTCTCACCTAATGGAGAAGTGCCAGGTCATGTTCTTGCTTCTACAAGGACTATGTGGCTGTGAAGAGCTAATGGCTGTCTTGGGCACTGAGAGTCAGGGTGCCACCAAGAGCACAGTTGCAGGTTGTGTGTAAATATTTCATTCATTGGGCAGATGCTTTTATCCAAAGCGATGTACCATTGAGACAATTTGGTCAGCCAAACAAGCTTCACCACATTTATACCAGACATTGGAATTGCCAAGTGCTCCACAATGACAAATGCTGCAGGTCGTGCCATCCCAATTTAGATTTGGTGCCAGACTTTGAATCCAAGTATGAATTACAAAGCAAAAAAGTGTGTGATTCACTCCTTCCTTCATTTCTCACCCTGGATTCCAGCTTCTGCATCTATTTCTTGCCCCCTTAGAGGGCAACCTGCTCAACCTCATCCAGACAACACTGCAGGTCCTTGATGGTCTGCTCCATGTTCTTCTTCATCCTCTCCAGGTGGGCACTGGTGTCCTGCTCCTTCATTAGCTCCTCTGCCATCATGGCAGCCTGGAAGAATGACATCAAGAAGCAGGACTTTGTTTAAAAAAAAACAACCATTTAAATCTGAATAGTCTTTCTGCAAGCTGTCTCCTTAGGCACGTTTTTTTAGATCTGGCGATCCCTAGAAATGGGACACTCAGAGTGTCTTGGGTTACAGTGTTTAATCTTAAACCTAACCTACTGTTCTTTCAGTATGTAATTCTACTCAAACATTTTCTCCATGAGCTCCATGAACTCTCCATGAACTGTCTCAGTACTGTCTTCCAAGTTTTCAGAGCTCGAAATTGGTAATATCATCTGGAAATCACTCCAGGATATATAGGCTGTCTGCGCACTCTAGAGGAACGCCATGTCACGCCTGCAGGCTAGTGGTGCTCTCACATCGGTGATGGCCTTCTTGGCTTTCTCCTCAGTGTTGTGGCACACTTGCATGGCCTCTTCCACTTCACCTGAGAGCATGGAGAGGTCAGCATCCAGCTTCTTCTTTTGGTTGATCAGTCCCATGTTCTGCCACAGAAAGGACCGGTATGTAATCAAAGAGCAGGCAGCCAGAGTTGTGGGAAGTGGTTCATTTGGTGTTGAGCTTATTGCCCATGATATCCTGTGTCATTCTGACGTTTTGTAAGACATTCAGGAAAGTTTAGGAAACCTTCAGGCATTTATCTGTTACGTTTCTTGTTTCTGCATCCATTTACCCCACAAAGATCCTGTTTTGCTCCTGTGTGGTTAAGGCCTCACCTACCTGGGCATGAAGCAGATTGACTCTCTCCATAGCCTCCAGCAGGTCATGCTCCGCCAGTTTGCGACCACGGTCACTCTGCTCCACCACGCCGCAGAGCTCATCTACCTCGGCCAACAGCAGCTGGTTGCGACGCTCCATCACAGCCGACTGATCTTTCAGTTCCTCATTCTGGTGGACTGTCTCATCCAGTTCGATCTGCAGGTCCTGGGGTTACCCAGCATATGGCACCTCACAGCTGATCTTAGTTTTCCCCATTCAGAGTGTACGTCTCATGGACCTACTGAAAAGTCCTAAGCAAGTGCTGTGGGATCTTCTATTGATTTACATCTGAGTATTTGCGCATCAGTGATCCTAACCTTGACCTGGGTTTGCAGGTGGTGCACCAGTTTCAGTGCACCAGCAACCTGACGGTTGGTGTGGCTTAGCTGTATCTCCATCTCATTGAGATCCCCCTCGATTTTCTTCTTGAGTCGGAGAGCCTCATTGCGGGACTTGAACTATGCATCCAGGGGGGCCTGCTTGGACTCCAGGGCTCATTGGTGGTTTCGGCTGAGTGGTGAGAAGAGCCATAACACTCATCCAGAAATCGTAAGGCAAAAAATTTGGCATGATGAAAACCCCAGAACAGCCAGTTAAATAATAACAAAGTTTTAAAAGTTAGCCTGTAGGACCCCTGAAGGCTCACAGAAGGTTATCAGTTTCTTCATCTTTCTCTGTAAACTTCCCATCAATCTCAGCTTTGATCTGGTTGAGCTCCAGCTGAATGTGCAGGGTCTTGCTCTCCTCATGCTCCAGAGTACCCTGAGAAGGAGCAGCTGTGCTGTGTGACCTGTCTGCAGTGGGCCTTTCTTTGCATATCTCTTTGTGCTCCTATCACAAGCTATCTTCACTTATAACTACATATATTTTGTTCATAAGAGCAGCTTACCTCAGCTTCCTCTAGGGCAACCTGAATTTCACTCTTCTCATAATCCAAACCCTTCTTTATCTTCTCAAGTTCATGGATGATCTTTCCCTCCTGACTGATTTGGTCAGTTAGGTCAGCAATCTCCTCTGTAGGTAGAGAAGTAGAAATATCAATGTGTAGGAGGTAGAGGCAGTTTTGACTATAGGTTACAGTGTTATAATAGGTCTAATTTCATTATCAAATCAAATGAAATTCAGGAATCAAAATATGGATCCAATTGCTTACACCTACTAATCCTACCCTTCCTTGCTCATCCAAGGGGATGTATATCTTTTAATACCTCAGAGGTTCTTGTTGTCACGCTTTAAGGTTTCCAAGTGGTTGAGCACGTCTTCATAAGAGTTCTTGAGCTTGAAGATGTCAGTGCTCAGGCTGCAAGACTCCTTCTGCGAGGCTTCCAGCTCAGTCTGGCACTCCTCATACTTCTGGTGCCACTCGGACAGCACCTTGTCAATGTTACGCTGCTTCTTGTCCAGGACAGCAGCTGCAGAGTTGGATCTCTCAAGGTCCACCATCAGGTCCTCAATCTCTGTCTGTAGACGGTGCTTGGTCTTCTCTAGTGAGGAGCACTTTGCATTGGAGGCCTCCATCGCCTCTTGAGACTCCTGAAGGCGGGTTGCCAGTTTCTTCCTGTTTATATACACACAAACTTAGCATTCTTAACCTGTAGCAACATCAGCCACAAGCTAGATCGTACTAAGTGGATCACGCATTGTAGTCTCTAAAACCAGGTGAATCTGTCAATTCAACTGTCAATGTACCTTGTTTTCATCCTCCAGCTGCCTTTTGAGCTCCTCTGAGTTCTGGGAAATGGAGTTCCTGGCGTGCTGCAGCTGGGAAATGACTGCTTCGCGCTCACCCAGTCGTCTGCTTAGCTCCCCTGCATGAAGGAAGGTAAACAAAATTGAAGTACTGTAAGCATTAGATGATTGCTAAAACTGCACAAACCCACCTGCAAGATCTGTAAACTCCGCACCCAAACCCCAGCCCTGCTCCCAAACCCCAGCCACCACTCTCTGTCTGTGCTCTTGTTTGAGCAGAAGCGGCATCGTTGAGCTGACTCTGGAGCTCTTCCACCTTGGCATTTGATTCACTCAACTGATCTTCGTATACCCTGCACATCTTGTCGGAGTTGGCCTAGCCAGACGATCACAGTAGAGGTGCAGGTGTTCAGAATATCAGGTACTGCATTATATAGCCAACAAAGAGCAGTATCAGTGGACCTCAATGAGAGCTAAATCCTGCTTTTTGCTTATAATTAATCCTCATGGGCATTAAATCTATGGGGGTCGTGTCCCCCTCACATTTCATAATCATTTGTTTCCAGCTCTTCCTCGTCTTCCAGGCGCTCGGTCAGCTTTTTCACCTTGGCCTCCAGCTGGATTTTGGTCTTGATGAGTAGGTCGCAACGCTCCTCTGCATCTGCCAGGTTATCCTGCTCCTGTGGATAGGGGTAGACCGGAGATGGTGAGGGCACACTCCCTATCATCCTGATGAGGATGAAGGGTGTGCAGTCACTGAGACCCACAAAGTAAGACGCCAAAATGGTGGAGAAAACTACCAGCAGGCTTGTACAAAGTTAATGTGCAGTTTTTACCAGCTAGATTGGAAGGTTTCAAATTCAGTTTTCGTTGAGGCTGCCACTCGGCGAAACATTCATTCAAATAATTAACTTTTATTAGGCTAATGTTGGCAGATCCATGGCTAATTCATGGATGAGACTGGGGCTTTCAATATATAGAGATATAATAAAATTATATGGTTCAAACAAATTTTTAACTAATTTTAATAATGTGCCTATGATTGGAAGGTCACTGGTTCAAATCTTGTGATTGGTAGAGTGATTTCACTACTGGACCCCTAAGCAAGGACCATAATCCCCAATAGCTGTAGGGGCTGGCTGACCCTGCCTTCTGAAATGTACGTCACTTCAGATAAAAGCATCTGCTGCATAAATAGATGTGCATGGTAGAACACTCACAGCTTGGAGCTGCAGCGCGAGGTCATTCTTCTCCTGGATCAGGCTGACTTGCTTCTCCTTGAGCTCCTTGCGCTTGGCTTCAGACTTCTCGAGGGCCTCCTTCAGCTTGAGGAACTCTTCCTTGAGGTTGGCCATCTCCTTCTCCATAGCTGCGCTATGCAGCAGTGACTTAATCTTGAAGAAGAGCTTCATCCAGGGCCAGTTTTTCACGCCATGGAAAGCCCGAATGTTCCACTGGATAATCAGCAGGGCATCTCTGTGGGGGCAAACCATGGTTCTGTGTGAAGAATCTAATACGCACCAGAAAGCACTAATGGTGTGAATCAGTTAAACAGTAACTCTTTGAATATGTTTGAGAGAACAAGAGTGCAGAGGTAGAGATGCAACAGCAGGAAAGGTTAAAGAATTGGAATTTATAACATATACACTATATGGACAAAGGTATTGGGACACTTGACCATAACACTTATAGAGAATTTTATGACATCCCATTCTAAATCCATAGGCATCAATATGGAGTTGGCCCCCCTCTTGCAGTTATAACAGCTGTCAATCTTTTGGGAAGGTTTTCCATAACATATTGGAGTGTGTCTGTAGGAATTTTTGCCCATTCATCCAGAAGAGCATTTGTGAGGTCAGGCACTGATGTTGGACATGAAGGCCTGGCTCGCAATCTCTGTTCTAGTTCATCCCAAAGCTGTTTGATGGGGTTGAGGTCAGGGCTTTGTGTGGGCCAGTCAAGTTATTCTACATCAAACTCACCCAGCCATATCTTTATGGACCTTGTTTTGTGCACTGGGGCACGGTCATGCTGGAACAGGAAAGGGTCTCCCTCAAACCGTTCCCACAAAGCATACATAGAATTGTCCTGGGATGCTGAAGCATTAAGAGTTCCCTTTACTGGAACTAATGTGCCAAAAACAACCTCATATCATTATCTCTCCTCCAGCAAACTTTACAGTTGGTGCAATGTAGTCCCATCCCTTCACAAATGTTTGTGATCCTGATTGCATGGCTAGGTGATTACTTTTATTCACCTGTGGCAATGGGCCTCAATTCAGTGGTTGGGAGGTGTGTCCCAATACATTTATTCATATAATGTAAAATACATGTTTTCAACACAAGCTCCTGTATACCACAGCCACTTTGTCTACCTCTTTCATGTCCTTGTATTTTAATATTTGATATTTTAAATACTTCACATTCTTGTTTTTTTATTTGTTTAACTTAATCCGGTTTATCTTCATTATTTGAATATTTACATGCACCTCAAAGCATCACTGGGGAATTATAATCATTTAGCTTTGTTGTAACTTGTTATGATTTCAGTAAAGGCGTTCTGCTTTTAACTAGCTAATCCCTCTAATTAACAGGAGTGACCAGATACATTTGACCGTATAGTGAATGTGTGGCAGTTTCAGAGCGGAGGACAGCTACGTATCTTGCTAAACATGGTCTATAAATTTTCAGGTACCCATCACAACCCGAAGCTCCCGATAGGCAGTGCAGCCTGAGTGTATGTCTGCAGGAGAAAAGCCGAATACCTGTGAGACACCAGCAAAGTCCATACATGCAGAGCAGAGGCAGGATTTGAACCCCCAATCTTGGAGGTGTGAGGCACTGTACCACCCTAAATAAGCGGTATCAATCTCAGCCCTGTCTGGCTGCCCTTTCTGTGGAGATTGAAGAGTGTAGGTCAGTCTGTAACCTGAGCCACCTGCTCCACCATTGTTCTAAAAAAGAACCCCATGTCTCCATGACCTAATAAGGTCTGGGGGCTCATTGCACTCCCAGCATCAGCACATGCCCCACAATGGCGAGGTGGGGCCCGTCTGAAATAGGAGGCCCTAATCCTCTGTAACAGGGCAAATGCTCTGCCGATGCGATCACTTGCAAGATCCTGCTGGAACAAAGGGGGCCTATGAGCAGCTATTTTTAAGGGGGTTCAGAGCGGCTGCCATCACACATTTCACCACAAGGGCTTACGTTTAAGGGGCCGGAAAGGTCCATTCGGTACTGACCGTTTCATAGCGGCTAATGTGTCTCACAGAGGACTAAGACAATGAGGAAGAACGCTGCTCTGACCTCCTCTCCATCATCTTCTGCAGCTCCATCCTCATAAGCTTGCCCCTGCTGACTGCCTGCATCATGGTGAGCACCTTGGCCAGCTGCTTGTCCCACATCTCCTCCAGCTGGCCCAGCAGGCCGGCCTTGAAGAACACCTGCAGGGCACCATTAACGAACTTAAGAGCCGTGGCGTGCCCTCTCTGCCCAAAACATACAGCCATGCATGTCCTGCCATGATTACGGGGCTCTTCTGCTTTCTGGGAAAATCCAGACCTGGAACTTTATTTCAAAACTTTACATTATAGCTGAAATTTTCATCCTAAATTTCTGACTTCAGAAATATTTTGCACTACTGCCCAGAGTAAAAGACCATCAGTGTTCCAGGTGTGGTTTTGTAGATTGTGTTTTAACACCTGTATGATTTTATTCTTATTACTTTACGCATCACCCTTCTGAAAAGCATGCTAAGCCAATTGACCACCCTCCCCCCTCCCCACCAGTCCCTCACCTTGGTGTGCCCAAACTTGTACTGGTTATGGTCAATTATCAAGGAGCCCAGGAGCTTCTCAGAAGCCTTCCTGCTGTCTACAAATTTGTCGTCTGGGATGGCATGGGGGTTCAGGTTGTGGTAGCTGTGGGAAATTTATCAAATAACCTTGGTAAATCTCTGTAGGTGTTTTGACAGGAACAGTGTGTGCCAGTGTGTACATATATACCTGTATATACCTGTCTTTATGCACATTTGCTTGGGTATTTATATATGTACATCCATGCTTGTGGTGAGGAGGTGTGTGTAGGGAGTTATATGTGTAAGGAGACCCACTGCTGCTTCAAATTTGCATGAGTTCGGGAAGCCGTGCTTTCTTGTGACATTGTGTCCATGATCGGAAAATCACAGCAGAGTGATGTCACCATTGGGCCCTTGAGCAAGGCCATTAACTCTGTCACTTCAGGGACTGTCTGGCTCTGCTTTCTCAATTATATGTGACTTTGGTTAAAAGCATCTGCTAAATATGTCCAATTGTAACTGACAAACGCACCGCTGCTTGAAGTCGGCGTAGAGGAGGCGGTTGGGGAAACCCTTCCGGCAAATGCGGATTCCTTCCAGCACACCATTGCACCGTAACTGGTGAAGCACTAGGATGTCGTCCATGAACCCTGTCACAGGAAAAACAGTCTAAGAACAAAGGCGCAACAACAATGGCAGCTGGTAGACTGGGCACCGTCAAGTTTCCTGGGGACAACAAAAGCCAAACTCGCAGGAGGGACCCCTTGGTTGGAGAAGCTTAATTGTCAATCTTTTAGTGCTGCTTTCAGCTCCTACACCTCAGTATCATTTCAGCAGAGCATTAGTCTTGGCTGAGAGTTGTTGATTAGCCAATCCGAAGTCTACCCTCAACAAACAAGGCTGAACATTTCAACTTTTAAATAAATGGAGCAGTTCCAGAATCAGACTTCATGCCGTTTCCTAAAGCTTCCCTATACCAACATGAACTATAGAACAGCCCAAAAGGGGGACCCTACCTGGCGTCTGTGCACTGCATCATCCCCAATGAGAGCAAAAGTGCGGTTGGGTACTACGTAGGTTGGTCATGAGCTTGTTCAGGTTCTCCTGCAAACAACCAGAGCAAGATGGGGAAAAGCTTATGAAAACATTGCATTGTACCTCCTGGCATCTCACCTTGTTGGCCCTGGGTTTATACCTTGTTTATGTGCTGTGAAACACAAATACAGAGGAGCTTGAGAGCAGAGTCCAGGAGGGATCACTGCAAATCAGTGGATGCTGTAGACGTACCTGGTTTACGGAGCTTTGGAAGATGGAGCTAGCACAGACTTAAAGTGATGTTCATGTGCTTAACGTCCCTAAACATCACTGCAAGTCTTAACTACCTCCTCCTCCTCTACCTTGGAGACACTGTTTGGTTGGATGTAGAAGATTGTTGAGGCATTCAAAAAGGAACAGGATGCATTAAGGGTGAGTGTATGGAACAGCAGGATTTGAGGTTGACGTGTGGAGGAAGCTAAGACTGGAGAAGTTACAGAGTCCTGTACTTCAGCCTTTAAATTGCTCCAACACATCATAGCAACCCTTGAGTGGGAGGTATAGTGCTATCCATCTCATAAGGAAGCAAAGCATGTTGGAAACCAAGCTAACCTTGGGTAGCTGTGACACTGTCTGAAAAGAGGCTGCTTTCTTCCTCTTTTCCTTGGTCCCTGGTTTAGCTTCAGCTGCTGCTGGAAAGAACAACAATGTCATGAGTTAGCAGAGTAAACAAGCACCGTGTGTCAACAATTAAAGATTCCATCTAACATCCTAATGCTAGATGAATGTCATCATGATATCTTTCTAATTTCCTATCTACCTAAAATGTTAATGGTCATGGTAGTGTGCAATTCACCTTTTGCAATATACTAGCTTAGCATTCAATATAATAATGTAATACAAATGCACATCTCTAATTCCATGTTCAAGTCAAAGTCACAATCAAGTCTGTAAAAAAAAGCTGCCCTTTGAACTCCTTGTAGAAATGGAGAGTTTCACAGCTATTCCAAAAAGTATTCATTGTTTTGCTTTCTCATTGTCCACCCACACCATCATCTATGGAATCTCAGACTTACCTGTTTCAGAGCTGATGTAGTTCTCATACAGGCTGGCTAAGAGCTTGTTGGAGGACTTCTGGAAAGTCCCACTACTGTATTGTTCAGTGGGTCCTTGTTTTTGTCTAGCCAGCCGATGATGTTGTATGGAACCTTGGGGGCAGGAAATAGAGGAGAAATGTGCTGTGAACATTGGGAAATGTCCACTTCTTCTTACAAGAATATCTTCTGTGAATTAAACACCTTTACTCACCACCCCAGCATAATGCACCAGCTCAAAGTGGGCCTCATACTTTCTCTTCTTGTCGGGACGGGGCTTCTGAAAGTAGGGTGACTTGCCAAGGTGATTGTCGTACATCTTGGCCTTGAAGCTGCTGTCAGTAGCCTTGGAAAACATGCACTCCTCTTCGAGGATGGACAAGATCCCCAGGGGCTGGAGGACACATCAAATCACACATCGGCCAAATAGTACATGCACGTCTCGCACCACAGTTTCATGAGGTGGACCTCTATACCCTCTCGATGAGATTGATGCAGGGCTGCAAGTCCAGGCCAAAGTCAATGAAGGACCACTCGATGCCCTCTCTCTTGTATTCCTCCTGGTCCAGGATGAACATGTGGTGGTTGAAGAACTGCTGCAGCTTCTCATTGGTAACGTTGAAGCAGAGCTGCTCAAAGCTGTTGAACTGGGATTGTAAAGGACAAAATGCACCAGAATGAGTCTAAAAGGTTTAATTTTAATAGCATGCTCACTATCATTAATCTAATAATAGGATAATTGTTTGAACAATAAGAACATTTCTGCTGGCAGAGACTCGCGTCAAAGATCTCAAAGCCTGCAATGTCCAGTACTCCACTGAAAAACTGCCTAGGCAGCACGGTATACAGGGTCTTGTTGTTGCGTCCGACCAGCCACTTGAACATGCAGTCATAGGTGGCTTTGGCCACAGCTCCCACTGCATAGACCACCTATGTTCAGGAACATAGACCGCTGTCACGCACTGCCGCTAGACAGTCCCCGTCTTAGTGTACCACCCTGAGCTTCTCACCTGCTCCACATTCTGCCCTTTGACAACATATTCATTGCTCTCCTTGACCCTGGGTGAAGGAGCCCCTTGGTGTGGTCAGCTGAGCTGACCCCTATCAGGTAGGAGGCTTTATCGGCACCTGAAGGATAAGGACATCTGTCAGACATACAGCAAGGGGCACAGAGTTTAGATATGATGGTGAAACATCATGCCACAGTTTAAGAAAATGTGGCCCATCTTTGGTTCTGCTTGTGAGCCTTCTCTCTCCCCTAACGTGAGGCAGCTTTGGTTCTACTTGTGAGGCCCTTCTCTACCCTAACATGGGCCAGCATTAGTTCTGGTTGTGAGCCCATTCTCTACATTAATGTGGGCCAGCTTTCATTCTGCTTGTGAGCCTAGGGTGATCAGGTAATCCATGTCAGGGAGGACACTCTGAGCTAGGACAGGAATTGTAAATTACCATTTCAATTAAAAGGACCTGGATTT
>JAODUD010000127.1:9163533-9173993 GCA_026784285.1 Stomatorhinus walkeri
GACTTTAAGAGTCACGGAGTTTCGTTTTTTTACCCCCTCGAACGGCTGGTCGCACCGGTGCAACCTTTAATTTTTTTAGTCGCACCATTGAGAAATTAGGTCGCACCATTGACCAAATTGGTCGCACTCTAGAGCCCTGCCAATCCTTAGGTCTGTTAGTCTGTTGAGTTGCCCTGTTTGCATTCCCATCACATGATTCTGCCACCACTATGCTTCATCATATTAATGGTGTTTACAGGTTAATGAGCATTTTTCCTTTTTTCCGTACAAGTAGTTTGTTTCTGACCATTGTCTCCGGTAGGGCTTTGGATTTTATATTCCTGCCTGGATAGCTGTTGCAGTCTATACAATTTTCTGTTCTGTCGTTCTTGAGGTAGTTCTCCCATTGTGAGTGCTGTCACGGTGTCTGGTGCTGATTGGGTGAATCGGGTTGTTTGTCGGTCCTGCAGTAATTAACCTACCACAGCTCCCTGTAGGCCACATGTCTTTGTGATTTCTTGTCTCTGTTTGATGGGCATTAGCTCGTGGGAGAGATGCAGAACAGGGTGTACCTGGTCTCCATGATGCTGGCTCTGGAGAGCTCCTAGGTCCCGTTCTGGAGTGTCAGACTGCAGATGGATAGTTGGGTTTGGAGTACTGGTGCACTCGAGGGCTGCAAATGAGATTTCCGCCACTTGATCCACTGCATCCTGTCGGGTGTCGCGTTTCAGGTCAGGCCTGAAAGAGTAGCCGTTGGGGAACAACCATGAGGCACAAACCATTGATGATAGCTTGCTAGCCCAAGAAGATTTGTATCTGTTTTTTGGAATTGCGTTGTGAGTAGTTTTAATGCAGGCTTGATATTATTTTCTCTGGGCCGCAGCAAAGGTGGCAGGTGCTCAGTGATGACGAAGGGGAGCATCAAGTACAGCCTGTGTTTTCCATGGGCACTAAAGGCTGTTTTTTCTTTTTCTTTGGCTTCAAGGTTCATAAGCACTTATCAATAGGGTGTATGTTAGGTCCAGGGTTGAACCTAATTGTGATTTACCCAGATACTCAGCTAGCTGTCAAACTTAGGCACGTCATTCAGGCCAAAATTCTGGCTTGGGGCCTGTGATCATTTGGCTTAACCACAGACTCTGAGAGGACTGCATGATGCTCCACTGTAGCCTCTTTTGGATTCCGTCCTTTGCAGCATGACAGTCAGGTTCACGTACTGGCTAGCGATGCTGATGGACCTCCACTCTAAGGAGGACATGCAGGTGAAGCCTCCTCGTTTGTGTCGCACATAAATCTTGTATATTTATAACATTTTTAACAGTGAAGGGCTGATCATCAAGTATGATCAACTGTAATTTTCTGAGTAACATCTTTTGATCTGGCGCTGTCTGCAGGCACTGAATTTTGTTTTGCAATGAAACACGTTACTGACATTATTCGGCAGTACTGCAGCCTCCTTTACTGGAACAGATTTGCTTTTCAGATACACAGGAATACTGTTGACTATCTCCCCTTATAGACAGTTAAATTTGCTGTGTTGAAATGATTAGTAGTAGATTCTCCATGTGAAATTATAGCAGAGCAATGTTTGCGAAATGCTTTTCGAACGATATTAAACTAATTCCTCACAGCTGACATTCTGCTAACTGTTTAGTATACTGGTGTGCAAAGCCATATGGTCACTATTTTAAAGGGAATTGTCAGTGGTAAATATTAGCTCTTTTTTAACCACTGGCCAATGGCCTGTTGTTTCTGTATCAGCCGATTACTGATACAATCGGTGCATCTCTAGTTTGTTTTAATCTCTCTTCCCTTACTCCTGTGGTTTGTTCTGGCGGTACTGTTGTGTGGTTTTATCCCTTGTTGGTCTTAATTTATCAAATAAAAATTAAAACATCGTACCATGCTTTGATAAAAAAAAATGTTCTAATGGCTGTGAGCGAACCATGGAAGCATTGATTTTTTAAATTTACCTATTCAAGGGGAACCTCAGCTAAAGTTGGGCAGTGACAGTCGTAGTGAGGTTCACTGGCAGGTGAGGCATAGTTGACAGTAATTCTAGTCTTAGGCACTCACTCCAGGTCAGTACAGCTAGTCCCTCATTCAGACCCTGGTGTATGATGTCCCAGGTGGCCAGTCATCTGGTGGCCACCTGTCCTTCTAGCTCTGAATGGTAGCATTGCACAGAGCTTCCAACCTTAGCCTTATCCTGGTAAGGCCCAAAGAGAGTACCAGCTGAGGGGGTCGACTTTCTGACTGGAGCCACTTCTGGGCCCACTGCCGGGTGTTCAGGGTAGAATTTCTAGTCATGGAACCTCTAGGCTGCGGCCACTTGGGGCAGACTGGTCCTATTCTGTGTCTCTGTCCTGATGCTCTTGTGGTCTTTGAACACCAGCCAAGGCAGGGTTCGGTAGGCAGTTTGTGCCTCAACGGACTGCAAGGGGGCTAGTCTCCATGCTCACTTCCAGTGAAGCCAGCACTACCTTCATATCATCTGAGGGCATCAGGTTAGTGAGAAGTTACTGGGCACTGAACCTGGGCTCCCTGGTGGAGTTGGTGGCACTCGTAGTTGCAATAAAATGCCGCCCCCGGCTGGCCATGATTTCCTAGTCCCAGTGTAAGGTGACCGGAAGCATCTTGGGAGGAAGCCTCCATTGTTGAAATAGGAGAACTGTAGTTTGCATCTATTGGACTGCATATAGGGTGGGATGGAAGGACTGAACAGTTGACAAAAATAAAAGCAACACACAGCATAAAAAATGCCACAGGTGCTGGGCAACAAACAAAATTAAATCACCCAAGGGGAGCATTCTCTAAAAGTTTTCCCCTGGAGTACACAGGAGGCAGAGACCGGGGGGGGTGGGGGGGGTTGTCTTCCTTGTCGATTGCAGGGTCAGCCTGTGGCAGATGCACTTTTCCTGTGAAGCAGTTCTCCCACAACAGCTGCTATCCTGGTGGGGGGTTGCTGGTCAGGGGAAGTGGCTTATTCACTGTACCAGTGGCAATCGACCCTCCACTATATCTATATGTGTATTCACAATGCATCTACCACGCCCACACCCCCCTCTTACCGCAGGAGGCTTACGGATGAACAACCCCTCCATGATGATGGGTGCTTCTGGCCCAGGTATGCCTCCCCAAGGCATGGTACCTGGGGTTAGTGGTCAGATGCAGACCAGACCCCCTCGAGCCTCTTCCCACGCAGGTATGTGGCCCCTATTTCAGGAGAATAATCCTACATAACCTCACATAACCCCATGTCCTTAGCTGCTACACAGTACTCTGTATACTTGGCTTTTTCCCACTCCAGATTCTATGGACCCAATGCTGTCAGGTATACAGCAGCACCAGCATCCTCCAGTGCCAACCCAACAGACGCCCCACGGCCCGGTGCCCATGCCTCCCCAGGGCCACCCCATGCAGGCTGCCCGTCAGCTGAACCCCGCAGCCCTGCAGCAGCAGCAGCACCACCAGGCCCAGCTGGCAGCTTCTCATGCTCCTTTTCATGGCTCCAGCCAAACTCCTGTCCCCACTGGCTGGAACCAGCTCCCATCAGGCATCCTGCAGGCTCCGCCCACCCAAGGACATGCCTGGCGTAAAGGCCCCATGGGAGGGGTGACACGCCCGTCCTTGCCGCAGATGCCCAGCCACCCGCCACCACCATACCCCTTTGGGAGCCAGCAAGCCGTCCAGGCCTTTGGCCCACCGGGGCAGCAGCAGGCCCAGCCGCCGGGCCAGTTTGCAGCTCCCCAGCCTAAGCCCCCACCAGGAGGAACCCCGGGCATGGCTGTGCCAAGAGGCCCACCGCCGTCCCCTTTGCCGCCCTCCTCTGCTCCACAGGTCCACCTTGCAGGCCGGTCCCCGGGGTCCTCACCCTCGCCATTCCAGCATGGCTCCCCTGGAACCCCTCCGACCCCGGGCCAGAACCAGGCCCAGATGGGCCCACGTCCACCCACCCCGCAGGGTGGCTTCCCTCAAGCGGTCGGCTCTCCTGGCAGAGCTGCACTGGGGCAACAAGGCAAGATGCAGCCTGGTTTTATGGGCATGACTCAGCAGGGGGCCCAGCCCGGCATGGGAGGTAGGGGCCTTCTGCACTTCTCACTGGGCATTAATTTGATGATCACTTTCTTTTCTTATTCCGGTCCTAAAACGTATCGGTAAGCTAGTTTGTCTGAACTGTCTGATTAAATAGCTCAAACCTCATTGCCATAAAAACTATAAAATGGTAACCCAAAAGCACATGTACATGCTCTCAGCATGAGTAGGACCTCCTCAGTTTTTATCCACGAGTCGTGTAGTGCACCTGTTTCCGTACTTGTCAGCTGTTTAATCAATGCACCAGCGATGGCCTGGCCTACTTCACAGTGATGTGTCATCCCAGGCATGCCGAAACGGATGCCAGGAAACTTCCCAAATGCGCAAGGTGCTCAGAACTTCATCCAGGGACAGCCGACGGCTGGTGTGACAGGCACGCCTGTGCCCAGTAGCAGCCCGCAGGTGCAAGCCAGCCACAGCATGCCGCACGTGGGTACGTACTGCTGAGCTGAGGCATGTCAGTGTGGAAGATCTCCAGAGGGGGCTTTGATCAGTGGTGATTTGATTATGTTTCTGCACTTTGCCCCCAGGGTCACAGATGACTTCGCCAGCTGTGAGCCACATGCAAGCAGGTCCCCAGGGCAATATGATGGCTCTCCAGCCCCCACAGGCCACCCAGGCTCAGGGCATGGGCATGCAACATCAGCCTGTTTCCTCCGCCTCCTCCTCTGCCGGCTCCTCGCTGGGACAGGTGATTCAGGGCCAGACTGGAGGACCGGCAGTGACCCCCAGGCCCCAGCTTGGGGGCCAGGCACAGATGGTACTGGGAGCTCAGTCCCCCGGCATGGGCCCGCACAGGGGCATGACTCCCCCCAGGCAGGTGGCACCGCAGCAGGGCCAGGTGGTCAGTGGCCAGGTAATCTTGCTGCAGCAGAATGCGAATGCCATGATGGAGCAGATAGCATCTGGGCAGATGCAAGGAAACAAGCAAAGCTTCGGGGTTAAGGGGCAGCCGGGGGCCATGCAAGGACAAATAATGCGCGGTCCAGCACCCAACATGCAGGCCAACCCAGCCATGTTCCAGGGACAGATTGTCCAGCAGCCGCAGCAGCCGCCGTCTCAGCAGGTCCCGTCCAATGGCGGGCCTGCCCAGACCATGGCCCTGCATGGGCCACAGATGCGACTTCCAGGAGGCCACCATATGGTGCAGCAACAGCAACAGCAGCTTCATCAGCTACAGCAACTTCAACAGCTACAGCAGCAAAAACAGCAGCAGCCACAGCTGATGACCCCGCAGCAGCCGCAGCACGGGGATGCCAGTGGCAGTGCAAGTGACATGCCTCTGCAGCAGATGGTGCCAGAGATGCAAGCCCAAGCGCAGCAACCGCCACCGCAGCCTCCACAGCAGGCTGGCATAGCTGTGAGCATGCCCCCTGGCAGCAGCCACTTCCCTGCGACCCACGGGCTACCCTTCAACCCTCAGTTTGCCGGCCAGATGACGATGGGTGGCCAGTGTTCGCAAGCTGGCGGCTTCCCTGGAAACAAAGATGTGACGCTCACCAGCCCCTTGCTGGTCAACCTCCTTCAGAGCGATATCTCTGCCAGTCAGTTTGGGCCTGGTGGGAAGCAGGGTGGTGCCGCCCCAGCTAAACCCAAGAAGAAGAAACCCCCGCGTAAGAAGAAGGGCAGTACCGTTGGAGGAGCGGCAGGGCAGTCGGCTGAGGAAGCTCCTGGGTAAGGATGGTCTCAGCGACCATGTGGACATGAGCAGGAAGGTTTGGCTTGGATTTTATGCTTCCCTAAACTCATTGGGATTTGTTTAGATTGTTTAAATTAAGGCAGGTAATCTTCCTGTGAAAATTAGTGGGAGGTCTGCGTCTTCTGAGTTGTTTTTAATTACATTAGGCAAGTGCCTAGAAGAGAGATGGCAACTCTACTGAGCTAAACATGCAATTACTGAATCTACCCCCTGAATCTTTTCTTTCACTGTCTTGCTCTTGTGTAAAGGGGTATGCCTGAGATTCGGTCCCAGGGAATGGAGGAGCTTGAGGGTCAAAGTGGTGGCACTGAGCAGGGGCCCAGTCTGGACCCCACTGGCTCCAAACACATGGAATTTGGAGGCAGGCCTCAAGGTAACTCATACTTCATATAGATGGATGTTTATTGCATCCTGTTATTTTCAGGCATTTCTTATTAATGTTAACCAGTGTTATCGTAATGCTTAATTTATGACTTGTAGGATTTCCCACACAACCAGGAGACCAAAGGGCAATACAGCAACTTCAGTTCATGCAGCAACAGCAACAAATGCAACAGCAGCAGCAGCAACAGATGCAGAGACCAACCCCAGGCCAAGCAGGGATGATACCACAATCCCAGCAACAGCTACATCTTCACCAGCTTCAGCAGCAGCAGCAGCAGCAACAACACCACCACCAACAGCAACACCAGCAGCATCTGCAGCAACACCAACAACTACCACAGCAGCAAATGCAACCACACCAACACCATCAACAACAACCACCACAAAATCAGTTACAACAGCAACAACAGAACCAGCTGCAGCAGCAAAATCAGCTTCAACAACAGCAGCAGCAGAACCAGTTACAGCAGCTACAGCAGCAGAACCAACTACAGCAGCTACAGCAGCAGAACCAACTACAGCAGCTACAGCAGCAGAACCAGCTGCAACAACAGAACCAACTACTACAGCAACAACAGCAGAACCAACTACAACAGTTACAACAGCAGCAGAATCAGATGCAACAGCAGCAGCAGAACCCAATGCAACAGCTACAGCAACAACAGAACCAGATGCAACAGAACCAGCTTCAACAACTACAGCAGCAGAACCAACTGCAACAGCAACAGAACCAACTACAGCAACTACAGCAGCAGAACCAGCTGCAACAGCAGCAAAACCAGCTACAGCAGCTACAGCAGCAACAGCAGAACCAGCTACAGCAGCAACAGCAGAACCAGTTACAGCAGCAACAGCAGAACCAGCTACAGCAGCAACAGAACCAACTACAACAGTTACAGCAACAGAATCAGCTGCAACAATTACAGCAGCAACAACAGAATCAGCTACAGCAGCAGCAGCAAATGCAGCAGCAGCATCACTCGCAACAACAACAACAACAACAACAACAGCAGCTACAGCAGCAACACCAGCTACACCCACAGCAGCACCACCACCCACAGCAGCCGCAGCAGCAACAGCAGCAGCAACAGATGATGATGATGCTCATGATGCAGCAGGAACAGGCTAAGATGAGGATGGCACATCCGCAGCAAGGAGGCCACACGCCCAGGGCTGTGCTTAATCCAGCTGAAGTGCAAAGGCCGCCCGTCTCACAGCAGGGCAACATGCCTGCCATGATTAACCTGCAGGGCCATGCTGGAATCCCACCGTCCCCAGACAAGCCGCGGGCTGTCCCCATCATGATAAACCCCCAACTGGCCGGACCTGCAAGGAGGATGCCAGTGCCTGTGACTGAAGTTGGGCAAGGCGGCTTGCCACCAACCTCTGAGGAAATTCCTGCAATACCTGCCACCCAGAATCCATCAGCCCATGAATCTGTGCCACCAGCAAACATTGGGCAAGGTCCGATACTGAAGTCTGGACCGTCGCCTATTCCACAGCACCAAGGCTCAGTTCCGCAGCAGCAGCAGCCCCAACAGACGGGCTCCATGCCAGGCTCACATGGCCTCCATTTCCCCAGTGCCCCTACTGCCACAACCCAGAGCTCCAGGCCCAAGACTCCAAACCGAGCTAGCCCTAGGCCCTACCACCACTCGCTCACATCCTCAAATCGCCCTCCCAGCACAGAGCCCTCTGAGATTAACCTTTCACCAGAGAGGCTCAATGCTTCCATTGCTGGTCTTTTCCCTCCACAAATTAACATCCCGCTGCCTCCCAGGCAGCCTAATATGACTCGTGTGTTTGATCAACAAGGCCTCAACCCCACTACCCTGAAAGCCATTGGACAGGCCCCTCCAAGCCTGACCTCGCCTTCTCCCACTAACAATGGCAACAATCAGCAGTCGTTCCTGGCCGGGAGTGCCACAGCCACACCTGGAAAGGCAGAAAGGCTGCCACCGGCAGGTCCAGCAAAGAGAGCCAGTCCAAGTAACAGTCGCCGATCCAGCCCGGCTTCGAGCCGTAAGACGACCCCTAGCCCTGTGAGGCAGAGGGGAGCTAAAATCACCCCGGGCTGCCCCCCACATTCTCAGCCTGCCATCACTGTCCAGAGCGTAGGCCCTGCCCCCCATTCGGTGCTGCCCAGCCCCATAGCGATGGCCCCAGCAGCTCCTGAGCCACAGAGCTCCTTCCACAATGTCCATGCCAAGGTTACAGATGTGAGCAAGGACATCCCAGTAACCTCAATAGAGCAACAGCGAGCGGGAGCTCTGCTTCAGAAAGAGCCATCTGGTTTGGCAGCCAGGAGCCCTGCTGTGGTGGCGGAGCAGAGGGGAATCGCTACCGAGGAAATGGCCAGACAAGATGTCCCTATGGCTAACCGGACGCAGTCACATGTAGGTATGCAGCAGGAGTTGAAGCCAAGCCCATCCCCTGCTCTCCGAGAGGCTCCGACCTCACTTAGCCAGTTGCTGGACAACTCAGGAGTGCTCAACGTGTCCCAAGATACCAAGCAGGAGGGCCTATTGGAAGGTGGCCAGGGGTGGAAAGAAGCAGGGGCTCCCTCTGTAGATAAGGAGATTCAGTACACACCCAGTGGCCCTCAGGCCCCCGACATCAGTGGTCCAACTGTCACATCTGAAGGAGAGTCCAAACCCAACCCTTTCCCTGCTCCTTCTCCCATTCCTAAGCTGAACACCACTGTCAGTCCCAGTCCAAATCCAATTCCCTGTACTGGTTCTAACCCAGACCCCATACCGAATGTGTCTCTGGTGTTGCAGAAGCCACAGTCCTCATTATCGACAGCCTCATCATCGTCTGGTCCCACAAATATCACTGTCTATGTGACATCCAATGCGGTTAGCTCCCCTGCCAGCACAATGCCTCATGTCAGCCCGGCCCTCGTTTCCACCGTGGTCACCATGCCCAACAAGAACATTAAGCCCTTGGAAGCTCGTCTGACGACCACTGCTGCCATGGCCAATCCCCGTCCTGCATCCTTCATCACGACACCCATGTTAATCAACCCTGTTTTTCAAGTCCCTGCTTCTACCGGGGCTCCTACCGCCAGCATCCGGCCTCAAGCTGTCACCATGGTAGGATCAATCCAGATGCCAGCCAGCATACAGCTCTCTCCATCCCCTAATGTCAGGGCTGTAACCCTGCCGTCCTCTGCCGGCATAACCAGTGGCCAGCCCGGTCGCCCAGCACCCCCACAGATCCAGATGCCTTCTGGCCAAGCCGCCACTGCCACCATACCCCGCCAGTCAATGCGGCATCCACCCAGCATCCTAAAACAGGAAGGCAGCACCCCTACTGAGGCATCTGGGGCGCAACCTTCTCCACGACCTGGTGCTGCTACCCCGTCCCCCTTCACTCAGCCCCTGGCATCATCACCTTCTTGCTCGAGCCCGGCAGTTTCTCCAGTTTCTGCCAATACCTTTCGGAGGACCCCACTGTCACCACCACCGAATGTGTCCACGACCAAATCCAGCCAGTCACCCACAACCAAGGCTGGTGTGGCTTCCGCAGACGTCACTCAGAAAGCCGAGCCCCCCAAGACTCCAGGTCCCACAAGGGCCCCTGTGGCCCCTGGCTCCGTGCCTTCCCCAGCTCCCCCTGTAGCCAACACTGCTGGGGAAGCACACCAACCAGCTGCTAACCAGCCATGCCCAGCCGTTCCTCTACCCTCACCCGTCCCTGCCCAGGCCTCTTCCTCTATACCTTGTGCTCCTGCTGCTGCACCTCCAGCTCCCACTCCCCCCACTCTGTCGGGTGGTGCTCCTGCCCCAGCCGTCACTCCCACTGAGCTCCAGACTCCCCTCGTGGTGATGGAAGTTGGCCAGCTAGCCTCGGCTGCACAGGCGCCGGAAGCCACCTGCAACCCAGGAGAGCAGCCTGGGAGCCAAGGTAATGTGCCTGGCTGTAGCAGTGGAGCGGAGGGGACGGGGGGGCCCTTGGGAATGACAGTTGATGCCAATGCTATTTTATACCCTCGCAGCCGTTTCTGTGCAGCTCGTAATATACCTCATGCGTAGTGGCTGTTTTTGTGCAGCCCGTAAGGTACCTCATCCCTAGCAACCATTTCTGTGTAGCCCGTAAGGTACCTCATGCTTGGCGGCCATTTGTGTGTAGCCCATAATTTATCTCATGCTTAGCGGCTGAATCTGTGTAGCCCGTAAGGTACCTCATGCTTAGCGGCTGTTTCTGTGTAGCCCGTAAGGTACCTCATGCTTAGCGGCCGTTTTTGTGTAACCCGTAAGGTATCTCATGCCCAGTGGCCGTTTCTGTGTAACCTGTAAGG
>JAODUD010000127.1:9184831-9205957 GCA_026784285.1 Stomatorhinus walkeri
AGTGCCCAGGTACTGTCAGTATGCAGTGCCCAGGTACTGTCAGTATGCAGTGCCCAGGTACTGTCAGTATGCAGTGCACCGACCCATCTCCGTGGTTATGGATCTCTAACCTCGACGACCCCTCCCTCCCCCAGGTCCACGCTCACCCACTGCGACAGGACCATACTCTCCGCGCGTTGACTGTGCCGGCAGAAGTGCCTGAGGGCGCCCCCTTGCTGCGGCATCGGCTGCAGCTATACGCCGTGCTGTGCATCCGGACCAGCCACTACGTGGCCTTCGTGAAGCATGGGCCAGGACCCCACTCTTGGCTCTTCTTTGACAGCATGGCTGACCGCTGTGGTGAGACTCCAGGGGGTGGGGCAGGGTGGGGGACACGCCCATAGACTAGCGAAGGTGGGGTGTGGAAGGTACTCGCTGGGCTGATAGGGCCTGCTATCCTCTGCCCTGACCATCCAGCTCAATCCTACTGTCACCTCTCAGGTGATGACAGCAGAGGCTTCAACGTCCCCGAGGTGAGGGGGTGCCCGGAGGTGGGGGACTTCCTGACTCAGCCAGAGGAGATGCAAGCGAGGGCCGACCTGGGGCTGGTCAGTGAGCACGTCAGGAGGCTGCTGTGCGACTCCTACATGTGCCTGTATGAGCGGGCGCCTGCGTGACCGTGCTGACGGCACCACAGGGCCCGCACCCTCACATGCCTGCCATCGTGCCAGGGCCCCATCGTGTCCTGCATGGCTCTTGTATACACTAGCGGGTCGTGCTCCAACCAGTCAACGTGGGAATGACGTGCTGGAACCTTCCAACCTATCGTTATGACGCTTTCTGTTCCATCGTTTTGTTTTATCCTTTGATTTCCGGATCAATATTGAAAATATCACAAAAACGTTGATTTCGCGTTATAAACCATTACTGTGGCCTGTGACATGTTTTGAAATATTTATACAGAATGACAATGGATTCTTTATATTTTTATATGTGAGCGTGTGCACTATGTTGCAATTTTTAATGTTAGAGCTTTATTCAGCTGTTCTCTCTGTTTGGATGCATGATTGATTAAGCTGAATGATTTATGTTCTGGGGAATTTGAGTTGAGTTCAGTGACATCACCGACCGTGATATTTGAACCAGCAACCTTCACTAACGTAGTAGGCACAGGCCCAAACGCACTAAGCCATACTGCGCCGCCCACTTGCCGGTATCTCGCTGTTGTCTGCAGCCACACGCAGGGATCTTCATCGTGGCTCATTTTATAGCCAGGTGCTGCTTTGCTTTCACAAAGTCCTGGCCCAGCAGTCTGCAGCCCCGGTCCATGGAGAAGATGTAGGGGGTCTGCAGAGACCCCGATGGTATTTTCCGCTGTACAAACGGACCACAGCAATTCCTTCAAAGCTAAGAACATTAAGGGAGAGCTGTCCTCCCTGCTGGAGCTGGAAAATATTACAGCCCTCCCTTCCTGGGCCGTCACTTATACAATCACATTCTGGGATGGCAGGTCTGTAGTGCCGGTCTGTTTTCTCTTGTTTAGGAAAAGCTGAAAATGGCTGTCATTTTTATAGTCAGATCACCTGGAAGCATTCAGTATTGTTAATTTTTTCCCACATCACCACCTGTTTTTATTACCAAACAACTTAAATCTCTTCCGCTAGAGGGCACTGGACCCATCTGAATTTTTTATGTACATGAAGCAGTTTACTCAGCCTGTGATTGAGGGTTGAAGAATTCTGTCTGTAAACACATTTTTTTTAAGACATGAAATAGATCTGTTAGCATGTAACCTTGCTTAAGCTGTATGCTCCACCATTGTCCTCATCATCTAGGTTTTTGGTATATGTGGTTTTTGCTAACATGATTTATGATCTTTTAGGGGATTTAAGCCATGAGCCTTTTTTACTGGTAGCCTAAAAGATCCACTAGATCCAGCTGTAGCCAGATCCCTGGGTTTTACTTTCTCTTCATTCCTGAGGTGAGCAGTGCGGCTGATCGGTGGCTTTCACATGTGACTCCCAGGAAGGTGTGTCTGGTGTTCTGGTAGATGGAGGCAATGACAGCTGCTGACTGTCTTCTCACGCATCTACTTTGTCAGTCAAAGCGTGGACTGTCTGCGGATCCTCAAGGACCAGATTCGGAAACGCTTTTAAGGAATGCAGTAGATTTAATGCTTGACCTGTAATGACCCAAAGTTTTTTGTGCACTTTCTTGTGTTCATACCTGGATGGTGTTTAGCATCGTGGTCAGCGACACATGTTCCAGGAAGAGAACCTTTTCAGCTGTTTGTGGCCATGACCAGAAAACTAAATATTTGCAGGGAAGATGTGCTCATTGCTATAGGAGGACAAGTGTAATTTGCTCTGGGTGAAAGTATTAGGTGAAATTACAAATATGTACATGTGGCAGAGTCCTTCCACTGGTGTAGTACATGTTGAGAAACCCAGATCCCTTCAGCATTGTGCAACTCATACAGATCACACTTGCTACTTTGCCTGTGACTCGATGGTAGAGTGTCAGAGTTCCTGCTGACTCTGCTGTGTATCCATTCTGATGATTTTCTTTGTTCTCTCTCTAAAACACAAGAAACATCACATGCTACTGAACTTCTATGCTATACACACGAACCTCAGTTTTACTGATTTTACGTGCATAAAAAAATACTTTCCTTTCTTATTGAACACCTTTGAACTTTGGTGCTGGTGAAAACTAAAGAATGCAGTGGACTACAAGGAAAGCTAATTGATTCATGAACACATCAAATCATAACTTTCACTTGAAGCAGAAATAACTAGACAAATTATTTAGCTGTCTTGTGCCCATAGCCTTGGCAACAGGCTTTCGACCCCCCCTGAGGACCCTGAATGACAAGTGGGTATAGAAAATGAAAGAAAAATATTTTGGACAGTGTGAAAAGACCCCAGTGCATTGGAGAAGATCATAGTACCTGTAGAAGTAAGAAGGAAGAGGACGACAAAGCAGCCCCTCTGGCTCGTCACCAGGAACTAGAGGGCCACCTGGCCACTGGAGTTGGACCACAGATCCTCAGAAATGGGAGATCCACCGGCGAATTCTGCTCGTTAATGTATATTTGCTTTCACCACTTATGAGACTCGTTGAGCAAATTTACCCCTCACACTGTGCAGCCCTTAGGGCTCGCTGACCTTGGCCAGGTGATTGGTCTGCAGATCACTCAATCACTTATCTTTGGCCTTGGAAAACAGTTTTATTTTTAAGCCACCCAAAGTGCTCTCAGACACCCTGCCAAACCACAGATGCTTAATTTAAAATTCACTGGTTTATCCAATTACATTTACGAGATAGGCATTGATTGGTTCGGTGCACTGTGTGCTTGTTCATAGCATTACTTTAAAGCTATACTTGAAATAGGGTCATGACTGAGATGGCCTGGTAAAATTTGGGTCATGGTGCGAGAAAAGGTTGAGAACCACTGGCGTGGAGTACCACCTCACCTTAGCTACGATGAACGAAGAAGTTCTAGGTGAAAACTCACAAAAGCCTAAAGTGACAGCATCTGAAAGTTTCTGCTGAGCTGCCTGTTGTTGGACTATGAAGATGGCACCTGTGACAGCAATTTGCATGTCTTCACAGTACACGCTTCACTGGGACTCCAGCTTCCTCAAACGAAAGGCTGTGTCATGTCTGTTATGTCTCAGGGGACAGCTTTGTCCTTTCTGTCATTGTAAGGCTCCCTGTAGAGGGCAATGGTCACACACAAGTGAGAGAGGCATTATGAAACATCTTGCCACCTTGTACAACTAATATCCCATTCATTTCATAAAGATACACACTACGGATCATACCTCCACCTTCTGAAACGGTAAAAATCACCAGCTATGCGGCTCCCTGGCTAATTTGGTCAGGACAGACAGGCAATCATGCAGGTGTTGAAACTCAGCAGAAGTTTGCTCACATTTCACCTGCTAGGCACGCTGTCTGTCCAGAGCAGTAGGCTTTGGGCTGTCAGCAGTCTCCATCCAGCTGGAATGCTGTCCCACTGAGTCAGATTCATTTTGGGGGAGCTGAGGTAATACTGAATGTGCTGTTTCCAAAGACTGGTAGTTCTGTCACGTTATAGTACAGAAAATTATGGTCTTCAACACTAATTGTAAGCTATTTAATTCCCAAGATACGCCATTTATATGGTATCTGAAATTATTGAAGACTAAACTGAAAGCATCCAAGGAAGCGTTTCCCCCATCTGCTACATTACGCTTCCTGGGATAGAGCCTTGGCTCACTGCTGCCCTCTACTGGATAAGATAATACCGAAGATGAACGAAAGAAGAACAGATGGTGCGTGGATCTTTTTGTTAGGATCGAGTGTGTGTACAAGGTGCGTAGGAGACAGTTTGATATTGGGGGCAGGACGCAACTTAATTCTAATACAAAGGTCCGCTTATTGGGGGATCGGGAGTTAAAGAAGCCCCCCGGTTCCTACGCCCCTCCCACTGCTCCACTCATTATGACACCTATGGGACCCAGCCCCGTCATCAGATTCAAACCCAAAACGACCGGTACGTACAGCAAGAGGACGCGTGTAGGCAACCACTAACAATTTATAAATTGGACCATGACCAGCCAATGTACATGAGATAAAATGAAAAAATAAATTAATGTAGTATATACGAAATTAATATAACTGCACATTATAATTAACTGGCGCGTTTACTGTGAGTGCGTGTAGCTTATTTGACAAGCAGCTGGAAGCATAAGGTATGACAGTGACGTATGTTTTTCTTTTAGTGTCATTACAGGATACGATTTCTCAATAAATATATAGGACAAATATCAAACGGTTAAAGATGTTTCGTTTTATTTAACACAGCAGTTAGAAACCTACGGAGCCCGGGAGGGGTCATGGGAGAGAAAAAAAGATAAACAAAAACCTGTAACAATCAAATGTTTAAAATTCCAGGTACAGGGTGTGCGAGTCAGGGCCGATGTTCTTCGAACTCGCGTGGCTGCAAGCGGTAAGTACCCAACAGTCGCTGGGGGGCGCCGGCTCGCCCCTTTTTAAAGAGCGCGCACATGCGCAGTATCCAAAAAGCGGGACTGGGTCTCCTGCTGTCCCGACGCTTCCTGGTCCGTTCGATCTGCCGGTAGAATCGGCTCGGCTGAGCTGTGTTCCGGTCCACGCTTCACTTTTATTGGATAAGCAGCCTGTGAAATGAGCGGCGATCACCTGCACAGCGATGCCCGGGTAAATGTCCTAAACGGCCCGGTATTCCAGCCGGCGTTTCGGAGCCCGGCGTGGCTTTAAAAAGTAACGTGTACAGTGTATGGAGACGGTTCGGATAGGTACCGCCTGCAGTGCCGCTCACGCCACGCGAATCGGTGACGGCACCACTCGCTTAACAGCGGTTCCATAGCAGAGATCCGTGTAAAAAATGCCTTTCTGAAGCCGGGTAAAAAGTTTACTGCTCTAGGTAACGGGGTTTTTGGCTCTGTTCGGGTCCGACCCGCTAACCTCCTCCGTCTGTTATGTCTTCCAGGTGGAGTCCGGATCCTGGGCGAACGCTGGTGAGTTTGGCGAGTCACCGGCCGCCGGGCTCGATGCCGGCCACATATATGGCGTCCCGGAGTCTAAGTCCCGTCTCAGCGGCCGCTATTGTTCGGATCGCGAGCCTTTAAATCCGACACGGGTCGTCTGTAGCTTCTCCACGCGTATGGGTCCCAGTCGGACCGCAAGCGTTTTCTCCCGGCGCGGCCTCCGACGACCGCCGATCGGAAACCCGGGCCCGTATGTCGTTGCTCAAAGTCGCCTTTTGGGCGTCGGGACTTAGTCTCTGCGCCATTTTCTGCCGGCTTTGCTTCGCCGGCTCCGGTTCCAAGTGGTGATAAAATTTAATAATAAAAGTTGAAGTGTCTAAGGGGCTTAAAGAGATTCGACAGTGTCTCTTTGAGCTCTTTAGACACTTTATTAAGGTTGTTGTTTTAAATTAATCACTAATAACTCCTTCCGTTTGCCGTGAACGCCGCGTCCTACTGTGGCAGGGAGCGGCGTAGTTAGACACGTTGCCATTTATTTCAGTTTTATGGGGTTTTAAAAATGGCCGAGCTGTATGGCTCGAAGTTGAGCCGATCGCATACTGATGGACCGATGCGGAGCCAATTCCCCGCTTCTTGACCTCACACTCTCTCCGCAGACTCCCACAGACCGAAACAGAAAGACAAGGAGCGCAGGCACAAGGACCACAAGAAAGACAAGGAGCGGATGAAGTCCAAGCACGCCAACAGGTGCCGTCTGGACGGTGTCTTATCTTTTTTTCTTTGATCTGCCTCTTTATGTCCCCAGGGGCTCCGGGCTATTAGGACCATGTTATGTGGGGCTGTATAATGCAGCGTCCTGTCTGGAACTGGGAGGGATTTGATGTTGCTTCAGTGTTTAGTGCTCACCCCCTTTTATACACTTGAGCCCAGACTGGGCCACATCTGCCAGTGTGTGAATGCAGTGGCTGCCATCTTTGAGTGTACACACACACACACACTTACCTAGTGTTACTGTGTCATCCTGGCCTGCGTGAGCGTGTACATGCTCCTGGATCTGCGTGTGGGTAGGGTGGTGGCCCAGCTCTCAGGCCCATAGATCTTCCCTCTGGTTCCTCGATTTGGCTCCTTCCACAGCTAAAACCTGGCCTTTGCCTTCCAGTGAGCACAGGGAAGCGTCTGACAAGAAACACAGAGATAAAGACAGAGTAAAACACAAGGACAAAGAGAGGAGGAAGGAGGAGAAGGTGAGCTCCGTGGAGGAGGCACGCCCTGGGAGTTACCCTGGAGCGCGTGCTAATTAAAGTCTGGGTATGGGGGGGTGGGGTGCCCGGAGTTATCCACCACGCTGGGGTGTGTCTGAAGCTTGGGGCTCTGAGTGTGGCCTCTGCTCACGTCGCTGTGCCCCCATCTCTGCAGCTGAAGGCATCTGACCTTGATGTGAAGCCCCAGAAGGAGAACGGGTTTGCCAGGTGGGTGTTTGGCGTGGGTCTGACGTGCGGCCCGTTTGCGATGAGACGTATCCACGTGCCGTCTCCAGCAGTGTTTGTGGCTATTCCCCCCCCCCCCCCATCCCTGTCGTCATCACTGTCCTTTTACCCCTCCCAGTCCCCCTCATGTCAAAGAGGAGCTGGATGACTGCTTCTACTCCTCACCCAAACGAGAGAAGCCTGCTGTGAAGCGGGAAAGGAGCGACACTGAGTGAGTACTGCTGCTTAGTGTAGCTCAGATTTCTGTGGTTTATTTGAAATACAATTGCTTTAGTTTTCAGTGTTTTTTTTAATTTTTATTAAGATGTATAAAACTATATAGAAATAAGTTTTAGATAAGTTGCAGTTGATTTGTAGAGAATCATTTGAATTTACATTGCATGTCATATATTAATATCCTCAAATGGGCAAAACAAGTTCCAAGTATTATTAATGCTAATCAAATGCACTATGCTTGTTTCCTTGAACAATATCTGTTAAGGAGGGAAGAGAAACTGATTTCTTTAGCTAAATAGTATTTAAAAAGTGAAATGCATACTGTAACGTGTAAAAAAGTATTTTGGCGTCCATTGCAGCTGGATCCTTGCTGTTTGAATCCCCTTATTGCTTAAATAATCCACTGGATGCATCTCTGCAGTCTTGCCAACAGCGTTGTGCTTCTCGTTAAGTGCATTTATTAATCGGATGGTGTCTCTTTATAATGAGTCCTAGGCATGTCTGGACTATGTGCCGAAAGTTTGGTTTCTGCTCCCTACTAAGTAGCTGAACTTCACGGTTTCAGTTGAATGTTACGTTTTCCGAAAGGTGTCTAGCTCTTGGGCATAATGTGGCTTCTGGCATCACTTGTGGTATTTTCATAGCTTTTCTGCTAGTTCTCTTTGGCCATATGTTGGGTAGCCACTAGCAGATGGACGCTTTCATGTGGGGCGACTGTTGGACACCACACACACACGTACACGTGTGTTCGGTTAACATGTGGACTGGAGCTGTTGGCTTTTCTCTTCATAGCTCGGAGTTCAAGCCCAAAAAGGTCAAAGTTGAAAATGACAAGAAGTTGAAGAGGAAGCGGGAGGATGAGGACGAGGTGAGCGTGCGTCTGTGTGAGATCTTTTAGCTATGTCTGTCTTGTGCAGATGATGCAAGGCCTGATCACTCTGCATCCCTCTGTATCTTGGATTTTGTAGGATGTCAAACCCAAGAAGAAATCCAAAGATAAGAATGCAGTGGGTGATGGCAAGAGAAAGGCAAAGAAGGAGCCAGAGGAGAAATGGAAATGGTGCGTCAGGAGGAGAGGCCGCCCTCCCCTAACCTGCCGTGTTCACACCATGCCATGGCGCACAGCCGCACATGCTGCTGTCACACGCACCGTGACGCTCCCCTGACCTCCTTTTTCCTGGCCAGGTGGGAAGAGGAGAGGTACACAGACGGCATGAAGTGGAAGTTTCTGGAACATAAGGGCCCCGTGTTTGCACCACTATACGAACCCCTCCCAGACCACGTCAAGTTTTATTATGATGGTAGTGATCTTTCTTTCATTTCCTGGGTGTTTTGCACTGGCACACACCCAGACATTTTGAAGTGACTTTAAAGGGCTTTATTGCACTCTATCCACCTAGGTTGTTTAGCTGGGAGTTGCTTAGTTTTGGAGAGATGGGCTGTAGAATCTTCAGACTTCTCTTTAAATATTATAGGACTTAATGACATTCTGTCTCTGGTTATCAAAGTGCCACAAATACCTTACAAAAATCCAATAGCAGTGTCTTAGAAGAAATTATTGCCCGGTTACTGAAGATATTCCATAGACTTTGTAGTGAGCAGTTTAATATAGGAAGTGTTTTCTTCTACCGAACTCGACACTCCAGTCATATCACTGCTCAGAAGATATTGCCAGGGTTCTTGTATCTACTGAGCAGTGATATGGTTAGTTTGGCAATAAAAGCCCCTCTAAAACATCTTTTTCAGTTTTGGTGTGAACTGCCCCTTTAAGTGTTTGTCTGGATGACATAGTTTCTGTATGTGTGGGAATCCTTAGCAGGGTCGTCTGAGTGATAATTTGCCACGCAAATGCCTGAGTCTCTGCTGACCTTTGACCCTCCCTTGGTTCCATCTCCAAGGAAAACGTATGAAGCTGAGCCCTGATACTGAGGAGGTGGCCACGTTCTTTGCCAAGATGCTGGATCATGAGTACACTACCAAAGAGGTATTTCGGAAGAACTTCTTCAAGGACTGGAGGAAGGTGAGGAATCTGTGCATGAATGTTGGTCAGGCTACAGCCGTCGTCACGTACGATGTGCAGGAAGGCGGAGGCCGGAAAGTGAGGGCCAGCATCCATGTTCTTTGACCGCATTTAGGAAATGACCTCAGAGGAGAAGTCGAAAATCACAGACCTGAAGAAGTGTGACTTCACGGAGATGAGCGAGTACTTCAAGGCTCAATCGGAGGCCAAGAAGCAGATGTCCAAAGAGGAGAAGCAGGTGGGCCTGAAGGAACAGGATCCCTACCAGCAAGGAGATGACTGCCCACCTATGGCCTCACTGATCCCCTCTTCTTCCTCTGACATTTTCCTGCAGAAAATCAAGGAGGAGAATGAGCGGGTCCTCCAAGAGTATGGCTTCTGCGTCATGGACAAGCACAAAGAGCGCATCGCCAACTTCCGCATCGAGCCGCCCGGCCTGTTCCGCGGTCGCGGTGACCACCCCAAGATGGGCATGCTGAAGCGTCGGGTTCGGCCCGAGGATGTCATCATCAACTGTAGCAAGTGAGCAGTGTGGGGAGCATGCTTGTCATCCTTGATGTCTGGTGCTGGCCTCCTATTCTCTTAGGTCTCCTCAGGGGGTGTTACCCATCTGTGCCTTCACCATCCCCACCTCTTCCAGGGACTCCACCATCCCTAAACCCCCCCCCGGAACCAAGTGGAAGGAGGTGCGTCATGACAACAAGGTGACGTGGCTGGTGTCATGGACGGAGAACATCCAGGGCTCCATCAAGTACATCATGCTGAACCCCAGCTCACGCATCAAGGTTCGTGTGCATCTGTTTGTTTGTAGTTTCTGGGGACCCACTCAGTCATTTTGGGTCACTTGAAGATGATTTTAAAGCTAAATGGTTAGTGAGTGGGTAGAGTCAGAAGGTCATAGCTAACTAGCCGATTTGTTATGTTGCTTTGGCATCTCATAAATAAGGAATGTGTTTTGTTTTAACATTTAGTTTAGTGGCCATTAGGTGTTCCCCAGACCTCAGGGGCCCTGTGCAGATGCATGCTTTGTAAACATCACCATTGCTTCCGCAGGGAGAGAAGGACTGGCAGAAGTACGAGACGGCACGGAGGCTCAAGTTATGTGTGGAACGCATCCGAAACCAGTACCGTGAGGACTGGAAGTCCAAGGAGATGCGGATCCGGCAGCGCTCCGTGGCACTGTACTTCATTGACAAGGTGAGTCTGGCCCCTGGAGGTGATGCTTCCTTAACCTCCAAGAACTGTCAGGCTGATTTCTGCCATTTTTGCTGCCCTAGCTGGCCTTGAGGGCGGGGAATGAGAAGGAGGAAGGCGAGACGGCTGACACAGTGGGCTGCTGCTCGCTGCGGGTGGAGCACATCAACCTGCACCCAGAGCTGGACGGCCAGGAGTACTTGGTGGAGTTTGACTTCCTGGGAAAGGACTCTATCCGCTATTACAACCAGGTCCCCGTGGAGAAGAGGGTGAGGAGTGACCGGTGGTAGGGGGAGCCCTTAGGATTTGGGGCAAAGGAGTGGCTCGCTAGCATCAGCCAGAGTTCTGGTTTCTGATGGGAAGGCCCGCTTTTGCTCGTTCACCAGGTCTTCAAGAATCTTCAACTGTTCAAGGAGAACAAGCAACCAGAAGATGACCTCTTTGACCGCCTCAATGTAAGCGTAGCCGCATACCTCCTGGGTATACGATTACCCAAGGAAAGAATGGCAGAAACTGAGTAAGACAACTGACTGGCCTCTTTGAATCTTCCTTTCTGCTAGACCGCCATCCTGAACAAGCACCTCCAGGAGTTGATGGACGGACTGACGGCCAAAGTCTTCCGTACCTACAACGCCTCCATCACCCTGCAACAGCAACTGGAGCAGCTCACTAATCGTGAGTTTGCCTCGATTCTTGGAGGTGGGGGGGGGGAGGGCAGAAATACCGATAGATCTTAATGGAGAGGCTTTACACTGGTGTGAACATCTGGTCCATCAAATCTTGCTAGTGCGAGTACACGATGTTGGGATTAACTGAATGAACTTTGACCTTCAGCGGAGAATCTTGCTGCCAAGATCTTGTCCTACAATCGGGCCAACCGGGCTGTAGCAATCCTGTGCAACCACCAGAGGGCGCCACCAAAGACCTTTGAGAAGTCAATGCAAAACCTGCAGACCAAGGTAAATTGAGTGTGAAAAGTGTAACAGTTGGTTGTGATGGCAGGTGGCACCATCAGTTAAAATCCCAATAAGCCCTGCTGTGAGCTGGAACTGGTTTAGTAATTAAGTGATGGACCTAGGAGAGTTCCAAGTGCTTTTGGATAAAGGTGTCTGCTGACAAATGGGACTCATTTGGAATGAAGTGATCAAAGTGAGCCATCTTGAGGGTGAATCTGAGCTCTTGTCCACGATGGCCCACAGATTGATGCGAAGAAGCAGCAGCTGTCAGACGCGAAGCGGGAGCTGAAGAGCGCTAAGGCGGATGCAAAGGTGCGGCAGGACGATAAGGCTAGGAAGTAAGTGTCTGTCGTGGGGGGAGGGGGGGGGGTCACCGCCTCTGGCTCCACAGCTCTGACCTCCCCTCCCTCATCAGAGCTGTTGAGTCCAAGAAGAAAGCTGTCCACAGGATAGAGGAACAGCTGATGAAACTGGAGGTCCAGGCGACGGACCGTGAGGAGAACAAGCAGATCGCTCTGGGCACCTCCAAGCTGAACTACCTAGACCCGCGCATCTCAGTGGCATGGTGAGAGGGATGCTGGGCGGCCCTGTATTGCTGTGTGCCTTCAAGTGGGGGGCGCTATTCCCATCAGTGTGGGGCTCTGCTTATCAACTCTGTGTAGTGCTTGCTGACACTGGCAGCCTTCAGTGTGCCCAGTTGTGTTTATATCCCTGGGTGGGCTGCTGACATGTTCTTCAGGCCACTGGTTGGTTTCACTGCAGCCTCCACTGCCAGGTCAGCCTGAGACATCCAGTTGGCTGCTTTGTTCTCTCGTGCTGTTGCCACTTGTGTTGGGGTGGGGTCGGGTATGTAACCGTGCCTTGTTAGAGCTGCCGTGTTTGTCCTCCCCCAGGTGTAAGAAGTGGGGCGTGCCCATCGAGAAGATCTACAACAAGACGCAGCGGGAGAAGTTCGCCTGGGCCCTCGACATGGCCGACGAGGACTACGAGTTTTAGCTTGACTTTCGCATCTTCGTTTTAATGGAATTCACTTTCTTTGTGGCATCATGCAATCTCCCAGGTGACTGGCTGGGAGGCGACCATAGGGATCTTGCTGGGATAACGGGAAGCGTGTCCATTTGAAACTGGAGCTGGCTGCCAATCTTCTGGAGGGGGGGGGCTCCCTGATGGCCACGTAAAGTGTCCAGTGTGAAACCGGGAGCAGATGTAAACTCTATTTGACCAAAACTGGCTCTGCCTCACCCCCTCCCTGGCAAGGACCTTCTGCTACCCTTGTGACCTTTGACCTCTCTAGTCGTCTACCTACTGTATTTCAAAAACATTGCTGTTTTTAACTCCCGCTTTTATCTTTTTGATTTATTGATCTATTTTGTATCTTAACAGAGAACAGTAAGCCTAAGGTAAGGAAGGGCTTGTTTGCCAGTCGGGGACATGCCTGACCCCAGGCTGGGCACTCAGCTGTGTGTGTGATGTTTTAACTTAACTGTATCGGGACTGTAAGAAGAACCAGTTTGCCAGTTGCCAGGATGGAAGGAATGAGCAGCAAGTGTGAGCGTGATGTTTTATAAGCTTCTCGGAGACAATGTGAACTGCATTACATTTTTGGTCTTACAGTTACTATCAGGGACTTGAGTGTAAGATTTGAATGGATGGGTTTTATGTGCATTGCCTGTGTTATAGGATTCAGTCGTTGCTATGGAGAAAGACCTTTCGGTTTTTAACTTTTAACAACTTTGGGGGGGATGAAATCCTATCGCTGTTACTTGAAATTATTTTAATATGCTGTTGTGAAATCTTTCCTCAAAGGGTTTCTGTGGAAACCAGCACGAGGGATATGAACTTTGCCAAAAAAATGAGAATCCTGTGTTTAATGGTTTTACTTGCTTTTTATTTTGGAGTTGGGTACATCAATGTGAAATCTCCATGAGCTTCACTCTCTGGTTTTAAGATGTGGGGGGGTAGCTTGTTAATCCATCTCTACAAGTTTTTACCACTTACCGGTTTTTTGTTCTGTGTAATGGCTTTTATTTTGTATCATTTTCCTTTGCTTATTGTAGGTTATTTAAATAATTAAGCTAAAAACCCTGCAATTTCTTTGGTCCTTGTGTGGTTTATTAAGGTCCTAACATCGTAGGTGTGACGTACCTTGTGTAATCCTTAAAAATTCTTGGAGTCCATAGAACTGTTTTAATGGAACATATTTTTATTTAAACTTGGCACGTTGATAGAGGGCATCCCATTCAACTCACCCACTTGGTCCATCCATCATAGCACCGTATTTCAAGGTACAGTTTTGCTTATAACTGAACTTTGTCCTACTGTTGATCTCTTCTTGAATCCTTGGGTCTTCCCAATTTCAGTGCACGCATTTGGTGTTGTCTTCCATATTGGATATGCTGCCAGTTCAAAATTTTGTGCACCCGTTCTAGGCATTAGTTTTTTTGCTACCAAATTAGGCATGTATCATCAAGAATTGGATCCAAAAGTTGTTTGCAGTTATGCTAAGTCAAATATGGCTGCTGTTGTTCAGTAAGTTTGATGTGAAAGCCAACAAATGGGAGATGAGGTCATAACTTCGCAACACTTTCAAAATTCAAAACCAAGTTTGGACCCAATCTTGAGGAAGCCCAACAAAAATGTCATTCCACCACTAGGGGGCACTGCAACAAGCAAAAATCCATTTTACATAACTGTTGGAGTTACTGTAGGAAAAACGGGTGATTTATTTAATTTTTTGTGGCACACTGTTCAATGGCTAGCCAAAATGCACTTTTACATATTGCAGTGCCCTCCAGTGATTTGAATGACAAAATTAGGTGCACATACTCAGATCAGGCAATGTTTTGCAAATGACAAATGGCTTTTACAATAAATAAAAAAAATCCCTCCAACAAATCTAGTAAGGCTAAGTACAGTCATCTGTCAAATGTGAGGATTCAACAATATTTAGGGCCCGTGCAAAATTCTCATTTTAATTAAAATCTAATATGGTGGCTGCATCAATTGGGTGAACATGAAAATCTCAATGGATCTGACTGGGGGGGCCCTACAGTGGTGTTAAGGGACACTAAATGAAATTTTGTGACCATCTCAGAAATGCTTTGATATTTAGAAACCAAATATTTTGACTTGGGGCAACTGACTGGGGATGTGCCCAGAATTTTTTGTCATTTGATCACTTTGGGGGCCCAGCGATGAACAAAAAAGCTGTTCCTGATGCATTTTGATGTACTGGCCTTTTAGATGTGGTTATGTCTGCCTGTCCCCCTTATGACCCCGATTTGCCAGCAACAGACATTGCCCATCTTGCATGCTCCTCATGATTCCCCGTCACACTGAAACTAAACTGGCACCAAGCCACCTATAAGGATGCATGACTGTATGCGAAGATGTAAAAATTCTTTGCCATTTTGATTCAAGACCTCTTCCTGAAGATGAACCTCATTTTGTTATTTGAGCACTAGGGGGTGCTGTAATGAGCAAAGACCTGGTTTTCCTGATGTGTTTTGATAGATTGATCTTATAAAATTGGTTAAATATATTTTGTTCCACTATTTTCAGAGACATACCATCATCTTTAATCGGGTGATGGACATGGTTTGATATAAAGATGTAGATTTTGCTGCTATATAAGCGTTGCGCCTTGGTGTTTGGTGTCTTAGCACTGACACTATTAAAGCAGAGCAGCTTGGTTTTATTTCTGCGCAACCTTTGCATCTCTCGTGCTTCTAGGCACATCCTGCCACGCGAGTGTCAGATAGTATCTGGTGCTCCGTAACATAGTGTCGTTAGAGCGGAAATCAGCCAGTCGAATTTCCGCCTCTGCTTTGTTTGCTTTAGCCATGGTAACCTGCAATTTTTAAAACGTTGTATTACAAATATGTATGTATATGTATACAGGTCATTAGTCAGAAACGATTGTTGGGATGCACTCTGTGAATAGGGAGGCATGCTCCTGTCTGCAGTCGAAGCTGTGACGTGAAACTCCTATTCAAGGTGTTCTTCCAGGTTCTGAAGCGATTCGGGTTAAACACTCAAATCGCAGGTTTCCTTTTGTTTTGTTTTGTTTTGTTTTGGAGAAAAGCTTCATTAACCACTTAAAGTTTATTTCCCAGGGGGGGAAGCATCAGTGGCTCGGTGGGTGCCTTCAGGGGTGGGGTTTCAATCCCATCCAATTCTCTGTGGAATTTGCATATTCATGTTGGTAGCAGTTAGTACAGCTGATGTTACGAAGTTACCCAGAGTCAGTCAGTCAGTACATCTAATGTGTGCTTCAATGGGCTGCTCTCAGACGCAGGGGGTACCCCGACCTTCTGTCCTGTAGTCCCTGGGATAGATTCCTGCTCCTCTATCATCATGTTTAGGACTAGCGGTTAGACTTAATCCTGGGGAGCACAGACCACCTTATCATTATAGGAAAAATATGTCCATTAGCTAAAATGATCATACAGACCCAGTGAACTCAAAAACAAGTGTTTTGTAAAAATAACCCTTTCCCAGTCCATGTTGTGAAATGTGCCACAAACGACACGGTGGACTGTTCATGCTGTTCCAACTTCACCTATGAAACTAGGACAGAACAGAAGGAAAAACCAAATCTTTGCAACATTTTCATTTTCAAAATGCATTTATTGAGTTTTCCTTCTCATCATTCACCATGTGCTGACAATAAAACACATGCTTCAAACATGCCAGCCCATCAAGAAACCGGTCAAGTGAACAGACCTATGAAAAGGTGCACAACACACAGAAAGTTTACCTGTGGTGGGTTGTAAGGTCTGGTGCACCACCTGTATTAAATCTGTTTTTGTCTGAGGCTGATGTTGAGCACATGGAACATTATCATCACAGTTGCCAGAAAAGTTTCAAAACATCCAGAACCTAGGTGTACATGTTCTATAACATCTAAACATAACTGATGATAAAAAATTTCTGCCACTTGCCTATTCACAGCTTGACAGGTGAATCTTTGCAGCTTGTACAGCAACAAACTCCAAACGCGTTGGGGGCCATATTTATTGTGGGGGAAAAAATCGGATTCATTCAGTAATCACTAAATGTCACTGTTACTGGGTCGTATATGGTACTATGGGCTGTAAAGCAAAAAAAATATTCTTAACTTTGATGAGTGGGTTGAATGTAAGGCAGAAATAAAATGAAGGGTCGTATATGACCGTGGGATCCCCGGGGTTAAACGCACGATCCTTGGCGAATCAATATGAAACTGACGGATGCGTTGGTGAGCAATCGACGTGGTGGTTTTATCGTGTATTTTATCAAGTGTATGTACAGGCAGGCTGTCCTGTGTCTTTAAGAGTGTCTCACTTTTGTGTGGCTGCAGGACTCGGAGGGTTCTGTCGCCACGACTCATTTCTTGTTTGCGTGGTTTCGCATGTTGGAGCGTCTCAAAGGCAGTGAAAGCTCAGCTGCGCCGATTTATACCACGTCTACCCGGTAAGAGCGGCCACCGGCTCTTCTCAGCCGCCCATTAAGCGGATTCGCGGAGAGATGCGCGATCCCGCTGTTAGCGCGTCCCCGTTTGACAGCCGCTTGTGAGGTGGTAAGTGGAGGGAGAAATAAGTGCATATATATCTCGTTGTTCGGGTGAGGAAGCCTATAAAATTTAGTTATTATCCATAGAGATTAATGAAGCTCTCATTTTTGCCGTTTATATTAACATCGGTTATGTGTTTTGTGTGTTTGAAATAATTCACTTTAATTAAAAAAGAGACCCCTTACAAAGGGTTCGTTTGTGTGAGTAACCAGTACGGTTTCTGAAACATTTTCCGCGATAGGGTGAATATGCAATCAAAATTATGACGAATTTAATAAACTTAGATGCTTAAACACTTAGTGACCAATTATACCGTTATGTCAGATGAAAACTAGGAAAAGGAAAAGTTCCTAAAATACGAGGAACCATGTACGAGAGTTAAGACACATGGACTGTATTATACATACTGCTAAAAATGTAAATCCGGAGAGTAAGCGGCGTGTCTCCTCTCCCAAGACTTGCAGCGCACCATGGCAGGGACTGCCGGCTTTTTGCCCCGGGTCCAGAGCGACACCGAGATCAACAACATGTTGCGGGACCTGGAGGTCGGGACGGTCTTGACTTTACTCAACCCCAAAAAGTCACAGCGACCAGAGAGAAGGACGTTTCAGGTCAAATTGGAGACCAGGCAGGTCATATGGAGTAGAGGCACGGATAAAATCGAGGGCGAAAGTAAGTAGTGAACTTATTCATTTTGTCACGTTTATTTGTCTTGAATTGTAGATATAATAATACCGAGTGCAAGTTAAGTATATATGTATTTTGAACTTAGAAATATACATTGACATTTTCATGTGTGACTGTCCCTGATCACATTGGTGCTGGATCAAATTCCGTGGTCAGCCGAGTGATGTTACCATTTTGGGACCATGAGCAAGGCCCAAGCCTTTGTAAAGGGATGGGGGTGCGATAGGACAATTCCATTAGCCCTGAGTGACAGGCCCCCTAAAAAATTTGGAACATAATTGGAGTTAGGAGGCCAAAATAATAAGCTTAAAGGGCCCAAAACCCCTAGCTGAACCCTTAGCAACGTCATGAATCCCCACTTGCTCCAGGATCTTCCTGAAACTGCTTTCGTGATTGTATGTTGTTCTGGAGAAGTCTGCTGAATACAATAAGGTCACTAGTGTATTTAAAGTATGAGACATCCAAGCTCTTTCATCTGTCAAAGAACAGTGCAGGCATACAACTAGGGTAACTTTGGGTAGTCACAAACGTACAGTATGAAGGCCTGTTTTTTTTCTTTTGTTTATGAATAAACATTTATCCACTTATTCATCAATTTTCTTAGTCTTCATCCTTGGTCAGGGTCACAGACATAAATACTCCATGATGAACTGTAATGCACTATGGTCAACTCCACACATAGAAAAATGTTGTTCAGTTATTCAGCGCCAGTAAAATAAGCCAGCGAGATGTTTAACCGCTGCCATTCAGCCCCACCTTTCTTGTTCAGTTCTCACCCTTTTCTCCAAAAAGTGGCTCGTTTTAACATGAGTGAAAGAGCAGTCGCTCCGTGTGCTGCCTCTCTCCGAGGGATGTAGGAGGGCTCTGACGTTTCCTTTCCGTGACGCGACCAGGACCAGCCACTTGCATCCCTTGCTGACTAAGTCAAGCTGTTTCACCCCACAATTTATTATGTCAGATTTAGCTATTCAGGGATTTTATCATCTTATAACTAAATTTGGAGGTATCTGCGCTTTTTTGAAAATGTTAAAATTGCAGTTGTTTATTAATTTGATTGGTTTTCATTCTAGTCATCCATCCTTCTCCAATAATATCCAATATAGGTCAAAGAGTTTATCTTTCCTGGAGGGCACAAGGCAAGGAACACCTGGGTGAAATTCCAGGCCAAATTCAAGCAAACTCGCTCGCATTGAGAGCAATTTTGAGACACTAAGCTGTATGTTGTTTTTCAGCAGTGAGAAGAACCCTGTGAGAAATCTTTCCAAACACAGGGAGCATTACAAACTTCACACAGAGTGCAGGTGGGGTTGACACCTCCAACTGCTGGGTGATGCTATCGCACGGCCCCTAAACCACGGCCTGCTTAGCTGCTGGCGATGGAACATTCTGAAATGTCCAGCATTTCCATGCATCTATAACATCCAGCAGTATAGCTGACTCGCAGTTGATTTTGAGGTTAAACAGCAGCGAATCTAATACGAGTCATGGTCAAGGTGGTCGGATGGCTTCCTTCCGAGAGCTTGGTGTCTGGGACGCCTCTGCACTGGCTGTTCTCACAGGCAGTGAAGTGATTGGCTGATGCCTTGCAGGAAGTGGGATGACTGCATCTGTGTTGAGCTGCAGCCTTGCTTCTCATACGGAACTGCCTTTGATCTCTTCAGCCCATGCTCTGATGCTCTTATGAAAGGGTTTTGTGGCTTTGGGTTTCGGGCTGAACTGGGCAGCAGACCGGTCACACGTCACAGCTGCTGTCACTCGGGCACTGCAGAATGGTTTACGTTAGAAGGGACCTATATCTGTGGCTTGAAAATGCCATACAGAGGGAGCAGGCAGATGGCCTAGAACCTTCCGAGGTTCTCCAGTCACTTGGGCAATGCCGCGGAGCTGCAGGGAGAACCACCAGATTGGGGCTACTGGTGTGAAGATGAGGCTGTGCAGTGGTGCAGGGAGGTGGGTGGGACTTGGGGGTGCTTGCTGCAATCAGCGGCACTGGTTTCTGTGGTGCAGCGACAGCAAGCGGCCCGGCGCCGGAACAGCGTAGGTGTGCCACACATCCTGCCACAGGGATGTTTGCACACACACACACACACACACACACACACACACACGGGTGCAATTCCCAGTTCAGTTATCTCTGCCATCTCTCTGCTTGCCCCAGCACAGGTGACTGAAGGGCATGGAGACTGAGAAACTCTGTCATGCTGTACTCTGCTAGCAAGTTTAGGAACATCTTGGATTTTTCTTAATGAAACTGAAAATCTTACTTGGGAAAACTGCAGGCATGTCATGAACATGGGATTTGCAACCCCAGTTCCAAAAAAGTCAGAACATTGCGCAAATTGTAAATAAAAACAGAATGCAATGAAATGGAAATCTCACAAACTGATATTTTATTCACAACATGTAAAATGAAACATTTTGCTATTTAGTGAAAAATATTGGCTCATTTTGAATTTCATGACAGCAACACGTCTCAAAAAAGTTGGAACGGGGGCAATGGGAGGCTGGAAAAGTTAGTGGCACAAAAACCCAACAGCTGGAGTAACAATTTATAAATAATTAGGTCAATTGGCAACAGGTCAGTAACATGACTGGGTGTAAAAAGAGCGTCTTAAAGTTACAGTGTCTTTCAGAAGTAAAGATGGACAGAGCATCACCAATCCCCGTAATACTGCATCGACAAATAGGGGAGCAATTTCAGGAAAAAAGTTCCTCGGTGTAAAATTGCAAAGAGGCCGAGAATATCATCATCTACAATACATAATATAATCAAAAGATTCAGAGAATCTGGAGAAAACTCTGTGTGTGAGGGACAGGTATTCTGGATGTCCACGACCTTTGGGCCCTTAGGCAGCACCGTCTCACAAATAGGCCTGATTCTGCAATGGAAATGACTAAATGGGCTCAGGAATATTTCCAGAATATGACACAGTGAACACAATTTCGCCGTGCCATCCAAAGATGCCAGTTAAAACTCTATCATTCAAAGAAGAAGCTGTGTTTGAACATGATCCAGAAGCGCTGACGTCTTCTCTGGGCCAAAGCTCACTGTGGCTAAGTGGAAAACTGTTCGGTGGTCAGAAGAATCTAAATTTGAAATTCTTTTTGGAAACCAGGGATGCTGTATCATGCAGACTAAAGAAGAGAAGGACCACCCAGCGTGTTATTGGTGCTCAGTTCAAGAACCTGCATCTCTGATGTATGGGGGTGCATTAGTACGTATAGCATGGGCAGCTTGCACATCTGGAAAGGTACCATCAATGCTGAAAGGTACATCCAGGTTCTTGAGAAACATATGCTACCATCCAGATGACATCTCTTTCAGGGAAGACCTTCCATTTTCCAACATGACAATGCCAGACCACACACTGCATCAATTACAACACAATGGATTCGTAGAAGAAGGGTCCGGGTACTGAACTAGCCTGCCAGTGGTCCACATCTTTCACTCATTGAGAACATTTGGTGCATCATAAAACGAAAATTACGACACAGAAGACCTAGGACAGTTGAGCAA
>JAODUD010000127.1:9241481-9259879 GCA_026784285.1 Stomatorhinus walkeri
TCTGCCAGGGTATCCATACCCCTACTGTGGCCCCTGTAAGGTGCTGGGCCCCTTGAATCTGCCAGGGTATCCATACCCCTACTGTGGCCCCTGTAAGGTGTTGGGCCCCTTGAATCTGCCAGGGTATCCATACCCCTACAGTGGCCCCTGTAAGGTGCTGGGCCCCTTGAGTCTGCCAGGGTATCCATACCCCTACTGTGGCTTTGGTCTCCTCTTCTACTTTCACTTGTTGCTGTGCCTAACATCAGGTGGTTGTGAGCCTTGTGCTCATGCTGTGTATTTTTAAATGACTTGGAGCTGTAAGTACTGCAGTACATATTTAATGTGTTGGCTTATCTTCTGAACTGTGACATGTCTCCAAGGATGTCTCACTTCCCTGTGTCGTGTCCTGTGTTTCAGGTTGTCTGGATCATATTTTACACGGCACTGCACTACGACTGAAGACGCGTATTGGAGGCAGGGCGGGACATCCTTATTGGTCTGAGATGCCAGGATGATGACGTCGAAGTACAAAGTCTTTCCCTGCTTTTTTCTTATTGTTACCAACCAAACAGTCTGGAAGGGAGAGCATTATGGGTACTTGACGATAAGTAACCTCAGGCAGAGGTTGTCCTGTAGATCGTCGGCACTAAAACTACACCCTCTGATCCTCCCCAGGTGGGCATGGGTTTTGACTTTTTGTCTTTTAGATCGCATTAAAACAGGAACACGTTTTAATTACATGTTTTTTGATGATGGGAGGTTAGAGACACTTAACTTGGAGATGCCTGCACAGATTAATTTAAGTGAGTGTATAAATTAGCTGTTCAACTTTGAATTTTTATCAAATCCAGAATGTATTACACAGCTGTTTCCTGTTCTCATTTGACCAAGTATATTTTTCAGTATTTTATGTTTGACTAATTGTCTTCATAAACCATTTGGAGAGTTGTAATATAATAAACTGACCTGAAAATATTCTGGAGCAGACTGCAGTGAATTCTTTAATGTCTGATGTGGTTTTGATTACCCTGTTTTTCCAATTCTTTATATTGTAACTTTGGTAATGATAATTTGTTTTATTTTTGAAATTGATGATCCTTATTGGTAGATTTTCAGTTTTCAATTCTGTTTACGCCCCTGCCAATTTACCCTTTGTAGGTGAGAGTAACCTGGCTGTGAAAGGCAGCCACCTGTTGTGGCATCCAAGGAGCTGCAGGGTTAAGGGCTTTGCTCAAGTACCTGTTGTGCTGAGGCCAGATTTAAACCAGTGACCTTCTGATCGCCGGCACCAAGGCTTAGCCCACTGAGTTACTGAGCACAAAGCAGTCCCCCACTACCAAAAAGTTGAGATTCCCACATTTGGGGAATGTGCAGGGGTCAGCACAACCGGAGTGCAATGACAGCTGCGCCTGTGGTGAACCACTGTCTTTATCACTATTTCCCCTGCCAGGATAGTATTATGCGGATTCCTAATATTCATATTAAGTGTTCTTCTTTACTGAACTCTGTATGCTGTGCTCTTTATGAATCCCACAACTAGAATTAATACCCTGAAACACAGGCAGGATGCTATTATTAAAACTTTAATTACACAAATGCAATCACATATAAGTACTGAAATAAGGGTGTAGGATTTTGGGGTGATGAAATTCAAAGTAATAATACGGCTCTATTTACAGGTCCATCAATTAATAGATGTTTATATCCATTAATGATTAACAGGGGCATGCTTTGTTGACCGGAAACCTGAAGCCTGTAACCCCATTTTTTGTGAAGTGCGCAGCACACATGCAGGCAAATTTGTTTTCGTTCAATTCAAACTGAACCAGTCAGCGAACGCGCTGTGTTGCGGGTGGGGTCAGGCTGATGGCTCCGGTTTGACAGTGCGGAATCAACCAATGGCGGATGACGGCGGGGATGCTGCGTTACAGCTCCAAGGTACATGTGTGGGTAATAAGCTTGTTTTCATTCAATTCAATTTGAACCAATCAGCAGGCGCATTCTGAAGGGGGTGGGGTCACGGGCGGGACCAGGCCAGAGGCCCCGGTAAGACAGCTCAAGCTCAGCCAATGGCGACAGAGCGGTAGAGTTTAGACTTCAGGTTAGATGTGCAGTCAGTTCTGAAACGATACCGATTCGGGGAAACTGGGCAGTGTGTTACGATAGTACGAATGGCTCTGTCACAGTGTCTAGACGATTCCCCAGGACCCAGGATATTTCGGCGGGGCGGCGATCTGCACGTCCAGGAGCTGTACGATGAGAGGCACCGGCTTGCTCTGGAGGTGTTGATCGCTGACGGCTTGCAGCCCTTTTTGTGTTTTCTGGAGAAAGAGAAAATGCCCAACTTTCTCTCCGACGCCGAGATCCGGTACATTAGCAGCGCGGCCGTGGTCCCGCGCTGCGCGTCCCTGGAGGACTTGGGTCCGGAGCATTCTGTCAGCGGCTCCATGGACTGCTCCTCTGTCACCTACTTTCCTGACGTGTCGGATGTGGAACCCCCGCTGCTGGAGCTGGGCTGGCCGGGCTTCACCACCGGCTCCTTCCGAGGGGTCACCCGGGCGGTCGCCCATTTCCAACCTAGTTACGGAGAATGTATCTACAGCTGCAAGGAAGCTGCCAGGAAGATGATCAAAAGCGCCAAGGAGGTACTGTTAATAAAGTAAACATTATACATGTCAGCCACGTGTGCACCAAAATGATTCATTCTTGTGAAAACTGGATATTTATTGTTATGGATAAAACAAGTTTAAATAAAAAAAAATCCCATTATATTAATTCCTAACACTATTTAAGCTAAAAACTGCAATATTTCAAATTGTAAGGTATCAGGTCCCCAGGCACGCATGGTGAAAATGTGCCCCTCCCCAGCATTTCCTTAAAAAGTGTGCTCTTTGAGCGGTACTGCACACTACACAAATACTGCTACTTCTCTATTAAAACGAAGGCCACCAGAGGACAATGCCGTGTCTCAAAGATTTAAATGCATCAAAAAGAAACACTAGGATTTCAAACCCTTAATAAACGCACACACGCCTGCACTGCGCTAACAGGGGGGTTCCGTTTCCGATCACACCCTTAATGGGGGCTCCACCCGACATACGGACCACTCGGTGTGTAAATATTTTTTAACAGCTTAGGGGGATACGTTTGTTGAGGACTCAATTCATGGTTTGCATAGCATTTATTTTAAGGATTTACCATGGGCAACTTGAGTTTGCCATCCGTTTTCCAGAAATGTGCTACAAATAGTAATTTCATTCCCAGACAAAAAGCTGTAACTGATTTTTCGTTTCCTTGTATCGAGTAATAATTTTTGTAGTTACGTGCGATAAACGCTTAAAGCGGCTTCCAGGAACGTTAAAAATGCTGTAAATTGCCCCTTGGGGAACAGGCACTGTGCTGGTGTGTGTACCAACATGCCGGGGTCTCTGCCCCTCCATGCCCTGCCTTAGTAAATCCGATTTAGCTGCTTCCATGAAATATTCAGCTGTTCACCAGGATCTGTATGTAAGAACGTCCACAAACAATACCAGTCAATAGTCAGGACACACCTACAGAAAATCATTTATTTTTATAGCTATATAATGACCCTAAGTGCACCTGGAAGTGATGTAAATCTCATGAACAAGGAAAGATTTGTGTTGCAAGAAGTGTTAAAAGCCCCAGAGCCAGCCTCAAAGAGATCCCTTATATTCAGGCACCTCTCCAAGACTCACCCTGTGTGTTGCAGGTTATCGCTGTGGTAACCGACTCCCTGACGGATGTGGACATCTTCCGGGATCTGCAGGAGGCATGCATGCAGCGGCGGGTCCCTGTGTACATACTGCTGGACCAGGCCTGTGTGCCGGCATTCCTGCAGATGTGTGGCAACCTGGACATCCGCCTGGATGACCTGCAGGTACTTGTCTGACCCCTGCTGTGCTGTTATCGTCGTTATGAGGATCAGTATTTTACCTGAAGCATCCCATAGATTCACATTTAGAGCAGAATTTCCCTGAAGCAATCTCACCGGAACATCCTAGAATCATGCAGGCTTTTTTGTTGGTTGTTGCTATGCCAATGGCAGTTGCGCTAATGACCTAAATGTTGCTGTCTTCCCCAAAGCTCATGCGCGTGCGGACTATAACCGGGGCAACCTACTTCCTGCGGTCTGGAGCCAAGCTCACGGGGAAAGTGCACGAGCGCTTCATGCTGATCGATGGGAATCGAGTGGCCACCGGTTCCTACAGGTACGGGGTAGGCTGCCAGGCAGAGCTCTTCCGATGACCAGCATGATAGCGGTCCAACTCTGGTGCAGCAGCACCCCCTGATGGCAGGGTGAAATGATGCACAGGTGATCTGCTGGTTAGCACAGGTTACTAGTATGTTTACTGGATCTTCCAATGTGCTTAGGTTCACTTGGACCGATGGGAAGCTGAACAGCAGCAACCTCATCGAGCTGTCGGGCCAGATATCGGAGAAATTCGATGAGGAGTTTCGGATCCTCTACGCACAGTCCCTGCCCCTGGCCTTGTATCCACACACGCTCCCTGACACCAAGAACCGCATCAAGTCTGACTCCCTCATCCAGAAAAACGTGCCCCCGACTTCCCCACTGATGCCAGCACTGCAGCTGGCAAGGGCAGCCAGCACTCCCAGCCGAGCGCCACCTGCTGGGGCGGCACCTCCCAGCAGCCCAGGGAGCGGCCAAGAGAGCCCGGCATCTGACATCTCCACCATCGGGGAGGACTGGATGGAGCAGGCACATATGCGGGACGTGGTAGGTGGTGCTGGGCTGGCTGTGGGAGTAGAGCTTGCCTTGGCTGCCCCCACCTGCCATGTCTCCACCCAGACCGACTTCTCCACCGAGGAACAATGCTCACAAACAGCCCAGGAGGCTCAGCCAGACCCGGCTGCCCCAGAACCCACTTCGCTCCCCTTGACCCATCCAGGCTCACCCCCCCATAGGCCCACTATATGCCCCCCCATTCACCGGTGCTCCCCCCCTGGTGGCCACCTCAGGGACTGCTTTCTCAAGCTCACAAAGGAGCGGCAGTACCACTACTCAGCCATCCGCTCCAAGCTCGACCACATGGTGGCACTCTTGGCCCAGAGGCGTGAGCTGGGTGACCTCACCAACCTTAATGTGGGTCCCGGCCTGCTGAGGGTGTGCAAAGAGCCAGTTCGAGGTCCAGTGGCAGACAGTCTGCTCATGTCCCCCTGGCCCAAGGCCCGATGCCTCCAGTAGGGCTGTAACAGTACCCTGGCTGCTATATAGGGACCTTAGCTCACATCGATCTGGGTTTATAAGCACTGAACTACTGTCTTCCCACTATTAAACTATGGTACGGAGTAGCGTGGGTATTGCCTGCCTGCATGGCATCTGACATGTCCTGCTGACAAACGGTGTGGCTACTGGGGTATGTTTCTCCTGCTGGCTGAACCTTGTCCCGTAAACCCTACATCCCTGTCCCCTAAACATTCACCCAGCATGCTGCACTTTCACTGTCTTTTAACCAGAATTGCTTCTGAATACAAGAACAAATAATGTATGCCTGTTATGCAGCTGATAACTTTAAGGTGCAATAATACTAATGGGTGCTTTACTTTAGGGAGTTTTTTTTTTTATTGTGTCATATTAGGGTTGTTAGAAAGGGTGAAAGGTGTGAAAGCTTGCAAAGTGAATTTAATGAGTGAAAGAGCAATCTCTGTAAAGTGAAAATGTGATTCTGTAAGAAGTACAGTCATGCATCGTTAACGACAGGAATATGTTTTGAGAAATGTGTCACTGGGTGATTTTGTTGTTGTGCAAACGTCATAGAGTACTTGCACAAACCTTGGTGTTATAGCCCAGTGGTTCTTGACCTTTTTTGTACCGTGACCCAGTTTTTACCATGTCAGCTGAGTCGCAACCCTATATCATGTATAGGTTTAAATTAACGGTATGGTGTGCCAGTGTCTATGTGTTCCCCCTATGTGTTCCCCCTGTCCCCCAGTGACTATGGTTTGGCTTCTTGAATTGGTTGAGTGCTCACTAGCTTTGCGCTAAGCATTTGCAGACCCAAGATCCATTTATATAGGTCAACTCTACCTCACTATCCTTTCAGAATTTGATAAAAAGACATAGACAATGCATAAACCACTAACAGTTCCTTATCAAGTATTATGTACTGTAATACATTGTATGTGCTATACTTTTATACAACTGGCAGTGCAGTAGGTTTGTTTACACGAGCATTTCTGCACACATCTGATTAATGTTACACTAGGACGTTACGATGGGCAAGACACCGCTAGGCAATTGGAATAATTCAAGTCCATTATACTGCAAACTTATGGGACCACCGTCGCATATGTGGTCCGTTGTTACGACCGAAACATCGTTATCTGGTGCATGACAGTACAATAAAAACCGTTTGACACTAAGTGTTTCCTCTGTAGCACTCTCAATACACTCGACTGGCCCCGTTTGCCTGCTGTAACGGACTGAGAGTGAGGTAGCTCATCTCTCTTTCCTCATTGTTCACTAGTACTGCTTTCTGTTGTAATTAAACACCAGAACGGGCTCGGACTGGCGTTTTTCTTTTTCTCCTCGGGAGAGGGGATTCTCCCATAGATTAATTAAGCCAATACATGTGCTTAAAAAGTTATGCATATTTGAGTTGGGTATTCTCCCCTCATCACTGTGGATACGCCCATCACACTTAACCCGAAAAAGAAGGTGCGGCAAGAAATATAATTACTTCATCACGCAAATTGTGGAATGTAGTATTCCACCAGGGGTGAATCTCAATATGCGTACTTGACGGCACTTGTGTTCTTGTTTACCCGATTTATGTTCTCTTCCATTGCCGAAGACCAGTTCCAATACTAAGTTCATGAGTATGGTAAACATCCCCCCGGATGTTGGTGTCGCTCCCCTCAAATATCAAGGTATGTTCTTTGAAGGCAAGCTTGCAAGACCAGCTGTGGGGAGACCACAAGTACGGTATTTGCGTTCTTAGTAATGAGATTTACCCATCGTGAACTGAACTGAAATCCATAGAAACCATTTTATTTGGAAAATGGAAGCATAACAGTAGCCTACTACGCTTGTACAGATGCTCCTCTACTCCCAAATGCGATATGTTCCGAATGGCTGTTCGTAACTAGAAATGTTCGTCATTGTTTAACATGATTTAAGGGTATACACAAGTACAAAGAACTAGGATGCTAGGAGTACGCACGCTACGCTGCTGCGCGGCGGGAGTAGCAGCCAGAAGTCACACTAGGCAGAATTGGCGCGCAGAAAAAAAAATGATCTTGCGGACAGGAAACGGGAGCCCAATGAACACAATTTGGACTTACTGTCCTCTTCATTCATATGTCTGAAAGTCCGTACAGTAGAGGAGTGTCTATTTGGTCATTCTCACAAACATGAGGATTCTTCAACAAAACACGAAATCTTAAAGTGAAATGGAGTGTTTGAATTTTGTGCAGAGCAACTGAAATTACCTACATATATAAAAAGTTATGTGATTTAATGATTTCTTGCCATTTTTTTTCAAATAGGCACTACTGTTTGTTTTGAAATCAGTTAATGGAAAACTAGATAAAATATGTTTTTTAATCTTTTACCTTTACTGTAACTAACCTACAACAGACAATCAATTAGTATAGATATACATTCCTCTCTTGTGTTTTAAATTTTAAACCAATTAACTACATATCGATATAAGTATTTAACCTTTTTAGATATCAGTTATAACACTTTACTGGCCATAAAGCACAGGTAGCCTGAATTCACCCATCAGAACATACTACCATCAGTAACTAATCTATTTAGATATTAATTATGACACTATTATTATTGTTATTATTAATATTACTTTGCTTTTTCAATGGGTCAGTTATCGCATGCCACGGGGGGGGTTCCATTCCATTCCCGTGTAAATCGCTTTGGAAAAAACATCTGCCAAATGTATAAATAATGAGTTCATCCCAAATCTATCACAATATTTTCATACCAAATATATAATGACTGAAATATAAGTAAAGAAAGAAACACGATTTTGTTGGTTTATATTTAAAATAAATACAGTCATCCCATGTTGTTATACCAGCCAGATTATCCATGCAAAGCAAACACACATAGACCTCATTCTCAGATTGTTCGAAGTGTTTCCAAAACTCACTATGGGTCTCCTTATGTTTGATTTAAAAAGGTTCCTTTCCTCGGAGCACGTTTCGACACATTATGGCAAATGCTTTGAAAGCCCAGGAACTTTCATCGGCCCATGACTACCAGATCCACTGAAAGACATGAAGTCCACTGAGGGCCTGAAAATGACGTGAGATACACTATGGGGACTGCAGCCGGCTAACAAGGTACTGCAAGTGGGACCTGAGGTGATTGCTGAGCTGGAGCCAGGGGGAACGCAGGCGACCACTGAGTTGGAGCCAGAGGACCCGCATGCGACCCAGGGGACAAGGTGGGCGGGACCTGACTCTGGTGCAGGTATCCTCTCCTTTTCCAGGACAACAAGAGGCGAGGTCCCGGCTGGGATCTGCCTCAGAGTGGTGGGGGAGGCGTCACTCCAGAAGGAGTCACAGGGGAAATCAGGGTGATCCCACTAAGGGAGGAGGAGCGATGGTCCGACAGTTGGGGACCTCCTAGGGGATAGGGGCCGGGGGGCATGGGAGCATGAACCAGGGAAATAGGGATCTCCTCGGAGATGGGAGCCTGGGGCACGGGAGCAGGGTCCAGGGAATCTGGGGCAGGAACTGGAGCAGGAACCATGGGGGGCGGAGCAGGAACCACAGGGGGTGGAGCAGGATCCACAAGGGGGCATGGCCGGGGTTTGCACCTCGGCAGTGGGCGCGGCCTTTTTAGGGAACTTGGGGGACCACAGAATGGCATCTCCAAGCTAACAATCCGGAAGGCGAAGGCTCGCGCCATGGGGTCGTTCCTGACCCCAGGCTGCTTGAGCCAGTTGATTTTCTCATTAGCCAGACTGAAGTATTACTCCTTGGTCAGGGCAGGCATCGTATAGAAGACTATGCAACATTCTACAGCACTGCAAGGAATATCCTCTTAGTGAAGTACTTACAGCAGTAAAGTGGAATGACTCCCCCAAGACCATGTCGTGTGTATACTGATAAAAGGGGGGGGGGGACTTCAATACTTTCCGCATGTGTTACATCGAACAATTCAAGGTTCTTACCATCAACATGAACACACCACAGTCCACAGAACCAATCTGTTGAAGAACATCCTGCAAAATACAACATGACTTCATACTAATGAAGACATTTCCAATATAAATGTAACAGCAGAAAATGCTGAAATCCACTTTACCACGTTTTTCAGTATTTTCCAGTGTGCTAGGCTTCTTGAGGTTGCCAGCTCACACCAGGGCGAAGGCGATAAGTATGCTACTTGTGCACCAAGAAAAAACATCCGTGCCCGAAAGAACATCACCATTGGCACTTGGAACTTGAGAACTTTGAAAGAGACAGGTAAGCTGGAAGAACTGACATGAGATGAAGAGATATGAGTTGGACGTACTAGGATTGTGTGAGGTAACCTGGAAAAGATTTGGAGAGACAACTACTTTAGAAGGCCACAAATTATACTTTAGTGGAAAAGAAGACAAGCACGAACATGGTGTGGGGTTCCTGGTCCACAAAGACATTGTGAACAATGTCATGGGATGTAGACCAGTATCCAGCAGAATCATCACCATTCGTCTCAGATCAACCAGGCCTATGCCCCAACCTCAGACTACACTAATGAAGAGTTAGACGACTTCTACAATGAAATGCAAGAAGTCCTGGACCAGATCCCAAAGAAAGACATCATAATTGTACAAGGGGACTGGAATGCTAAGGTAGGAGAGGACTCGTATGTGCATTGGAAGGGCACCCATGGATGTTATTGCAACCTAGAAACGAATGACTGAGGTCTCAGACTCCTGGAATTTGCTAGATACTACGACCTGAAGCTGGCCAACACATTTGGATCATATAAGAACTCAAGAAGATGGACATGGCACCACCCAGGTGGTCACCACCACAGTCAAATAGACTACATTATGAAGAGGCGCTTCCACACGAGTGTGAACACCACTAGGACACACAGCTGTCCAGGAGCTGATGTTGGAACTGACCATGACCTGGTGTTGATGACCTTCCGTCTCTGTTTGAAGATGGTCAACAAAGAGGGTGGCACACGAATCAAGTTTGACCTTGAGAAACTGAAAGATCCCAAAATAGCAGAAGCTTTTCAAGCAATGATAGGGCAAAAAGTTCCACCACTCACACTGCTCGATGGAGTCTGGTTCTCCTCCGTCTTTAGATTTTCTTTTGGCATTCCTGACTTCTCTCAACGTTTCTTCTCTGGTTTCTGTGTCAGCACACAGCCCAGCAGTCTCAGGCCCTTTTATGGGAATTTGCAGGGCGTTTCCCTATGCCAGTTAAGAACAACTGGCGCATGCTTTCAATTTACAGCTACAATGGGATTCATCAATATAAGAACACATTTGCTAACAATTTGCTTTTTCTTAGGACCTTTCTGAAGAACAAATTTAAGACAAACCTTAGAGTGATATTGATGAATGAGGCCCAGTACTCTCTTCATGTTTACCTGGGCTCCTCTGCTTTCCTGCCACAGTCCAATGAAGTGTCGTTAGGTGAATTTGTGCCCTGTAATGGGCTGGCACCCTGTCTAGAGTGTCCCCTGGCCTTACACCCCCAGGGACAGGTTCTTGCCCCCCTCCCCATTACCTTTGGTTGAGAAGCAAGAATGGATCAGGGATGAATAAGTAGTCCAAACTGGACTGAGTTCTGCACAGTTTCGTTTTCCAGTGTTTTTCAAGGAATCAACATGCCAAAAATCACTATTATTTATTATTTTATTCTTTATTTATTTATTTGCAGACTCGTGGTCCATTACTCACAGAAAAATCATTCAGACAAAATAGACAAAACTGTTGTTAGCACAACAGTATTAGCTAAACTGCCTGTGATATATCTAGGGTAGGGTAGTAGTTTTGTCTGATTAATTTTGTTTATATGTGTTGACAGTGCTGTTTAGCTAGTCAATGGAAATATTCTAATGAGAAAATTTATTTTAAAAGAGTTATTTCATTTAACATATAGTTAATGTGACCTTTAAAGACATTCCTGGTTGGCTGATGGCCATTCACAAACTGCAAGTGTCACATACTGGAGTGTGTGGAGGAGACACCCCCAGCATGGTGTGTGGTGGATGTTTGTGGGTGATAGACTATATTAAACACAGAAGTAATGCCCATAGAACACATGATCATGTAATTATACTGATTTGGAGCATTGAATTAAATGGGGGAGAAAACACTGCTGTCCTAAGTAATATTTGTGTCTTGCCTAAGCTCTGCCAGAAGGTGGCAGCAGCGACCTTTTATTTTGGTCAGTGGGAGTCGATGGTAACTGTGGTAATCGCTAGTAATGACTAGCGTTCACCCGCAGGGGTGTAAATCTCTGTTGTGTCAATACAGTCAATTCCAGCTGAAATCATCGTTTGCTTTCTGAGATAAACACCCTCATGTGTTTTTCTCGCTCGTTCAATTACTGTGAGCCTTAGTTCATTGCTGGTGTATCTAGTGGGGTCATTTCACTACTTCTGACACTCATTCTGCTGCATTGAAAGTGCAGTTGTAGCCAGTGGAAACCTAACAATGAGCTAAACTTTAAAGATGTAAGAGGAGGTTGTCAAAGTGTATAAAGTAATGATCCCCATTCTGTTCCTCTGAGACCCCCAGATGGTCCAGGTTACTGCTCCCTCCCAGCTCCCCATGAGACACGTTTTGAACTGTCTGGGGGTTCCCGAGGACTGGAGTGCGGAACACCTATGCTTTAAGATTGTACTCTTTTGATTCCAGTTCATTAGACCAGCGATTCTCAAGCCATGGGTCACAACCAAAATTTGGATTGTGGCAAGATCTGAAAGGACCGAGTCGGACATGTAAGCATTTTAAAAATAGCAAACTTTTATGCTGATTCCTGATTAGATTTTCCAGTCCCACTCCTGGAATTAGCCTATATAAACAGGACTAGTGAACAGTCATCCAATCCAAGAAGCCAAACCACAGATGCTTAATTTAAAATTCACTGGCACATCCAATCAGATTTATGTGATAGGCATTGATTGGTGTAAAATGCAGAGTGCACTGCATGATTGATCATAGCATTAATTTAAAGCTATATTTGAGATAGGGACAGATAGTGAGCTGGCATGGTAAAAAATCATGGTAAAAGGTTGAGACCCACTGCATTGGACTATAGATGTAGATTATGGCCTAGTTAAGGGCCATCTGCCAACTGCACTATTATGGCTAATGACAATTTGCAGAACTTCCAAACATTGAAAGGTAATTTTGAATTGGAACAAAAGGATTTTAATGGATGGAACTGTTTCGATCTGGGCATAAAGGGGAGAAGCCCAGCAGGCAGTGTCCAGCCCATCTGAGTCACACTCCACCCGCTGAGTTGCCCAGTAGTTTGTCAATTTTGGAAACAAGCACATGAGGCATTTGAGGAAATTCTAGATCTACAAATTCCTTATGCATTTGGCTTTCTCTACTTGGGAAATCAAGTCTAAAAATGCAGTTAGAAGAAAAGACGAGTACTTTCTAAAAGCAAGTTTAACGGCAAGTAAAAAAGCTGCCGCAAGAAGGTGGCTGCAGTCTTGCCTGACTTCAAAGATTTCTGAGTAGTATGATAAACATGACAGGGGGAGGGGCTGTTGTTTAGCCTGCTGGAGCCCATGTATTGATCAGAGGCTCACAGCTTCTGTAAATACCTGTTGTATCCATACTGACTCCTCTCAGCCATCAAGAGCAAAATTGAGCATAGATTCTAGTCTATTGATTAAAGGCTGGGATCCTGCTTTCATGATTATGTGTTTGATTGCCTTCAGGGACCTGATCGCCGTTGACCTGCTATGGAATCTGGATGCAGGGGTGGCAGGTAACATACTGGACACAGAGGTGGAAGTGTCCTGAAAGTGGCTGGGGCCCGGGCCGGAAGGGCTGTTCTGTGGTAGTGGGGGCCCTGGAGCTCAGTCTGGCAGGCAAGACTGGCTCCCATTTCACCTTCAGGAGACCAGAAGCAGAACTCCTGGTACCTCCTGGCTGACCTCATCTGCTCAGCAGCAGGGCTCCGAGCACCATGACGGCTGCTGAGCTGTTCAGGGCAGGACCTTCGCAGACAAGCAGCAAATAGACCCACATGGGGCCAGCTGGAAGGAGCAGCTGAGGAAGAACAGAATTTACCAGAACCCAGGGTGGGGTCAGCGCGGAAAGGAAAGACGTAAAGGTGCTGTTTCAGGGAGCGGGAGTATGGCGGCTCTGTGGGGAATCTGCTGAATGACGCGGGATAAACCGGCCTGAGAAATCCTGCCTGAGCTGACAGCAACCAGCACCTACTCCCATGTGAGGATCTACCCAACTCAGATGGGGTGCAGAGGGGGGGGGGGGGGGAGCGATATCACATCCAACCAGCTGCTAGGGATTTCCCACCAGGGGGCACTGGCTTCAAGAATTTAAACAGACCAGAGGACGAATTTGGAATTTGCTGTCAGATCAGAACAGCGGCCTGCCCCAGCATCCAGAGAGCTGGACACATACTCTGAATGCACACATTACAAACAGCAGGAGGAATAAAGCTGAAGATGATGCCTTAATAAAGAAAAAAAACATGCCATTTATAAGAGGAAATGTGTGATGTCAGTTACAGGTGCTGCCTGTCATCAATTAGGAGCCCGTGAATCAGCATCTGAATCATGGGTAAAAATCCCACATCAGCCACCAGGCCGAGGGCGGCCGATTCCTCATGCCGGCGGAGCTGCGTCCCGACAGACTAGGACAGGCTGAGGGCGGCCACCAGAACGAAAGGCAGAGGCCAGCCGATTCCTCACCCTGGTAGAGCCGCATTCTGTGCAAAAAACAGACCAGAGGGGAAACTTGAATTAACTTTTTTTCTCCATCCATCCATCCATCCATCCATCCATCCATCCATCCATCCATCCATCTTCTAACTGGTTATCATAGTCATGTTCACAGGGGGCCTGCAGACTATCCCAGGCATAAAACTGGGGGCATTCTCGATGGGATGCCAGTCCATCACAAGACACACACACACAAACAAAGAGTCTTATACTTCCAGCAATTCTGAGGCACTAATGAGCTTATCTGCATATTTTGGCACTTAAGGCAGAAAGTAAGAGTGCCCATGGGAAACCTACACGAAGGAGACAGAACATGCAAGGACATGCAATCTCCATTCAGCCCTGGGGGTGTGCGCTAACGGCGCTACCTGCTAAGCCACAGCGCCCGCCCCCCGCTGTGCCATGGAGGCCATCCAGTCCACTGAGCCTTGGAGCATAGCAGCCACGTTGAGTCACCTCCACACAGGCTGTCTGCTCTCCATGACTCTGACTGCCCACACACACCCACACACACAGTCTCAGCCTTTTTAACTGGACCTTCGCTTCTGACCATCATCTTTACACACCCGAGCCCCCCCCCCCCAAGTTAGAACTAATTATTCATCATGCCTCCATGACGACCCAGCTATCAATGCAGGTACCATGGTGTCCAATGGTGAGTCTTCTAGTCTTAAAAAGAAATGTAGGGGCAGCTTTGCCCCCTGACAACGCACACTGTCACGTCTGTCACACTGCACACTGCACACTGTCACACTGCACACTGCCACGTCTGTCACACTGCACACTGTCACACTGCACACTGCCACGTCTGTCTGAAAAGAGAGAAGGGGTGTTTCTGGTACTGCTTTACATCCATCAGGTGAGGCCATTTGAGGTCTCTATCTACATGATCAGTCAACCCATTCTTTTTATAAGCACACTGATAAGATTTCCAATACCATATGAGTACTGAATGAGTAGTATGAGTACTGACTGATAATTGCCAGGCAGCAAAGTATTACTCAGGGTAAACCAGCCATTTTGTTTCTTCACTATAAACCATATCATGGTATGAAGATATGAAGTCATGCTCTGAATGAATGTGTTTCCACTAATTCAAATGCTGGATAAGTAGCATTTGATTGCGTCCCCTATCAGTGTGACGGGGCGAGATCTTTACACAGGCAGCTGCTTGGCAGTTTCGCTTTGCTGCCATTAAAAATGGAAAGAGAGGCGTGACCTGTAGGGTCTGCAAGCAAACCCCCCGCTTGAACCATGGAGTGGGGGGGCAGTTCATATTAATATCTGGCACGAACGCTTGTGGTCCCATGCAGGAAATGGAAACTGCCCTTTAAGAAATTGCAGAATGAGGCCAACCCCCTCTCCCCCCCCCCCTTTGACATGGCAGGTTAGGGGCAACAGAAGCAGTCTCCCAGGCAAAGAATCACTGTCTCCTCTGAAGTTGGCTACGGAAACAGGAGGCAAGGCTGGCTAAGATCCTCCCTGTTCGGAGAGCAAACGTGGTCCAGTCAGCAGATATGTGGTAGGCGCTGACTTTCTCCCCCTTTTCATCATATTCCTTCTTTAACAGATTTTTATAATTTCAGAAACATTTTTGTGCTTCTGATCTCACCGCATGGAAAATGCACATATACGACAGGCATAACGTACACACTTTGCTGAACATATATATGAATGAAATATGAAAACCCGCAAGAAAGCAGCTGGGGTACGAATGTGTCTCTTGGGGAGCCAGTTAAAAAACAGAGGGAGATGAACTCTAAAGAGACAGGGCTGAAAGGCTTGAGGGACTTGATCACTCGTGGCCTTTTCTGTGGTTGTCTTAGGGAGCGAGTCCTTTAACAGGTGCATATGTACCGTTACTGACAGTGGGGGGAGAGCCAGCTGTGGCCCGTTCAGCCTGCGTTTGACAGACACGTTGTGGGTGCATCATTTTCGCTGCTTTGGCAGTGTATGTTGGGGGTGTCCCCTGTAACGTGGCGATTTGTGTACCAACATCCACAGCTGGTGTGTAATTAATTGTGTCGCATCATTCTGAACTGTAAAGAGGCTCATTACTGCCAGTCGAACCCTGGCCAGAGGGCATGCAGCACCCCCCCCCCCCCATATCAGCGGCGCCAGCGTGGGTTTCGTTAAGGGCTCAGCACTGTTAGGGGGGCAGTAAAGCTGCTTTTTGGGGCTGGGGGGTTAGGGTTTACTGAGTCTCATTCAGTTGGGCATTTGGCAGCCGGCCCACAGGCTGCACCTCGTAAATATGCCAGCGGGTCGGTGATAGAGTGTGGAGGGGGGTGGGGTGGGGGTGTGTGTCTGGCTTTTCCTAGCATGGTGTTAGCCTGCACTTCCTAGCTGGAGAAGAGGACCCTTCCTTGGTCATCAGTGTCAGTGGGAGGACTGCAGAGGTGAGGCCTCAGGACTGCTCCTCCTCCACCCTGCCCATTCTGCAGCTGACTGGGGTGAACACAGAAACAGGGCAGATGTGACAGTGCCCCCTGCTGGAGAGTGCCTGATGTTTCGCTGCCCTGACTGCCTCACTCGTTTCCATGTCTGCTTCCACCTCCTTTCCTTGCCATCCATATTCTGTTCACACACCTTGGCAAAATCAGTTGAGCACGTTCTCCCTGTCGAGTCAGGACTGATTGACCAATCGGAGGCAGCGGCAGGCTGGTGGGCGGAGCCTGAAGTATATGGAGGGCCTCCCACACTGCAAGAATGTGTTCGGCCCTGAAGATGAGGTGGCACCCATCCATCACCTGCCTTCCCACTCTCACATGACGGGTTAGTCTAGCCGCGACCTGTCACCCTCACATGCCCCCGCCCACAATGCAATAAAAATCTGTTATTTTGACATTGTGGGGACCACATTTTCAGTCCCCACAAGGGGACACTCAAGTTTATAAAAATCTGTGAATGCAATCAAAAAACTAAAAATCTTTAACGAAAATATTTCATTTGGTTGCTTATGGGTAAGGTTAGGGCAATTGGAATTAGGGTTTTTCCCATAGAAATGAATGGAAAATCTCCCAAAGATATGAGTACAAATGTGTGTGTGTGTGTGTGTGTGGGTGTATGTGTGCAGCCTGCTCCCCTGCCCTGTGCTCCCCCAGATTTCCCAGGATTCCTACTGCCCTGCTCTGAACAGGCAGCTATGGCAAATGGACCCGTCTGTGAGCATCACCCTTAAAAAGAGGCAACGGGGTGGACATTGTAAAAAGTGTTTTACAGTTTTTTCCAATCATTTTAACGTGTCTCAATACCATGTCCACTTTGTTACAACACTTAACACATGCACCATGCCATTGGACCATGTGAGCTAAACCATGTTTACTTTTGCATTGCTTTGACACAATATGCATTCAATCGCTACTCCCCCCAAATTACATGCATACTTCTCTCAGTCTGTGTTCGCCACCAGCAAAACTTTGTACAACCACAGCCAACTTTTCAGATGTTTATTTTTATAATTATGCTTTTAGCAGAAATTTCATAATTTTGTTTTCGTTTGCTGTTTCGTTACCATCTACACCATGTATACAAATGAAATCATGGAGTGTCCCTTTCCTTTTTGCAAGGCAACACGATGTCATCTGTGCAAAAACAGTGAGCATGGCAACACATATATTACAGTTAAACATTTGCATTTACTCATTTTGCAGACACTTTTATCCAAAGCTACTCACAGTGAAGTGCTGTATCTACAGGGGCGGTCCCCCTGGAGCAAGTTGGGGTCAAGCGCCTTGCTCAGGGGCACAATGGTGCCCCCCCCCCCCCCTTGAATTGAACTGTTAGCCACCATGGAAGATGTGATAGGAAGAAGAGCCATCATTGATGCTCCAGGCCAGAGGGGCGCTAACATCACTATGTGTGCAGCACCTGCACAGGGCTGTAATTGGCCCATACAACACAACCCTCCTGGTTACTTTTCCTGATGAACTGTGGGAAAAACTTACTGCCCCAAGAGATCAAGAAAGGCAAAATTTACCAACATATGTGATTGTATGGGACAATGTGGGCTTCCACCACTCTCGGTGGTTTACAGACCACCCCAGGATGATGCAATTAATCCTGCCACCCTACTCACCTTTCCTCAACCCAGTTGAGGTTTTTTTTTTCTGCATGGACATGGAAAGTGTATGATCAGCGTCCACATGACCATATGTCATTACTAGAGGCAATGGTGGCGGGGTGTATGGACATAACTGCTGAGGACATCCAGGGCTGGATAAGACACTCTAAGAGATTCTTTCCTAGGTGTTTGGCAGAGGACAACATGCGATGTGATGTTGACGAAAATCTATAGCCAAATGCTGAGGACAGAATGAGTTAGACCAGTCCAGCTGTTCTATGTTCTGAGCCATTGATAGAGAAGACTTTTTTTGTTGGTGTAATCGATCGTATTTTTTATCTATCTATCTATCTATCTATCTATCTATCTATCTATCTATCTATCTATCTATCTATCTATCTATCTATC
>JAODUD010000127.1:9313995-9324797 GCA_026784285.1 Stomatorhinus walkeri
CCACCCCCCCCCCCTCCCCCCCCCCCCCCCCCCGGCCTGCAGGAGGGCCCACCCGTCCGGCCTGGCTGGGCCCCTGCTCCATGCCTCCCTGCCAGGGCCCCTTTCATGTGGACTGGCAGCCTCTCGGCCCTGAGGAACCCCTGGACGGGAGGACGCATTCTTCTACAGCACAGAGTGGGGGTGGCACACCAGGGGAGGGTTTGGGGAGGGGCTTCAGGAGACAGACAGCACACTCTGCCGTGTAATTAAGCAGCCTTTTGCCAAGTAATAAATTATTAACACAACAAAAGCGGTGGTGCCAGAACATAAGGGGTGCAAGATGTGCGGCTCATAGGGTTACGATACTGAGAGTGTGATCAGAAGGTGGCTGCATCAAATCCCATTCTTACTAGAGTGATTTCACTGGTGGCCCCTTAAGCATGACCTTTAACCCCAGTTGCTCCAGGGACTGGCTGAGTGGCTGTCCCTGCTTTTTCAGCTGCACGTCACTTTGGATAAAAGTGCCTGTTAAATAATGTAAATGAGCAAAGAGGGTGAGATAAAATAGTGACCAATGGCCGGGAGAGCCTGTCTACTTTCGGGCTGAATAATAAGCATGTTATTGTGAAAAATGGCGCCTTACCCACAGTGCTGCAGGTGTTACTGTGCCATATGAGATTTTGCCTATTGAGTTGCTGTAAATGACGACCCCGCTGATGCCTGGCAAGGAATTCCTTTCAGGAATCCTACAGGATGTCTTTATTTTCCAGTTCAGGGTGCACCCCCGGCCAAAGCGGCCCACCACTGGCTGCACACGACTGTCCTCACTACAGACAGACAGACAGACATACAAACAGACTAGCAGGCAGAGAGACGGACAAACTAACAGATGAACTGCCATACACGCAGACAGACGTGCTTTTCATTCACCTTGCCCCTCGAAAGCGATCGCAACAACTGCGTGACTTTAAGTCAGGCCTGAGGCGCGGAGGGGAGGTGTTTGTGTGTGTCAGCAAGCACTCGGCATGCTACACTCAGGACGCAACCGAGGGGACAGGACGGAGGCTCCTGCCTTCCTTAATGTCCGAAACAATTGAGTTTTCTTATTTTTATAGCATGTAAGAGCCCAAAGTGAATGATTGTAAGACGGGCCGAACCAGACCCAGCAGGCTGCACTTCAAAGGCGGCAGGCGGGATGCAGAGCTGCTGCGTCCCTCAAACCACGAGCAGATGTGGGCAGCTGGGAGGGCAAAGGCAGCTCATTCGGGAATTACTGGAGCAGGAGCCAACCAGGCTTTACGAACCGTCGCTCGGGTGACCTGCGCGGCCTGCAAAGTACACCGACCACCTAAGCCAGGCTGGGGGACGGCCAAGCAGGCCGCAAGGCTCGTCACCGCAGGAGCATGCGGCATAGAAAGAACCTGGGTGGTCCACGTCACAAGCTACTGGCTCTGGTCTCATTTAGGTCTGCTCCCGGTGCTAAAGTCTAGCCTAGAGCCAAATACTTCAACCACAAGTGCACAGATTCTCACTTAAACATGGGGAAATTAGTATGTTTAAGCCATGTGTGCGACATTTCAGAACCACGCAGGAGGATCCTTCACTCAGCACTCGCACCTCCCGCTGTTACACACATTTAGATCTTTAGCCAAGCGTCAGATTCCACGTCTCACTCCTGACCTGTCTCCTGCATGCACTCCAGAGGCACGCCTTGCTGACCGTAAGTCCCATATGTAACGTAATAGCTGGAGATTTACCCTACCCATCAGCGTATACAGCACGTCTCACGTTGTGTTTTCATGTGGCGGAATGTTGAGTGATTCCAGAATCTCACGAGATTACACTGGAACGCTAAGATATTCCACAACGCTGGTCAAGCCTCTGAAGCCATCAGATGACTTGCGCCTCAGTCTCATGGGGGATAAATGAAGGAAAGGTGAACTGACAGGTCTGGACTTTCACGCATGACGATCGACCATTATTGGCATTCAAGGTCACAAACCAGTGGGACCTCTGATAATATTACAGACACAGGAAATGGAACCACGGGCTGGATATTGGATCTGACTCCAGTCTGAGGAAAATGTGCTGTGCGGAGGGTATCTGGGATAAAAAAGAACACAGACTCGAGTCGTGCTGTCACACAGACACACACAGAGAATAACCTGAGCGATGCAAATCAAAATGTGCCGCAACACCCAAACAGGTCCAATCTCACACGGCCTCTTTGCCGACACGAAAAGACGCAAAGAGCAAACACTAACACACGGGCTCGTATATATGTTTCTGTCCAGCTATGCGCATGAATGTGTACGTGTGATTATCATGAGTATCAGCTCATATCAGCGTTCTGTTCACAGTATTTTTATACGTTTAAAAATACACAGATTGTTTCAAACATACGACACATGCAAACTGAGTGTACAGGCAGTCCCTAGGTTATGAACAAAATCTGTTCCTAAGTGTGTCTTTAAGTCCAATTAGTAGTAAGTTGGAAAAATAATAATACAATACATAACAATAATAATTATGATTATTATAAAGTAATAATTCAAGTAGGTAGATAAGGTACTGTGCTGTATGTCGAGCCGACGGATTGCTGAAGCCATGCAATGTTTTCACAAGCGTCACAAAGTAGTACGTGTTCATTTAACCTGAATTTTTAATATGATAGACTTTATGGGAGTGCATTCATAAGTACAAGCTGTCTGTAAGACTGGCGCTCTTAACCTGGGGATCGCCTGTATGCATTATATATGAGTGTGTCTGTGTGTTTATTAGTGAAGCTCAGAGCCGGTCACATACACGATGCTCTGCACACCAAAGTACCACACAGAGTGACTCTCTTTCCTTAATCCTAACCCCCTGCCACACTCTCCCGCCCCTTTGCTCCACTTCCTCCATCTGCAGGCTCTGCGCTGGTTTTACTTACTTACCCTCAACACTTTTATCCAAACCCATTACTTTCTTCCACATTAAAGCGGCTAAATATTTTAACTGCTGTGGCACAAGGCTGAGGGAAACTCCCCAAACCTGTAATAGTGCTCTGAACCACCACGCTACCTGCTGGCCCAAGCTGGAATCGCAGTGCCATTTGGCACTGTCCGCTAAAATGTTTCAGAAGGTTCATCAATAGAGTAGGCATCATGGCTAATGAGCTTTTCTGGAAGGAGGGGAAGGGTGACCTGCAAGCTGAAATGTGGATCCTCTCCAGGTGGGTGACTTGGCTGCAATCCGACTATGGAGCTACCGCTGAGAAGAACTTTCCAGATTTCAGAACCAGGCTGGGACTCAAGGTGATGTGTCTGCCAGGGACCCCACAGCATGTCCCTGAGGACAAGCATTCCCCCAATGTCCCCACACTGGATTGGCTAAACCCACAAGAAGTCACAGAGGACTCATACAAAGAACAATTGTGCGTGTGTATGTGTACATGCATGTGTGAGTGCATGTGTGTGTCCATATATGAGTGTATGTGTCTATACACGTGTGAGTGTGTGTGTGCATATGTGAGTGTATGTGTGAGTGCATGCATGCATGCAAGTGTCTGTGTGCATGCATGTGTGAGTGCATGTGTGCATGCATATGTGCATCTATGTTTGAGAGCATGCATGCGTGCAAATGTGAGTGTATGTGTGCATGCATGTGTGAGTGCATGCGCACACTGACAATTGGAAAGTTCAGGTGCTGGTGGGTCAGTCTAATGAGGGCCAGTTGCCACCAAACTATACCAAAGGGTGACCATCACCCCCCCCCCATCAGCAACAAAAAAGGGGGCACTTAACAACAAATCCCCATGCTGCTTCTTGTTGCCAGTCCACCCGTGTGTGTGTGTGTGTGTGTGTGTCTATGTGAGACCAAACTGCAACATAACAACAAGAATAAGTAGAAAGCACAATGGAGTTAAATCACAGTGTTGTTTTAAGAATACGCATATTTGTAAACACTAACTACACTTTCAGAAGAAATGGTAAAAATGCTATTCATTTATGCTGTACCCCTGAAATTGGACATTATAAGGTACAGAAATCGTAAAGGTAGAAACAGCATTAATTAACCATAAATGGTACAGAAATGTTCCCCAGAATACATGTGTGTACTTCAAATGGTACAATTACTTACAGCTTAGGGTAAAACTGACAGACCCAGACTTTATTCTGAGATTGTACTTCTAAAATTAAAATAATTTTTATTATCAATAACGTCTACTATGGCAGCTATCATGTAAGGAAAAAAAGAAAAATTTCTGAGCATGCAAGCTCGCCGTCTCCCATCTATAATTTACGCTGGGAAACAAGCCCGCCTGGTCTGTAACTAAGCCGCATGAGGGTCGCTGTTCCTCGATCAGTAGATATTTCCCGTAGTCACACCCTATCTGCTTTGCGACATCCAAGTGCGGCTACAGCTCATAATATTTTCATAGAAAGGAAGCTAGAGAAAATAGTTCTTAAATATGGGAGTTACAGCATATATTCGTCTTGTGTAAAGTGATTACCAAGATGTGCCGATGTTAGTAGAGCATTCTGATAACTGTTAATTCTATATATAAAGTGGCACATAAGATTAAACGTAAGCAGCAGCCTGGCAGCGAATCATTTGAACATGCAACAATATATGGTTTTTTAGCTGTGTTTTAAACAGCAGCTTCCCTGAGCAATTAGACAGTCTCACTCCCGGTGTTTTCAGGTCAAAGATCCCCTTGCGGTGCCGCCTGCCGCTTAAAGCGCTCGTCAGCAGGGCAGCGCTGAGATAACGCCATTGCCACAAAGGGGCCGCAATTTTACTAAGCCGCATGAACAGCCATTTGCCAAAAATCTAGGAAAAACATTACGTGTACATTATGTAATAAAACTTATCTTTAGTACTAATATTTATTCTGCAGTTTTGTCAAAGTTTGATCGCTTTGTGAGGATTTAGAATATTTTCATTTTGATTTATTATTGCTTTGGTGAAAAATTATTAAATCGTGGCCCGAGTTAATATTCGGAACAAGATATTACGATTCGTTTAAAAAAAAAACTGAAGTAAATACTTCTAAGAACAGCGCGTCATTGAAATGACTTTATTATGCAAAATAGGAAACAATTTCTTCTGAAAACAAAGAAATATATGATAAAACAGAAACCAGTCTGAACATAACTATAGTACTCCAAATCAACGTTTTTTTCATATATAAACAGGATTAAAAGGCAACACACAAGAAATTACCAAGCGAAACCGCAGCTGCAGTTCAAACCTGATTTCAACACCGTTGAATCAGTAACGAGGTTGAATATATCCGCGACTCGTCAAAATACGATTGCAAACAGCATGCTGTCTCCATTAAGATCAATCTCTTTGATCGTTTTAATTAACTATGTATCTGGCCAGCAGAACCAGAATATCCAAAGATAAGGATAATACGAAAGGAATTACATGATCATAGGATATACCCATAACATTCTCTAAACATTTTCTTTAAACTGACCGGCAGAAAAAAACACAGAAACACACAGAACTTTCTACTGAGTATTTAAAAACGATTAATTAACATTCCTCACGCAGGGCTGCTTTGCCCCATATAGACACTTTAATGTTTGGTATCATGTTGCATTAGTAGAAATACCATATTTATAACCAGGGCCGCTGTTGTGTGTTTTTCCTGGAAACGTAGCCCTATATAATGATAAGCGTTTAACGTAATGATTAAAATAAATGAAATGCCATATACTGTAATATTCATTGAGGTATCTCAATTGAAATAGGTCTTCAACGGCGCCTGAATAATAAAATGTGTTTGATATGTATGTAAGTAAGACTTAATCGGCGACTAATAAAATCTCTGCAGGATGGGCGTCGTTAGGTCCGATCACGCGGGGCTATAGCTCCGAGTATTTTAGCCCCGATGCCAATTATCCTCCTTCAAAAAAAAAAGTCAAGCCCCAGGTAAACCTGACTTAGCCCCTGATCATTTCAGTAGCTAGAACGTCCCCTGCTCTAAACATAAACGGAACTAATTAACCAAATTCCTGGTTGTTTAACTCCCTATTAAAATAACACAAACGACAACCTCCCAAACCATCAATGACACACCAAAAAGTGAAATTAACAGAACTAGTTACTTTTTGTGAAAGAAATGGTAAAATAAAAACATGTATTTTGGCATAGGTTTTTTTAAAAAAAAAAAATTAAATACAAAATTTGCATCCAGCACTAAAATACTCGTTTGATGTTTATGTAGCGTGTAATTACAAATTAAAACATTAAAATGTGAAACGGCACTACAGAAAAGGCAATGTTGCAATTTAAGGTTCAGATCAAGGATATGCATTAAAGACAAAACGAAATGTACAAAATAGATTTTCACCATACATGTCCAGCATGCAGGAATAATATTTTATGCAATTTTAAAATGCTTCTATGTAACCAAGCAGGCAAATAACTTTAGCTTAAGTGTCCCTCGTCCCGGAAGTTTCTCTCAATTAGGCCTACAAACTGGGTCCACAGCGAAATTACAGTTTGGACCTGTGCATCGGGTCTTTCGTGATGCATTTCCATAATTCTCCAGGGAATTATTTTGGCCAGGCTCGCCAGTGCTAGAAAACTTTCCTTGCGTAGAGTAACCTTCGTGTAATTGCAGAAGTGCCGTGCAATGGGCTGCTACTTTGAGAAACACTCCCATCTTCACTATATTTCGGCTGTCAGTGAACCGGGGGATCACTGTAGCGCTGATCGCCATCTTCCCGTCAGATTAAATCACAGAGGAACTCCGGGGAGGACGGGCTGTCGCTGGCGGATTCACCGTCGCGGAAGCCGCAGGAGCCAGCCAGCTTCTCGCACTGCAGCTTGTAGGCGTCTCTCTCCCGGGCCAGACGGCTGATCTCTTGCTTGAGTTGCTCCACCTGGGTTATTAGATGAGTCTTTTCGTGTTCGAGCACATGCTTCTGCTGGACTCGCTTGTACCGGCAGGACTGAGCATAGCCGCGATTCTTGAGGGTCCTGCGCTTCTGCTTCAGGCGGACCACGTCCTCCTTGGTGAAGCCCCGCAGGTGCCGATTTAATTCCCTTACTGACATGGACACTAGCTGCTCATCAGTGAAACGCTCCTCCACATTCATGCCCCCTCCGCCACTATGGTGGCCCTGCTGAGGGTGCTGGTTATGGCGATGGTGAAACTGTGGGTGGGGAAGCGAGGAGGCAGGAGATGGGCTGTGGTCCTGGTTCTGGCCGTGTACATGGGTGTGTGGCCCTGGATGATGGGGCAGCTCCTCAGAACGAGGATGGCTGACGCCCAGGTACTGCTGCTGGTGTTTCTGCGCATGGACGTGAGCTTGGTGCTGCAGTGCCCTGTAGCCCTCATAGTCCCCTGGGTGAAGCTGTTGATGGATGTTGGTAAGTGGAGAGTGACCGTGGTTGCCGATGAGGGCCTCGACCGCATCCTCTGGTGTCAGGCCCAGCGTCTGGGGATCTATCTGCTGGTTATAGGTGGTGTTGGGAAGCCAGCAAAGCTCGTCCACGTAATTCCTCTGTTCTGTCGGACTGAAACTGGGAGAAGAGGGCACGGAGCTGCAAGGAGTGCTGACCGGGGTGGAGGACACAGACCCCGGCGGCAGGATCCTGTTGCACTGCCGCACGGAGACAGTGTCCAGACCGATTAACCCTTCTTTCTTCACGTCGAACTTGACGAAATCAAAGTCATTGACATAGTCCAAAATGTGTGCTGAGCTCATGCCGATCTCCGCAGTCATGCCGCCTCTGCTTCGCGAAGTTTGCCCTCTTTCTAATGCACTTTACTGTAATAGTCTTGTTGGCGCGCCAACTCTTAAAAAAGAAGTTTTTAAGCTCAAAAGCAGTCTAACAGCAATAAGACTGCATAAAGAACAGTAAGCAAATAGAAAACGCAAATAAATCACATCAGGATCCTCAGCTGTCAAGAAAACGAAAGGCGATTAAAGTCTAACGGTAATTAAAGTGGCAGATTTGTTTCCATTCAAAAAAGTTGAAAATCAAGTTATTTCTGCGAAAAAAGGCGTATAATCATAATACCTTTAAGCACAACAACACCTGATGTATTCGAGCCTTCGTCGCAAATAATCAGATCTCTAGGTCCGGTTTCCAAGCAAACGAACGTGTAGGCGAATTTGCGGAGTGCTGGCACCGCCTGTCCTGCGCCGCGCAGATCTCAGCCTCTTCCCAGTGGCGCTTTTTCTGTTAAGGCTCCTCTGGGTGACGTCGCAGCATGAAGCCGGGCCAAAACCTCACCCTCACCCAATGAAGACCGGCTGATTAACATAACTAGCCGGGGAGGGACGCGCACTTTTGACAGTTTTAAATTCGTCAGCTGAGCCTAGTCCCTGTAAATAAGGGGCCAGTAGAAACTGTTAGAAAATTCTCTTATGAGTATGAACGGTTCATAACAGACGGATTTCGGAACGTATACCAAACACTTTCTTAAAAATGTCTGTCTTTTAACCGTAACCCTGTAATTTTTAAAATTATGAATGAAACTTTAACAATAAAGAATAATCAAAAGTGTAAAATCCGTAAAGATTAGCTACACAAAATATTTCTTTATCCAACCTAATACAGTAAAGAAAAAAAAAATCAAGGTTACATTGAAACCATTTTCAGAAACTGTGGCAATATCCATATTCCATTAATTTATAATGCATCGGACTTATGTAGCCTATAGACTTAAATATAGATTCAAATTGTTTTTATACACAAGCTCTATAAATTTATTTTGATTACCTTTGACTACATTATTCTATTTAAAAATTTTTTCTATAAAAAAGTATTTTTTTTTCATGGTGACGCAGTGGTTAGCGCCGCTTCCTCGCAGTAAGGAGGTCCTGGGTTCGGTCCCCGATCCTTTCTGTGTGGAGTTCGCACGCTCTCCCCGTTTTCTCCGGGGGCTCCAGTTTCCACCCACGGTCCAAAAGCGTGAAGGGTAGGTTGATTGGTGAGTCTAAATTGGCCCTGCAATTGTGTAAATATGTGCGCCCTGCGTGTGCCCATTGTTCTCATGATAGGATCCGGGGCCCCCGCGACCCCAGTTGGGATTAAGCGGTTTCAGAAAATGAATAGATGTTGTTACATTTCTGTTCGCTTGTACTCGATAGCAACAAAATATCACTGTGTATTACACTGCTTATATTTTACGAAACCAAGAGTTCAACAAAACGGGATGTCACACATTTGACAGCTGTCAGTGTTTATGTTTATGCCCGTACGATTCAATAAAGTAAAAAAATATCCAATGCTGACCCCCTGTGGACATCATAAATATCACATGCAGACGTGTAACGAGTTTTATGTATTTACGTAGTCACGTCACCGCCCCCCGAGGCAATTATGCTAACATACTAATACAATTCTGTTATATTATTCAAAGCAATGCCACACCGAAGTATTGCGGTAAATAACCAAAAAAATTTAAATGCGAAGAAGGTCGTAAATCGGTCAATCAGTCTATGTATGGTTTTCTGAAAACTTTCGTGTTCTTTTCGTTTTTCTGAATTGCATGAATGAAATTTAACTTAAGATATTACATAACTTTCCCTCTTACCATTACGTTATTTGCAGGTTCCCTCCTGTTATTGTTTGGCTGGCAGATGTGGGTAACCATTTAATTCCTTCCACATTCCCAGTCTTAATGGGTGGGTAATTAATTCATTCGTCATCAGTATACACACGTACAGATAACAAATGAATTAATTACCTTCCCATTAAGACTGGGAATATATACACTATATTGCCAAAACTATTGGGACACCTGCCTTTAAACACACCTGAACTATAATGAAATCCCATTTTTAATGCACAGGCTTTAATATGGAGTTGGCCCAGCCTTTGCAGCTATAACAGCTTCAACTCTTCTGGGAAGGCTGTCCACAAGGTTTAGGAGTGTGTTTATGGGATTTTTTGATCATTCTTCCAGGAGAGCATTTGTGAGGTCAGGCACTGATGTTGAACGAGAAGGCCTGGCTCACAATCTCCGCTCTAATTCACCCCAAAGGTGATCTGTCAGGTTGAGGTCAGGGCTTTGTTGCTCTACACCAGACTAACTCATCCATGCTCTTATAGATCTTGCTTTGTGCACAAGTGCATAGACATGTTGGAACAGGAAGGGGCCATCCCCAAACTGTTCCCACAAAGTTGGGATTATGAAATTGGCCAAGATGACTTTGAATGCTCCAAGACCAACCTCTGAAAAACAATCCAACACCACAATCCCCCCTCCACCAAGGTTTACACTTGGCACAGTGCAGTCAGGCAAGTACCATTCTTCTGGCTGTCTGTCATGTGATGTGGTGCAAGGACCAGGGAAGCAGGCAAAGGAGATATGGACTGAGGTAAAATAAAGGCATTTAATGGGAAACCGTAGGGGCATAAGGAACAGACAGTGTAACAATGCACAACACTACAATGACAGAACTAGGGAAAGAAACTCTGACATGGACTTTACACCGAACTACCGAAGACAACTCGAAACGGCTGATAAACACCGGGAATCCACATGAGGTTAACGAGGGGGGCATGGCACAGGAGGATCAGCACGATCAGGGTGTGACACTGCTAAACCCAGACTTGTCCATCAGATTGCCAGACAGAGAAACATATTTTCTCATTTCAGAGAGCATGTCTCCACTGCACTACACTCCACTAGAGTCCAGTGGCAGCGTGCTTTACATCACTGCATCTGATTCTTTGCATTATACTTGGTGATGTAAGGCTTGGATGCAGCTGCTCGGACATGGAAACCCGTTCCATGAAGTTCTCTATGCACTGTTCTTGAGCTAATCTGAAGGTCACATGAAGTTTGGAGGTCTGTAGCTATTGAC
>JAODUD010000127.1:9324897-9342477 GCA_026784285.1 Stomatorhinus walkeri
GAGTACTCAGCTGGTTGGGAGAAACAAAACCATGGTCTGGATTTGTAGCTTCTGGACCTGAAATGCCCAACACTGCCGTTAGCGACTTCTGCACACTGTGCACCTCAGACTGCATTGTCCCCACTCTGTGATTTTATGTGGCCTACCACTTTGTGGCTGGGTTGATGTTGTTCCCAACTGCTTCCACTTTATTATACTACCACTAACAGTTGACTGTGGAATACTTAGTAGTGAGGAAATTTCATGAATGGACTAATTGCACAGGTGGCATCCTATCATGGTACCAGACTTGAATTCACTGAGTTCCTGAGAGCAGCCTATTCTCTCACAAATGTTTGTAGAAGCAGTCTGCATGACTAGCTGCTTGATTTTATGCACCTGTGACTATGGAAGTGATTGGAACACCTGAATTCAATGATTTGGAGGGGTGTCCAATACCTTACGCAATATTTGTGTGTGTGTGTGGGTTTGCATAGATAATATTTGAGGACCAATTGTTCCCAAAGTGTAATAAAACCTGAAACTTCTGGGGACATCTTTTGAGGTCCCCATTTGGATAACCTCAGTTTTATAAACATCTATGAATGCAATCAAAAAAGTAAAAATGCCAAAAGTCTTGTATTTGGGTTGGTTACTTATGGTTAAGATTAGGGATGGGTATGAGTTAAGGGTGTCGTGATTGGGATTAGGGTTTTTCCATGAATGGACAGTCCCCATTTAGATAGGAAGACCAACTTTTTGTGTGTGTGTGTGTGTGTGTGTGTGTACTTGCCCTTTCCCTGTTACAAGGGGGTTTCTAGCTATTGAAAAGATCGGTGGCTTGAAACTTGAAAAGTCAAGTTTCTTGGGGATTGGCATTGGGGCTACAATATTCAGGGCAATAGCCCCAAGTGATCAGGTCCAAAAACACGCATGCCCTGTGCCTTTATCACTCATTATAGTTTTGTTTCTGGCAGTGCTCTGTGTTGGTTCTAGCTTTTAGTTTGTTTCAGTGCCATTCATTATAGTTTTACCCAGTCCTTCCCTGTGTCCAGGTCAGCCCTAGTCCCTCCTGATTTCTCCTCCCTACCTCCTGTTTAGACCTCTCATAGTCCTTTGGTTTGTACTTTTATTTCAGTGTTTATTATAAGAACAAAGTCCCCTTTCATTTACCCTAAGCTGCGAATGGATCAACACTCCATCCTCACATCCCATCGTGACAGTGTTCCTGATATATGCAGCATCACTCCTGCTTGCACTGCTTTCATTTTCTGTGAATTTAAAGTGGACATCGAAGGAAAAACTCCATTGGACACACACTACAATGGGCAAAATTCAGATATGTTACAGAGGGGTGTGACAAAGGAAGGAACAGAGGGACGACCCGCAGAGTGGCTCTCAACAAAAAGGTTTCATTAACAAAACATAACACAAAAGGCGGAAACCAGAAAATAAAGGGACCACGAGGGGTGAAAAACAAAACAGAAAAAATAACAACTAAGTAAAAGTAACCACAATTAGGGACAGACCAACACAGGGAGCATGACTGGAAACAGCTACAACTACTGTACAATCACACACTAAAAACTACAATGACTGACTGAGGAACAGAACAAAGGCAAGCAGTTAAATACACAGATAACAAGGACTAAATAAGGGTAGGTGTGGGCTGTAAGGTCCTAGGGGCAATAAGGAGCAGGTGACGACAGTTAAACACAGGAACAAACTAGCAGTAGGCTGTGTGTCGCGTACGGAGCCCACAACAAAAGAGGCGAGTTGGGAATTGCAGCCAACCACTTAAGCCCATTAGGCAACATGGTGGCCCAGGGAGCAGGCAAACACACAAGGGACTAAGGGCTACTAGACAGGGAGGAACAGAATGGCCAGCGATACCTGCTGGCCAAATGGGGATAAGACACATGGGACAGGGCCAATCGAGCACTAATCCTGACATATTACTGTATAGGCCAGGGCTTCTGAGGGCCAAGCCTTGTTGTATGTTCAGTTGTTTATAAAGTGCAGATTAGGGGTAGGATTTATACCCAAGATATTGCAAAAAAAAGAACACAACTAAATTGCTCCAGTAAACATGGTCAGAGACAAAAATAGAATAACAGTAATTAACAGCAGACCAGATAACATACTTTAATGGCAGAAAATGCCACGTTTAAGGCCAGGTGACAGTGACTTGCATTCTGGATGCAGTGAGTAGGAGACACTCTAAGAATATCACAGCAAAATAATGGCTAATGATCTCCTGAAGACATTAATGCATGAAAATGCTCCCATGAACATTTACTTAGGCTAAACAACATGTCCTGGTAGCTGTTTTATGTCTTAAGAGATAAATGTCACACATCAGTGCTGAGTGATGTGCACTGTATCTGTGTAGACGACTTTACTGCAATGAATGGCATACTTTCAAATAACAAAAACAAGCACGTATTTTTGAGAAATTATTTTCAAGGAAGTTGATGGACTGTGAGCAGTTTAGAGGTGAAAAATCTTTCAGCCACTGGTTTAATTGACCTGATCACTGGGTTAACTGGCCAGAACACCAGAGCAAATGACCAGTTATACCTATAATTTCCATTTTAATGTCAAATAATGTAAACCCGGTGCTCTCATCATTCTAATGTAGATATAATTGTAAACACTGTGATGGTTACATTTGAAAAGAACGAGGAATAGACTCTCTTCTTTTGGTAGGAATATTTAAATCCTCATCTGTAGCCATTTGAAGGTGAGATCGGTCGTGAAAGGTGTCGTGCTGATGCTGTGGATCATGTAAGATGTTACATTTTAAATATCCATGTGTTGTCTGGCTTGTAGTTGCGATATTTCCTTAGCCTACTTGTTTTGCAGTGCTGATATTTTATGGGGTAAAACCAAACTGAAGGCCTTTTATATAAAGTCTTATTTTGGTAAGAAAGCAGATTTTGAATGTATGAGTGTACAGGACACAAATCTTGGATTTGGATGGATGGATGGAACATTTCATGAAATCGGATTAATATTTAAACAGTTCCTGCTATGGGTAATAATTTTCTCATTTTATTTGATTTTCAAGGCTATTTTTTCAAAAGATAAACAGTTAATGAGTTTGGCCCTCAGGGTGTCAGTGTGTGGGTCCTTGCTGGTCACTAGAACAGTTAATGGTCTCCTTGGCATTTGAAATGAACCAGCCAAGCATCTGGTTTGGCCTCACCAGTGGGTGCCGCTGCTCAGAGACCGTCCTTGAGGATGCCCAACATGACCCTGGTAAGGTGTGGGGTGACGCCGTTGCCTTGGCGGGGGGGTAGAGTGACAGCTTCTTGGTCATATGCTCCCATTAAACAGTAACCAGGCTGCCCTTCTCAGAAAGGGAGTCATGGATGGGGTCAGCCTCCCACTCCTACACACACAGCCACAGCCTTCATGCTGCAGGGCCCATGGCTAAAGGGAATCTCTAAAAAACCCCGGCATCAAGCGGAAGAGCAGCAGACCAGGTTTAAGAACAACAGATCAGGCAGGAAGAGCATTCCTAGACAGTAACCCACTGACTACTTTAGCTTCCATATGTTTGAAAATGTGGATAAATGGCAGTTTTGTGGGATATTAATAAAACAGCATGCAGACTGGGTCACTTCACAGCAGAGACCACACCTATGGATATAGAAACATTTATGGTATCTCATGTCACAAGAAAAAAAAACTGTTTGTGTTACATACGCTGAATAATGAAATGTTTCTCCAGAGAACGTTCCAACTCATTTATTTGTGGTTACACTGCAAAATAAAACACAGTCGTCTGACTCATGTGCAGGCAGCTACTTTTAACAGTTGTCTCTGCTAATTTCCTGTAACGCGGAGATCACAACTTACCGTGTAACCATCTATGTGTATAACACTGAAATCAACAAATGTAACAAACACTGAAGCACACAAGTGTTATTCAGCTAACCTGCTAATATTACAAGATGCGTTCGCGCATGGTTTGCTAATTAACTTACAAATAACTGTGGAGCTATCAGTAACAGGGCTCCGCAATTTACTGAACTCACTGTGCAATATATTTCTGTTTATGAATGGGACGGGATGGGTATCTTGCTTGTAAAGATATTCTCACCTGCAAAATAAAACACAGTCGTCTGACTCATGTGCAGGCAGCTACTTTTAACAGTTGTCTCTGCTAATTTCCTGCAATGCACAGATCGTTGTGCCAATTATGTAACTGGGTAGCCACTGCTAGCCCCTTGTGGTGGGGGTGGGTCTCATTTTAGATGTAACAGGGAAAAGCAGGTGAGTTTCCCGTCCCGCAAAGGCTGTTGAGTGTGCATGTCAACAGACAATAACAACAAAAAAAAACATTAATATAGGATCCAGCTGGGAGAACAACACCTCTCTGTGTGCTGCTTAGCCTACTACTACACCCAGGGTACTACACCTGTACTCCAAAATGACACTAATCAAATACCATAAAATAAGACAATTCGTACAGTAGATTGCACAGTGTTCATTTTCAGCAATGGCTCTCTCTCTGGATGTAAACTTTTGTGTTTCTGCATGGACTTAGGAACTGTAAGAATGGCAGATATTATGCAGGGCATGGAGTATGGTATGTCTTATCAGGGGAATGAGTTATGCTGTGAGCTTGAGAGACCTTAGACTCCAGTCAACTGTTTCAAAATAGGATAAAAGGCTTGCATTAGGCTCCATGTGTCTAGACCTTACACACATCAGGCTCTGTGTCTGGACCTTACGCTAGTCAAGACCACCTAAACCGAGAGAGACCAAGACATTGCCAAGACCAGAGGGTGTCAAAACCAAGACACTGCCGAGACTTGAGGGTATCAAGACCAAGACCATGACCAAGACATACTATGGCGAGACCGAGACCGAAAACATACTAGGGCTAGAATCGACATCACATTACTCAGTTCCACTGTAGAGAAAAAAGGCATTGCTGTAAAATGTCATTACTCATTACATCAAATTCATGTTATCTTTTCAATTATATTGCCCATATGTCTCTCATTTAAAATCTCCCAGATTTGTCATAGTTACGAGGCCTGATGGAAAATAATATTCTCAGCCATCCTCTCCTAATATTGGTGAGCTCTTGAATTTTTGCAACTCTTGTTCCTACAAAAACTTTAAATCTACAGGACTCAGACTTCAGCCAAGCAAGTACAGTTGTTGAGTCTGTCCATAAGATTGTGTTCCTGATCTCTACTGAGAGCTCACAGAGGAGAAGTTTGGCGAGCTGCGCACCAGCATGTGCAGCACTGAGCTCTAGTCTGGGCATGGACTGTTGCCATTTGGGAGCCACCCAAGATCTAGCAAGAAAGAAGGCTACATGCACCCTTTCCTTGTGTTCAGAGCAGAGGTAGGCAACTGATCCGTAGGCTGCTTCAGATGCATCACAAAAGATATGTAGTTCTCTTCTCACTTGTGCGTTGTCCAGGTCAGCTGGCATGTACACCTAGGAAGAGCGAGCAGGGGTAAATACTGAAGCTCTGATTCCCAGGTCTTCCAAGCTTGAAGGAGGTCTGAAGGGAGGAGTGGGTCATCCCATTCCCTTTCCTTCACCCACAACTGATGCCCTGGCAGTGAAAGGCAATATGTATCCTAAAGGATCATATTTGCTGGCGAGGGTATGGTATATATTCCGCATTATCACTGCTTTGCTGGGAAGTGGGCAATGTCGATAATGTAGGCTGTCTGGCAAGCAGTGCCAGCTGAGATGTAGGGTTAAGTCTTCAGGGTCACTGTGTGATTCGGATATCCAGAGCTCAGTATTCTTTGATCACGCTTCTGCAGGTAAGTGCCTTATGACAGATGCCTTATTGCTGGCCCACTGTCAGATCTCAAATCCACTTGAGGCCAGTAGCGACTGTAGTGTGTTGACCACCTTCTTCGGCTTCGTCCATAGAAAGAAGGCTTTGCAGGCAGTTGTCAACATAAAAACACCGCACAACTGACTGCTGTCTGCTGTCACCTGGCGGGCAGCAGGTGAAGACATGCCGTTCTAAGGCAAATGTGGCACAACATGGACTGCAGGTTGTGCTGAATGGGAGGACCTGCCACTCGTACACATCAGGTGGTGCTTCTGGCTGTATGTCTCACCACAAGAATCTCAGTAGGGCCTTGTCTTTGGGAAGCAATCAGACCTGGTGGAACATGCCCTTTATGTCTCCACTTATAGCCACCAGATGTTCTCTGAAACGGATCAACACTCCAAGGAGAGACGGGCCCAGTGTTGGTCCTGGGAGCAGGAACTTGTTCAGATTCTCTTCCTGATAAGTGAAGGAGCATTTGAATACCACTCTATACTTTCCTTTATGAGATACAATGTGATGGGGAGTGTACCATGATTCCTCTGATTGGTCAGCCTCCTGGGTCGAAATCTTGATGATGTAGCCAGCTCTCTACAACGTATGGATTTCTTCTCGGTATTGGGCAGCTAGCTGAAGGTCTTTGGCTAGCCGTCGTTCAGTGCTGCGGAGGTGACTGACAACTGCCTCCTTTCGTGCATGTAACTGTGGCATGTCCTTAACCCGAAGGAGTGGGGAGGCATAACGGTGCACCCCATCCACACGCACTCGCCTGGTCTGTGCCTCTAGCATTTGCATGGCCTTTCGATCTTGCCCCGATCGCGTCACAACCCTTTCACTCTGGTAAGGCAGAACATCCATCTGCCAAAGCCGCTCCACTTGACGATGGAGCTCTGTGGAGGGGGAGCAGCTACAGGTGAACAGACACTGTGCTGAGTGATTTGGTTGCTGTAGTAACTTGGACAGTCCCTGCAGTGTCCAACCAAGATGGGGTTTAACTGCTGCTGGGTCACCAGGGGGGCCAAGGCAGACTGGCTCCACCGGTGTTATAAGTTCAGGGTGATCTGAACCAATGAGGAGTAAGGGGTGCGCCCTGTGAGAGGAGCTATAGGTATCCCTCTGAGGTGCACATACCTTTCTTGTAAGGCCTTCATTGGATAGGTGTACTCTGCTAAACCTAGGTGGTCTGCTTTGAAGGTTCCATAAATCTGAAACCTTCTCTGTGGGTTACTCATGGGTGAAACTTTGAACTGCACAGAATAGCTATGCAAAGTCTTAATTTCTTGATGTACAGTTCAAAGCTTCGGGAGTTCAGGGCTCCCACCTAATCCAAGCTGTTGTGCCGCGGCTGCAAGCAGAATAGTGCGCTCTGAACCATCATCAAGGATGGAAAATGTTTCCAGGGCCCTCTGCTGGTGGTGCAGGATAACCTTGATTACCTTCAGGAATACTTGACCCCCACAGCGAGGCTGATCCAGGTAAAGTGTTTCTGTAACGCCATTGTAGAGACTACTGCTTTCTTTGCTGGCCTCACTCCTTTATTGATTAATGTCATGAAGGGCCAATAAATGCTTACCCTAGCAAAGATGGCAGGGCTTCTTCAGATCACAGTCCTTTGCTAGGTGGGATTGAGTGCATCTCCAGCAGCGTTTGTTGTCCCTTATCCAGGTAATGGCCTGATCCTTCTTGAGGGCTGCAAATGCAGCTCACTGACTCAGGTAATGTGCTGTGGAGTTTCAATGTGGGTAAGTAGGCTTGACCTTCAAGGGAGATTTGGGCTGGGCTGATGCAGCTTGGACTGTCTCACCTACAGTGCTCTGTTGCAGTGAGGTTGTGGCCCTCTGAGGCCGAGAGATGGCCTTCTGCTCCTTCACCTCTCCCTTCCCTCCTGTAGCCCTTGTCAGATCGTATTCCATGCAGTTGGCCTCCAATTGCAGCCAGTCTGCAAACTCAATAAGGGACAATTTTGCCTTGTCAGGGTTGTTCTTTAGGTGGTGTCCTCTACACTGCTGCTGCTGATGGTGAGGTAGCCTGCTCAACAGACACTGCACATTGGAACCACTATGTAGCTCCTCAATATCATCCTCTCTTAAGGCTTTGAGCATTCCTACTATGGCCTGCACACGGAGAGAGAATTCATCAAAGGCTCGTTGATATCCTGTGCGATTGAGTGTTAGGCTCTTTGAGGTCTCATTCTTTTTCTACACAAACTGATAGGGTTCTCCATACCTTCTGTCTAGAACTTGAAATGCCTTCGTGTAGGGCATAGAAATCTCTGCATATGCTAGGACGGGTCTGTGGGCATTAAGGGACCTTTACATGCTTGAGGAGGATTGAATACTTATAATGCTCAGAAAGGCTGGGGTGAAGAAGATTGCTCAAAGCCATTCTAAGCTCAACATATTGAGCCCTGTCTTCCCTTGTAAAATCTGGGAAGGTGGGGCCCTCAACTAATGGGAATCCTTGAGGGGGGAAATAAGCAGGGTAATAAGGAATAGGATTGACACTAAATGGAAGGAGTGCCTGAACTGTTGGCTGTACAGCAGGAGCTGGTGGAAGTGGCATTGCAGTTGGTGCAGGATGTGCATGGAACTCTGGACCTGATAGAGGAGGGGGCTCTAACTGAAGGCACAGATGGCTCACTGGTATAGCTGACCAGGTGATCATCGAAGCGTGCTGCTCTCTGCATCACTCTGCGTGGACGCTGGCAGGAAGCAGGTGAGGAGCTGAAGGTCCTGTGCCCTGGGAATGCCATGGTAACAACCTATCCGACTCGAAGGACCATTTTGTAGGTGAGGCTCGGCATTAGTTCAGGTAGAGTTTGTTGTCGCCATGGGTACGTGTTGATAAGAACACTTAGGACAGGGCACGACAGATGCTTGCTCTTTGGTGAGGATTTATCAACTTCCGTACAACTTGAGGCATGACTGCATCTGCCTGTATACTGTTGGATCTGTGTGGTTTGAAGCAAACGATATAAATACTTAAAGGGACTTTCCCCTGTAAAGTACAGCCTATGCACTAACAATGACAAATAATAACACTAAAGGTTCATGCTACAGTATCTGTACAAGGGATATCAAGTACATGTAAAATATTCAGGCATAATACAATGGCAGAATCACAAATTACCAACAAATAACAGAGTCATAATAACAAACTTTACTGCAGCTTACTCCTAACACAATTACTAGGCTACAATCTCTCTAGCCTAATATACTGTAACATGGCGATACGGCGGTCAAAACACAAATTACTTTACGACTCTGTGGCAAGCGAGAAACTAAAATGTGCTTTCTTTCTATAATGAACTAACAAAAACAAGTTAGATATAGGAAATTTACTTTATATCAAGTTACACAAACGGGAAATTATGGAAGACTTCACAACTAAATAAACACCTGGATTGTTTCGTCTCATTCGGAGCTCTGAAGCTCCGCACTCCGATTCGCTGAGAGATCGCAGGACCTGCTTTAGTCGGCGGAACGTCTTAAAGGCGCCTCACTCTCCATCTCTCTTGTACAGTGACTATAGCCTCCCATTGTGTGTTAAGTAGCCTTCCGCTTTTGCTATGTGGGTGGACAAGCTGTTCATGTGTAGCCAGCCAGTGACTGGCTGTTGAAAGCTCATCTAGAAGATAATGATGGGAGTGGTTTTTTGATGGCCAATCAGAATGCTGCCCCTCACCACGACTGGCAGTTACAGCCTCATTACACTGCTTCCCATTGGCAATGAGCCCCTTTCCGGGGCCCCGCCCCCATGTCACCTTATGTCTACTCAGCATTTCTGTCCAGCACTTGGTGGCTAATCATTAAGCCATGAGAACTGTATGCCACCTCAGGGGTTGGTTAAGAAAGATTGATGGATGTGTTTCTCCATCCAAGGAAAGCCTGAAACTGCCTGTGACACTATTGCCAGGAAGATGATGGAAGGAGAAACATTTGTAGACTTTTCTGGGCCCAGGAGATGTAGCTTCACTGAAGATAATCTCAGGGCCAATCCAGCTACAGACAAATTAACAGTTTCTTCCTCAGATTGTCTTTAAATTTAAAGCAAAATCACTGCTCAGTAATATTTGTTGTTATAAATCTGACCACAAAGGCAATCAGAATTTATCCCATGTGTGCAATGGCGAGGTGTTTGTGAACCATGTTTGTCATGCAGTCAGGGCCCGTACCCATACGCTGCCGGGGCCCGTCCCCACACGTAGCCAGGCTCCACACCCTCTCACAGCCGGTACTCATACTTCACACGCAGCCGGGGCCCGTACCCACATGCAGCTGGGGCTTATACCCACACGCAGCCGGGCCCTACACCCCACACACAGCTGGGTTCCGTACACCACACACTGTTGGGACCCATAACCCACATATGCTTGGGACCCCACACACAGCTGGGTTCAAATGTCAAAAAAGGGAGCATATGTCAAAAAAGACTGATGTGCATCAAACAGAAATACACAGGTTGCTATACTAGAACTCTGTCATCCTCATAATCAAATCCACATCAGAGTTGTAGAAAACAGACTAACAAATGATCTTTTTCATCAGCATTAAATTTACTAAATCTTCTTAAATGTGTATTTTTTCCTTGACTAACCCACAAATAATGTGAACAGAAACTGGAACTGGAAAACTCTGAGCCTGTCGACTTGTAATTGCTTTCCATAATTGAATATGACATGCTTGAAATATCCTACCTTGTCCACCTCATCTTTGAATTACTTTTTTTGCATTTTTTCATGAAAACACAGAAAACAAATGGCAGCACTCAGTATCATGAGGGGAGCAGGGGAAATTGTTGCTGTCAAATCCTATTCAGGTTTAGCATTACAGAGAGGACTTGACCAATGTAAGTACTTTGTTATACAAACCCCAACACAAGGGTTTAAATGTCAAGACACCATATAACAAAAAACACATAAGCCAAAAATATACTAGTAATATGTACTAAATAACCCAGTACTAATCAAATGAAAAGATGAATATATTTTCAGTGTATGTCACTTTCTGCGTGAGCGCTTCCGTAAACACTGTGTATCTCAAATAACGTTTATGTAAATGGAGAGCTTCCCATACCAGAGTGCTCCCGCCTTTGTGCTCTGCAGGAGCGCTCAGGCCGTTAGGCGAGCTCACTATGCACCAGCTGCACCGGCCACCTCCCACGCAGCAGCACAGAGACGTTACTTACGCTGACGAGGCGTCCCTGTTGGTGGGCTGAAGGCTTCCGATGCTGCCCAGGAACTGAAATCTTCACACAGGGATGGATTTCAGTGGTTTCAGGCTTTACTGTGAGGAACCTGACAAGCTGCTCCTCAGTGACCCCCACCGCTCCTGTGCACCCCCCCAAAAAAAAAAAACAATCCTAAACCCGCAAGTCAGCAGACATCATAGACCAGAGTTATTCAAACCTGGACCTCGATTGGCCACAGTGGTTCGACACAAGTTCAAAGGAAGGCTGGGAAATCAGCAGTGCTTGGCCCTTGAGGTCAATGATTTGAATAGCCCTGGCATAGACCATACCAAATCACTTGGTTAAAAAAACAAAACACATGCTTTGGTTTATAAATATGCTTAAACAATGTAAAATAATACATAGCACAGCCCAACATCTGTCTAAATGTAACCTGTTAATCATATGATGGTAAAACATATAACATAACCTGTAAGTACTACAGCATAACTGAATGTATTTGCAGTGATTTTACTGTTTACCTGCTTTTGACGCTCTGGCACGCCCCTCTGGTCACCTGACCTCCGAGCGCGCTCATCTATGCCTTAGCTATGCACACGCTGCGACCACACCCTCAAACGAATGGCAGGCACTATTGCACAGACCCAACACATCCCAAGGCAGCTGACATTCTCTTTTTCACATTTCCCACCACCATAGTTTGCATAACAGGAAGTTCCTGCCAGGACCCAGTACCCCAAAGCAAACTTGAAAGGCAGGTTGCACACAATAGTACAGCCTTCAAAAGACGTGTTGCGTAATCGCAATTCTTTATCAGCTTCTCGCATCAGCAACGACAGCAAATCAGTTTATACTGGCTATAGTGTCTTATGGCGAGAAGTTCAAGTTTTAAAAATACATTTCCAGTGTACGTAGATTTTGCTATTTGATGCACTTAGAAAGGTAAACGTACTGTTAAAGTAAATGACAATTTCATGTTGAACACGCAAATTATCTGATCAGAAAAAAATGTTTCAGGAACGTGATTTTAGGAACAGGAACCGCCGATGATAGGCAGATGCAATACTGGCACGATCAGTTCGAGGTGCTGCCAGCGTTTAATGGCTTTAATCTGGTCGTTGGCGCTGTATTTGATGACTCTTTAACAAACAGATAGGCTACTTGATAATTGAACCGATACTAACCCTGAACCTTATCCACCATGAGAAACTAATGTGTTAAAGAACAGGCGTGTCCTCTGGTGTTTCCTGACAGCCACTCTGCGATTTCTCGACGTTTTTATTAAACCTGGAATCCCCAGATTGAATGAAAACCACGTAGAAGTTATTAGGCTATAGAAGAAGCAAAGATGGTGAAGCCGGAATTATATAGGCATAAAGAAAAACGCATTTTATATATCCCAAAAGAAACTAACACTTATCTCTGTACCTTATTTTGAAACTTGCTTATCTACTAAATCGGCATAACTTGATAATTTCATCTGATGTTTTGTCGAGGGGCATTTTACGCAAAATTACTCCACTATATCCGTTAGTTTTATAGGACCAGTGAATCTGCGTACAAAATCAAATGTGCTGGGCAAAAAAAAGTGACTTTGACGTTATATCCGACCTTGTGTTTCCTTTCACACTTGTTATCCTGTAATTTAAAAATGGGGAAGTCATTTTACTTATTTAAGGACTTTGGATTTCCTGTTAATGCCTGAACCCATGGAGACATTCCTCCGTGCTGATTAAGAAGCTTCGCCGGATCCCGGGAATGCAGTCAGGTATGGGCGAACTGGTTCCTCTACGTTTTTGTGTAGCCAGAAGGATGAATGAATAAACCAAAGCAATTTATTTCTGTGCTGATAAAATAATACACGTCGCATGTGTATTATGTCGCCACGTATATTTACAAGCGATTCGTTCTGTGAACTCGAGTTAATTCTTGTACTTCTTGTTTCTCCTAAACCTACGGTAGCTGTAGTGGTAGTGCAAGTAACTCTGTATTTGTCTTTCTTGGACAAAGTTCACATTGTATCAGTAAAGTAGCTCCCGGAGCGGCGAGCGCGCACCTGAGCGGGCATCCGCGGCGCAACCGTGCACTCAGGGCACATTCGTGCGCATGCGCGCCAGCACCGGGGGAATTTCCAACAGGATGCGAAGGCACGGGGCTGAGCGAGACTGCGCGCTGCATTGCGTGCGGCGCGCATGAGACGGAGCGGCGCCTACGGGTACACCTGCTTGGAGCGCGAGGTCGGCGCAGGACCGCGCGCGGCGGACCGGGCACCGCGCGCAGGGCACAGGATCGCTGCTTTACAGTGAGTTTTATTTGTCTTTTTCGTCGTTCGACGAGTAACCTGAGTCGAACATGAACGCAGAGCGAATTATTACCACGATGTCATGACCTCCCCATGTCCCGTCGGTCTGATATTGATGTTAAATGAATGCTAATGTGCAGGGACCGGGGAAGGAAGCTGCTGAGGCGGGGACGGGAAACGGGGGCGTTCCAGTTTGATGCTGGGTGTCAGTGAGATGCAGTAACAAACGTATGGCCATTGCATGACCGAGAATATGAGCAAAATGAAACTGTTCTTGCTAGTTTAAAAAGCTGCCTTGTAATTCTGTGAAGCGATCGTTTTATCTTGTACTAGGTCTGTTGGTGTATTTGGGAAGTCGCCCTCGCTAGATATAGTTCACTGTCCTGTCTATACGCCCGGCACTTTACGGTCCTCGTATTTCTTCTTTGTGTGCTGCGGGGGAATGCCATCTGTCACTCGGGCCCTGGAGGTCACCACTCCGTCGCTGTCTCTCGCAGATCCAGCGATCGCCAGCTCACTATGTAGGCGTGTGTAAAAACATGCGGATCACTATGCGGGCAGCGTTGTGACCATCCGAGACCAACAGCTCGCATCCGGCCGTGCTTGAGGCGATGAGCTGATAACCAGTCTCCGTAAAGGTTTAAAAGAGACACCGAGCTTTAAGTTTGTGAGAGGATAATTACGACGAGTCTCCAGCTCACACGCAACATGTCAGCGGCAGTGGGTGTGGGTGCTCTTCTTCCCACAGCAGGTGGGAGGCAACTGTCTGTCTGTTTAGTTGAGTATATAGCAGGGTGTTGATTTCCTCAATGCATAATGTTTGATTGCATGATAGTTGTGAGGTAAGTATCAAGGGCATATTACTCTATTGATTGGAGCTCTCTGAGCCCTTTAAATGCTTGTCTTTTTCTTGGTCCAAAAGGGACCTCATGGCTAATGTGTTGTCTCTCTTGGGGTCCCCCAGCTGGGATGCCATGCTGAGCGGCTGCCCCAGCATCATCCACTGACCCCGAGCCGAAAATCCAGTGAACCCAGGGTGCCTTTCTTCGGCAAAACCCCATCGTCCGAGCCGCGGCGCTTCGGCCAGCAGGGGAATTCGCGGTGAGGTCCCGGGGGGAATGAGCGAGTCTCCGGTGCCACCTGCCGTCCATGGAAGTCAAGTTGAGGGAGGGGCTCTTCCAGAAGTACGTGCAGTGGCTGGAACGGCGGCTGGACGAGGGGCCGCAGGAGGACGGCGGGGAGGAGGGGGCCGGCAGGCCGGGGGAACCGCAGCTGCTGGGGGAGGCGGGGACCTTGCTGGCGACACGCCTCCCGGAGCCAGCCCAGCGCTTCCGTGTGCTGCCCTTCTACCAGGTGGCGGAGAACGCGCTGAGCGGCCGCAGGGGGACGGGCCTGCGGAGGCTGGAGACTGCTTTCGGCATGCTGGAGACTGTCTGCCTCAACCTGCTGCTCTTCCCCTGGAAGAAGGAGTTCCGCTGCATCAAGGTGTGTGAGCAACCGCTAGCCGTGAAGCATCAGCCTGTCCCTTTACCTGGAGGGGGGTGATGTAGCGTGAGAATCGGTAGGCATGCACATATGTGTAGCAGTGTGCCACCTGTTAGCCGTGCAGTCCGTGAGTCATGGTCGATATAATAAATGTATCCTGCCGGAGAAGAGAAACCTGCTATTCACATGGCAGATGGTGGGAAAAGGAGAAGAGCTGAACTGACAGCCTCATGTGCTGCTCCAGACGCGGGACGTGGAGTGGGTCTGCTGCTCCAAAAGCTACCCACCCCCCACACACATTTAAGTCATTAAAACAAGTACTTGCCAGGGTTAGATGACAGCAGTTCTGAGAGTGGCTGCTGGCTCTCGAAACACCATCAAAATGTGGAGGTGTTGTGGGGGCAGTGTGTGGCTCAGCAGGTTAGGGTGCTGTACCTGTGATCAGAAGGAGTCAATCTCAGGCACAGCTGGGAGATTTCACCATTGGACCTTTAATCCCCGATCATTCTGGGGACTGGCTGATCCTGCTTTCCCCAAAATATGTCGCTTTTTTTTTTCTCTACACTTTCCGGCAAAAAAATGGATGAAACCCAAATTGTACTACATTAAGCTTTGACTCTTCTTTTATTGCCCAGAAGTGTCTGTTTGGCTATATATGGTGCCCATCCCCCATCTCCCTACAGTGACGTTTGCTATGACATCACACACCTCCGCATGTGCTGGGTGCATTTGGTCCTGCTCGGTCCCTCCTGCACGCGGAGATGTTCAGGTTTGCCTGCAGATATTTGTCTCTGATGTTCCCCCCTCCCCCTGCTCTTCTTTGCAGACCTTCACGGGCCCCTACGTGTATTACCTGAAGGAAGCGCTGTGTGATGCGGACCTGCGCTCCCTGCTGCACTCCATGGGCTACACACGGGAGCAGGAACTGCGGCTGCGTGCCGGGGACCCCCCAGGGGGCGCGGCTCATCTGCGCCGACTGGCCTTCGAGCTCTTCTTGGCGCGCGCAGAGTGCCGATTGCTAAGCGAGGCAGCGGCCCGGCGTGGGGGGGCCAACGCGGAGGCGGAGGCCCTGGAAGTGAGGCGTGGGGGCATGGAGGTGGAGGTTCTGGAAGCGAGGAGAGGGGGCGTGGAGGAGCTGGAGGTGAGGCGTGGGGGCGTCGGTAGAGAGGAAGGCCGCTGGCGGGCCCATGCAGAGCGGGATCGTGACAGGGAGCGGGCGTACCTGCGCAGGAGCGCCCGCGCTTCCCACTCTGTGGACGTGGCAGACAGCAGTGGCAGCTGGCAGCCTCCGCCCCGGCCAGTGCTACGTGCCTCGCTGAGCCTGCGCAAAGAGCCACGCTGCCTGGAGCCAGACACGGGCCCCGTGGAGCCTCCTCAGATTGGCCCTCTGCCTGGTCGGCCCCGCCTACAGCCACGCACCCCTCCTGTCGCTGCTGAGCCCCCGCAGGCCTTCACCCTGAGTTCCCTGGATGAGCCGGACCTATACATAGAGCGTGGGCCCCCCCCCCGGCAGCCACTGGCACCACCGCCCCCCCCGCGCCACCCCTCTTCCCGTGACTTCTGGGGGCCCAGGGGCCAGGGAGTCAAGTGCCGGGGCTGCGGGCGCTGGTGCGTGGCACCAGTTGCAGCTCTGCAGGGAGAGGGCCTCCTGTGTGCCTCCTGCAGACCCGAGGCCCCCCAGGACTACCCCAAGCCCTGCCCCCGGCCCCCAGACGGTCTAGAGAAGCCCCCCATCGCTCCTCGGCCATATCTGGGCAAGTCAGCCAGCGCTGTCACCTCAGTCAACTGCATGGGGGCCAGCGTCCTGCGGTGCGGCTTCTGCAACAAACCTGCCGCCTCCCACACATGCATCAGCTGCTCCAAGGTGTCATGTGGCACCTGCGTCAGTCTTTACGCCAAGGATGCCTGCGGCCGCAGGAACCCGCAGCACAGCTTCACCTCGCACCAGCAGCTGGGCTGCCGCCCTGGTGTCTTCTCACACCTGGTGTACCACTGACAGCCCTGGCGGGCCCGTCCGCTAAACGCCGCCTATGTTTACCATAAGGGCTCGGGTTGGTTCGGATGGATTCTGTTAGCGGTGCTGTCGTCAGTGTCTGGATGTTCCTGACAGAGGTGGACGTGGGGTAAGCTCTGAAATTGTTTTCTCAATTGGCTGGGTGGGTGGTTTGGGTCAGACCACCAGAGTCCAGCCCAGTGTTTGGGGGGGGGGGGGGTTTAAAGAGGCTGCAATTGGCTCACTTGTGCTTTTTACTTAAATGGAGATGACCCCCACACCTAGCCGGCAGTTTCTGATGGAATCGGGGTTCTGTCTGAAAGGCAGATCGATAATCCCCATGTAAGGTTTACCCTTAAAGTGGCATTTAATGTCTGGGCCAAGGCACAGAGTTGCATTTCTACCTGGCGTTCCTGTATTCCACTGCTTGTGGGCCACCCCCTATCCCAATTCCCAAGTGTCTCACAGAAGATCCGGCCAGGATGACATGCCACGTACGGGTATGTCAGGATGGTGCCCGGCCCAGGGGTCTGCCACACTGTGCAGGACACGGGCGGTAAGACGCCCGGGCCCTTCGGTGCCAGGACGAGATGGCCGGTTGGGCAGGGGCTTCCGATTAAAAATATCTGTGACCCATTGAGAATTGCCCCCCCCCACTCCCCTTGGCTCCTCCCTTGTTCCTGTGGCCGATAGCTCCAAGGGAGGTTTTCCCTCCCCCTTCCCACTGCAGTCCCTTTGCTTCCCGCCTTTGGATTTGGGAGTTTGGAATCGGCCCCTGACACCAGAGCTTGGCTTGCTGTGCCATTGTTCAC
>JAODUD010000127.1:9386745-9405445 GCA_026784285.1 Stomatorhinus walkeri
TCTGTCATTGTATTCATCATTTTTATTGTTAACAAACAAACCACATTCATCCCCCACACTTTTGAAAAGCTTGCTACCCCCCTGGTTACACGCCTTCCCGGTGGCTGCAGATGCTCTCCCGTTTTTCACGTTATGAAGGAGGGATGACACCTGCCACCCAGGACCCGGAATGCCAGCCACTGGCTGATATAGCGTCTGGCAGTATTGAGCAATAATAAGTAATAAGAACACTTTTAGCACAGAAGCATCTGAGCGCTTCCTCGGAGAGCTACTCCTTTCTGTCCACGTACTGTAACTGCCCCTATTTCCTATTCGCATACAGGATATGTCGTAAACGTGAGAAGCGCCGAAGTCTTGTAAGACGATAGCACATTTTGTTAAAATGAATTCATTTAACTTATCGTCCTATAAAAGGTTGCTGCCTTTGCGAATAAGGAGAAGGTCATACATGAGCATTTTATTCCTCTTCTCTCTTTCTACATCGGCAATGTACTTCATCTACTCCGCGCCTGGCGTCGGTAAGATGTTCCGGTCTTCATTCGTGTTTTAAGTGATTAATGTTTTATATAATATACAGGCAACACCTTGCTCCGTGACACGGTTAATCGAAATAGCCAGATGAGCTGTAAAGCAGAAATGATCTGCTTGTCATGGGTCAGTTTCATAAATCTGTAAAGGCTGTAAATCCTACAGGGAATTAACAATAAAAAGAAATGACGGCAAGGAGATTGAGGAAGCGCGTTTCCCTCCTCCTCTTTACCGTTGGGCTGATTAACGGTGATCATTGTCACATTTTTTATATATTGAGTTAAGAAGCTATCGACTGAGAGTGTGTGTCCGCGTGCGTGCGCGCGCGCGTTTTGCAAAATCACGAATGGGATAAATGTGCTTTTCCATTGGCGCACGGCTTAATTAGTTAATATCAGTACTGGTTACAGTTTTCTTGATTGCTTTTGCACACTTCATTAAACATACTTTACATTCTCAAGACTATATACGAGCATTTTTAAATCAGTTTATGTAGCACAACACTATATGGTTTAGCTGCAAAAGCCCGTACGTTACTCAAAGCAATTAAGTCGAGTCTCAAAAGCAAATAATTCCACTAATTAATTACAGTAAAATCCCGTTATAGTGGACTCGCTTATAACGGAATATCTTGATCCGCTGGTCCCGGCCGTGCGCCTTTAAGAACATGCGGACGCGCATATAACGGAATTTCGGTTTTAACTGACAGACAATTTGGTCCCCAGGGCCGCTTTTATCTGTAATTTTGTTCAGCTATAACGGACATGCAGCTCCTCCTACAAGGCGCCTGGCATGCCGGTGATATCCAGCGCATATACCTAGTCGGGGTTATTAATAGTCACGCATCTGGTCGAGTAAAGCTGGATTGCTACATATACAATATAATAATCTATATCACAAGTGTGTTTGCTGGGATGTGGCATGAGTAAATGGTGTCCTGTAGTTGTGTATATAACGGATTTTGGATATAACGGACTGTTTTTCCAGGTACCTTGAAATCCGTTTTAAGTGGATTTTTCTGTAGTCAGTGTCACCAAAATGAAAAGTACAACCAATTTCAGTTAACCCATGAGTCAAAATGCTTAGATATATTGTCAAAATGTCAGCGTAAGTTCACTGGGGAGAGAAAGCACTCACATACACATGTAAGTTCTTCAGATCTCAAGACACAGTACAATAGCAAACGAAAAAGTCGCACAGCACTGTAACACAAAAACAACGAAATGGCAGAACGACAAGGTGACAACAAAATCATGTACTGTGGGAACCAAAAACACAACGATGCTGTATCGCTGCAATTTATGGAATATATTTTCAAATCATTTTGAAAGCTTGGTTAACTGTTTTGCAAGTGGTGGCTAACACAATCTTATACGTATAATTCAGGGTGTAAAGTTATTACAATGAGAAACTACATAATTATTTTGACCAACAAGATGCTCAATGAAAACAATTACAATTGTCATCAAAATGATTCAGAACGATTTAAAAATATATTACATAAATTGCAGTGAACTTTACATACTGTAATGTAGAACCCTGAAATGTTGAAACTGCTGTCTTTGACATAAATATGTATGAGTTTGCTAAAGATAAATAGCCATTGACAATGAGATAGTGGTAACCGATTATCACTCAGAATTTTGGAGGTCAGGAGTAGACTTACACTCACATACTGACAATATATCTAGTCATTTTGGCTCTCATATTGAAAAGATGCTGACTACGTCTTATTTTGGTGGCACTGGCTAATTCATTGGTGGAATTATTGGCTTTTGAGACATGAATTAATTGTTTTGGGTGAGCTACAGGCTTTTGCAGCTAAACCATAGTGTTGTGCTATATGCATAAAATGTGAAATGCTCATTAGTCTTGAGAATGTTAAGAATGTTTCATGAAATCCGTCAAAGCAGTCAAGACAAACTGCAATAACCACAATATAGACACCTATTGACCGAATGATATGGCCGATGTTTGATGTCATTTATGATTAGTTGATGAATGTGCAGGACAGTGAAATAAGTCCTTGTCATTGTACATGTTCAGATTCATTTGGTTTTGGCAGGAGAGGTCATGTGACTAGCATTCTGCTGAAATTCTTAGCTTTCACTTAGTAAGTAATGCGACGAAGTTCGATTCTGCAGAAATCATATACTGCCGTGGAAGAAAATTGAGCTTCACTCAATTTATGCTTGTGCATCTGTGAATAATATATGATTTTCTTTTTTTTTTTTTTGCAAAATGCTGCTTGTTTTTCATTAATGAAGGGTTTCTTCCTTGCTTTATAGGACTTCAGTCCTGCTTCTAGGAGCCTGATATACACTGTCCTAGCAGTGCACTTCACACCTGCACTTAATGTTTCCCATTCTTTTTGAAAGTCACTTGATGTCATCCTACAATTCATGAGAAGCTGTCAGATAAGTTGACGGTCATCTCTGGCATTATAAAGTCTCTTCCGCCCATTATCTAGCTGGTTTCTGGTCGTTTCCAGTATCTACTGTTTCACCTTATTCTTGTGTACTGCTGTTTTAGAAATTTTGAACCTGGAAGTAACCTGCTGCTCAGCCTAACCTTCTGCCAGCAGGACCACCGTTAAACCAGCATTTTACAATGCAGATTTTTTTTTAAATATAGAGTGGTCTCTTAATATTTTCCGTGGCTGTTTATGTGGAAGTCTATATATGTTGTTGGATGTTCATTAAATAAGGGAGAAATGTGCCAGGAAACAGAACATGTGTATGAAAGCTTTCAGGGAAATGCCACTGTATTTGCCTACATCTTATCTACACATGCTGCCCAGATCTCCAAAGTGCTTTTATTATGCTGAAGCTTGTACAACAAACATCTCCAGTGCCGCTGCATTAGTTGGCCTGACAGCTCTCTGAAAACCATGTGCAGAAACCAGCTAAGTTGTCGATTATGCATGCAAAACATACTCTCCACACTGTACAAGGAGCATGTGCGCAAACAATTGTTCAGTTCACTAGTTTTTGTTTTTGTTAATGCCTTTATTATTTGATATTCATTCATTTTCAGCTTTAGCTGAGTAGAGGTCTGTTGGATATGCTGTTTGGTTTATATGCTGATGTGTTTGACTGTGTGCCAGGGGTCAGTCTTCTTTAAAGTGACAGTACCGTTAAATGTACGTACAGTATGATGAATGAACATATACTCAAAAATGCGTCTCTTGGAGTCACTCTGAAGATGTCAGGTTCTGCAGGCACACTGACCGATCGCCCTGTGATTGAGGTCATGATGGAAAATATATAATTATTGTGAAATAGTTGTGGCTGTAAATCCTTCCCTAATGATTTGCTGTGCCAGTACAGTGTTCTGCATGTCTGTTGTCCATGTTGCTAACTGTGTAACGTGTGGTTCTCATCAGGCTGTGGCGGCTGGTTGCTGGGGCAACACCGTTGCATATCCCCCCCCCCGGAGAATACTCGTGCATGACATCGGGCACATTATGCCGTCCCAGCCTGGCGTGGTCTGGTGGGGGGGGGGCTGAGCCTTCCTGTCACATGTGGGGTGGGGGGCAATGTGGAGGAAACCAAACACAAAAGCTGGCCAAGCTTACTCAGCTGGGAAGCTGGGGGTGTCATGTGCTGCACCCCCCACTGAATAAATCTGTGACATTTATACAGCCATTCTGCCCTGTTGATGGGAGCTGTGTTCCTCCTCCCACCTCAGCCGTCTCACTGAGTAACATTAGTGAGAGTCAGGGGTCACTGAGCTAACCGCTGTAGCCCCAGCTAGCCGCCGGGGTATGCACAGAATAAGCAACACCTACAGCGTGCCAGTGTTTTAATCATACACATGCCGAGTGAGCGAAAATGGTTTTCCTGCTGGCTGTGCCCCCACCAGACCTAAGCAGCACTACCCCACTCCACCCACCCACAGTCATTCCTGTGCAAGGTCCGGATACCTTTCCAGTCATGTGCTCCAGAGCCTGGCGGTTTTGCAATAGAGTGGTGCATTCTGGGAAAGAACCCAGGAAGGAATTTCACCCCGTCTCTACCTGCCACCATGCAGAATCGTACTGTCACTTTCCCACAGAAAAGGCACACAGGAAGTGAGACCAGTGCAAGGGAAGAGGTGGGACTTCTTGAGCAGCAAGCAGAGGTGGCACCAGCGTCCTCCTGAGGGAATGTGGCCATATTCACCCGCGTGCGAGGCAGGCATGTGTGTTCATTGGAGTAAAAGAGCAGTGAAAACACAGTTTCTGTTTTAGAGCAGAATGCAGCTGGTGTGGTAGTCAGAGTGGTTAAGACTGTAAGCTGAACTGCTGCAGGTAGGAAGTGATAAGCCGTGTTCAGGCACAGAAGGGGCACGTAGAAGTCTAACGCGTGCTGAACACAGTGGGACATGATAAGTCGTGTTCAGGCACAGATTGGCTACACGGAAGCCACATGCTCTCTGGACACGATGGTATATGACAAGCCGTGTTCAGGCAGAGAAGGGGCACGCGGAAGCCACAGCCACGTTCAGGTGCAGAAGCACTTGCACCCCGATGCACTTGTGGTCTTTTTGCTTTTGCCGGATCCTTCTCAAAGGCTCTATGCTGAGGCAGACATAGAGCAAGGCCCATGAATACCCTGCACCACAGTGCTGCGTGGTAGCTGAGACTTTTTTGCGCAGGTACTGTAGTTTACGTGACACATATTGAAAGTCCAAAGATGAGTGTTTGTCTGCGAATGCCCTGTAACACCCCAGGGAAAGCAGAAAGTTGCTGAAGGCTGGGGGAAATTGCAGAGGGGCAGTAGAAGATGAAAAAGGTAGCAGAACTACCTGGCTTTGGTTGGAGGGAGTTGTGTGCCAGATCACAAAGGAGCTGAGCACTCTTTACAGCAGTCTCACTCTCTCACTCGCCTCACTCTGCACTCTGCTTGCCACGCCGGCTGACACATTGTCTCCTAGAGGCAAGGCTAAAAGAGCTCCTTTAAAAGGCCATGCTGAACAAAACCACAAAAAAACATTGATGGTTTAGCTGGTCACACCAGCTTATGATGCTCATTCTCGCTGGTTTTGCTGGTAGCACCAGCATGATCAGCTTGGTAGGCTGGCCTCCCCACCATGACCAGTTGCTCATCCTCCCAGTCAAAGACCAGAAATAGTTGGAACATGGCCATCTTAGACCATCCTAGACCAGGTAAAACCAGTAACCAGCGTAAGCTCATTCAGGTTAGATCCAACAGGGATAGAAGTGAGATGCAGTTGGGGGTAAGGGGTTCATTCTGCTTTTCTGTTTTGCATGAATATCTGATGTTTTTCCATTTTTGTTTGTTTTTTCTTTTTTGGGGTGACCAAACTTTAGAATTTTTCTCGTTTTTTGTCCATTAAAATACCATCAGATTTATCAAAAATACTGTGTAGATATGGCTAATGTTGTAAATGACTATCATAGCTAGAAAAGGTTATTTTTAATGGAGTATCTACATAGGTGTACAGATGCCCATTATCAGCAGCAATTAGTCCTGTGGTCCAGTGGAATGTTGTGTTTGCTAATGCAAGTTTATTATTTTAAAAGGTTAATCGATCATTAGAAAACCCTTTTGCAATTATAATTAGCCAGATGAAAATTGTTGTGCTGATTAAAGAAGCAATAAAACTAAAGTAAAACATTTCACAAATGAAGGCTATTCCATGTGAGACATTGCCAGGAAACTGAAGATCTCGTACAATGCTGTGTACTACTCTCTTCACGGAGCAGTGCAAACTGACGGAATTGACCACAACAGAAAGAGGAGAGGGAGACACCGGGGCACATTTGAGCGAGAGGATAAATATATTAGAGTGTGTAGTTTGAGAAACAGAAGCTTCATAGGTCTTCAACTGGCAGCTTCATTAAATAGTACCTGCAAAAGACCAGTCTCAATGGCAGCTTCATTAAATAGTACGTGCAAAAGACGAGTCTCAATGTCAAGTGGCAGCTTCATTAAATAGTACCTGCAAAAGACCGGTCTCAATGTCAACAGTGAGGAGGCAACTCCGGGATGCTGGTCTTCTAGGTAGAATTGCAAAGAAAAAGCCATATCTCAGAATGGGCAATAAAAAGAAAGGACTGAGATGGGCAAATGTACACAGACACTGGACAGAGGAAGATGGGGAAAAAGTGCTATGGATAGAGGAATCTAAGATTCATATCACAAATAAGAATGTTTGTGAAATGCAGATCAAATTAAAAGATGCCAGAAGAATGCTTGACAACATCTGTGAAGCATTGTGGAGGCAATCTTGAAGGAGGAAGGCTATCGCTGCATTTCTATGAGCTGTTATGGGAGCAGCTTGACCGAATGGTACAGAAGAAGTGCCCATCAAGCCAATCCAACTTGTGGGAGATGCTGCAGGAAGCACAGAGTGGAATCTCATCAGATTACTTCAGCAAACTGACATCCAGAATACCCAAGGTTTACAAGGATGTAATTACTGCAAATAGAGGACTCGTTTTTGTGAAAATATTATTTCATGTATACTTTCATGGAAAACAAGGACATTTCTGACTGACCCCCAGAGTTTTGAATGGTAGAGTAATACTTTAGGTACAAAACAAGAAATAAACACAGAAATAAAGAGCCCCCCTGGTTTTATGAGAGGAGCGTGTGTGTGAGACACAGCTCATGAGGGACTGGGGGTGCACAGCACCAACTGAGCAGGCCTCGTTACTGCCTGCGTCTATATGTCCATCGGGGACAGGCCTGTTACCTAAACTGCTTCCTGTGTCACAGGAAGTGATGTCACTTGATGGCATCAGTCCCACCAATTTTTAGCAAGAACTGATTTCACTACTGGATACCATCTGCATGTGAGGGATAAAGACGACTTTTTATTGATGCCCATGGGGAAATTGTCTTTACGCCTCCCATAGCGGCACCCAGGGAGCTGGGGGTTAAGGGCCTTGCTCAAGGACCCACAGACGTACTGAGGCTGGGTTTGAACCACCACCTTTGTGATTACAGGCACACAGGCTTAGCCCAATGAGGCACACGCTGCAAGCAGGATATGGTATTTTGGTGGCAGAAGCCATTTTACCTTCCATTTTTTATCTGTGAGGACAGACAGTCCCTGGCCCTTCATCCCCTATCCACACAGCCTGCCTTCTTCCCCGCATTGCAGGCAAGTGGCACGTCACTGTCAGCTGCGCTTATAGCTGCTCTGCTGCTGTGGCAGCCAGACTGCCCCTCAGAGACCTGCAGCTGTGTCAGCCACGATCGGCGGCCTACAATCTGCTCCAACAAACAGCCAGTCACGAGGCTGCAACTGAACACAAGTTCACATGGACAGTGTCAGGCGGTCTAGTTACCGTTACCTCAGGATCAGTACGGCTGAAATGCCTGATCTGAACAATTTTTAATATGATGTAATCGTTGGTACTGGACGTGACGGTTCCAGTATACCAGTCGCCCTCCTGGGATTTTCACACACTACGGCGTGTGGAGTTTACAGAGGGTGCAGGCTCATTGTTCCAGTGATGAGGTCTGGTGTGTGATTCCTGTCACTGTGCTGGACTATAACAATGCTCTCCCCTCCCCACAGCGAACGAGTACCTGTTCATGGTGCAGGCGTGTGGCATCCAGATCCGGCAGAACATGCAGAGCCTGGGGGCGCAGGTTGTGCGGCAGGTGATCCGGGGGGCCTACAGCAGCACCAACAGCACAGGTAGGGATCAGCTGGTGTGGTGTGACTGGTTACCGGTTAGGGCTGGGTTGTGGCACTCATGCGATCAGTCGTTACACATCAACAAAAGGTCAGTCAGAGAATTTATCAAGAAAAGAAATGAATGAATGTGGAGGATCACAAGTAAAAGGAAGAGATGGGTCCATTGCAATACACGCTATTGGTATCGGGCCGATACCGGCAAAAAATGCTGGATTGGATATCAGGGGGCAGGAGTGTAGGAACCCAATCCGATTTTCCATTAGAGATAGATCTAGTCTGAAAAATCTCAAAATGCTTGTAGCCTCAGCACGGCATACCGTAAATAGAAGTGAAGGTCACGAAGTGGATAGTTCTCATGTTGGCTGTGTGGAAATACAGTAATACTTTATGGTATGGATAAAAACACAAATATGCAGTGTGATGTATGGAAGGCTAGTGCTAATTCTGAACACAGTAAAATTCATACACATTGCATCTCTTCAAACTTGTATTCTTTGTAATGTTTGGTTAATTACTACTGAAAGGTTTTATCTGAGCTACACTGTATGATTTGTACTTGACAATGAAACTGAAACACCTGGTTTTACACCACAATAATTTGCATGGTGTTGGGCCACCTTTTGCAGCCAGTACAGTATCAGTGGCCAGAGGGATTGTGATCCATTCCCCTTGCAGAACAGGTCACTACATGATGCTGGTGGAGGAAAACGTTTCCTGACTCCTCCAAAACATCCCAAAGTGGCTAATAATATTCACATCTGGAGACTGTGCAGGTCATGTGAGATGTTTAGCTTCAATTTAGTGTTCATCAATCCACTCTGTCACTCGTTTTTCTGTGTGTATTGGTGCATCCTAATACATGGCACCACCTTCAGGGTACAGTGTTTGAACCATTGTGTGAATATAGTCCCCTAGAATGGTTTGGTAGTCTTTGGCATTTAGAACAAGTAGTGGGCCTAGGGAATGCTATGATATTGCAGCCCAAATCATCACTGATTCACCCCATGCTGCACTCTGGGTATACAACAGTCTTGGTGCTTTACACACCGTAACTCTGCACATTGTCCATGGCCACAGATTTGTGCTGCTGGCATCATTGAAACCAATGTTTGACATTGGCAAGTGGCCAAGGGTTTGGCTATAGGGGCCCGACTATGAATATTGACCCTGTGGAGCTCCTGATGAACAGTACTGGAGGAAACAGGAGAGTTGAGGTGTCACATTTAATTTTGCAGTTGGACAGCTGTGGTTTGATGATTTTTGGATAGAATCTGGGTTAGTACCCAGATATCCCTTTCAGTCAGCTTCCTCTTGCATCCACAAATACTCCCATTGGATGTGGTCCATCCTTTGTGGTGGTATGACAACATTACCCAGGATGCACCTCAAACACTTGCTGTCTTGGTCATGCATGCACCAGTGAGACGTGCAGCAACAATTAGTTCTCCTTTAAACTCTGACATACTCCCCTTTTTGTTGTGTGTATTGTAATATATTTTGTGCAGCTGTGCTATTGCAATGCTAATTCAGCCTTCATACTCCGCTCTTACTGATGGAATGTGTGATAAATGAAGATTGACCACCAGGCTGTGCATATATAGGTGTGAAACCTCAAACACTATACTGGCCAGTGTTTCAGTTTCATTGTCTATCCGCTATATGTGTTCAAGACAATAAATTGTTAGTTGAGAAATATGGTAAGAAATATTTATGTTCATTTTTGTGAAAGTTGTTGCTGAATAAAACATAGAAGCAGATCATGTTGGCCATGGATTTCCTCGTGTAGCTTTTTGTAAGCAACATGACCAGTATATTTTCCTACTCTTAGGATACTCAAACAATGCCATCACCTTCATGCCACACTAAATGCAGACAGTTTGTCGTGTTAACTGAAATGTATTGATACAGCTATCTCGTTTAATGCTTAGTTGATAAAGGGATTAAAACATTGGATTTATTATCAGTATCAGCAGATCCTTAAAATTTAAATATTGATATTGGACCAGAAAAAAATGTATTGTTTCTAATAAACAGGCAAGTAACCAGCACGAGACAGAGCAGGTGCTGAGTTTTGTATTGAAAAACAACTATATATTTCATTTTGTGTGTTAGTCACTGATTAGCCAGGTTTCGAAGGGGTGATGGGGTGTTGTCTGGAAATGAAACTGCGTTGCCATAGTGACAGTCTATGATTTTTACAGCAAATGAAGCTGCTGCTGAAGGACGAGGTTGATTGGGGGTCAAGCTGGGGTCTCAGGGCGGAGCCTGAGGGCAGAGCCAGGGGGCAGGACCTGAGGGCGGGGTCTGAAGGCAAGGCCTTCCGTTAAGTCCTGACCACCATTCTGCTCTTCTTACAGACTTCATTTACAACATCAGTGTAAGTGAACAGGACATGCCGACAGCCAGGTACCTCCCCCTGGACTTCACGTACCACACTGGTCAGCCCTGCCCGGAAAAGCTGCCTTCTATGAGTGAGTGGCTCCTGTCCCCACCTAATGTGGAGTGATGGTTAATCACTCCAGTGGCATCCTGGGAAATCTGGCTGCTTTCCTTTTGGCAGTTGCAGTTACTTTTGCTGGTGTCAGGCTCACGGTTAGCAGCTTGAGCTGAGTTTGCCTTGCAATCTGGCAAATTCTCCCAGTCTTCAATGTTCCTCCACCTATTTTACCTCAGTTAAGTGTCTATTGCTGTTGGGAGGATGCTCCAGGGGTGCCGGATAAATTGCTGAGTCTACACTCAGACCAAAGGCTTCACCCTCACCGTGCGTCTCAAAGGGATGTGTGAAAACGGATGCATTCTAATGTACCTTCCTCCTTCCTTCCATCCTTTCTTCCATTCTTCCTTTCCTCCTTCCTTTCTTCATTCCTTACTTTCTACATTCCCTCTCATTCTTTACCTCCCTCCCTTTTCCCTTCCTTCCTTCCTTCTTTTCCTCCTTCCCTCCTTCTTTCTTTCTCTCCCTCCTTCCTTCCTTCCTTGCTTTCTTATGTCCTTCCTTTCCTCTATCATTCATTCTTTCCTTCCTTCCCTCTTTCTTCTATCCTTCATTCACTCCTTCCTTTCTTCTTTCGTTCGTTCCTTCCTTCCTTCCTTCCTTTATATTACCTTCCCAAGCACACGCTTGCCTTCCTGAAAATGAAATTCTAGTTAGGTTGGCACCACATCTCTTGCTGTGGGTCTGTATGTGTCACAGGAGGCCAGATACCAGTGAACATGAGTGAGGCGACCATGGAAGAAGTGGAGAAGGCCCTGCTGCATGAAGACCCTGGGCTGGCCCCCGGGGGGCGCTGGAGGCCAATAGACTGCCTACCACGTTGGAAGGTGAACAAGGGCTTAGTTATACATGATAGAGTGTCTACAGGATCACAGTTACTGTTAATGTATATGGTCAAACCATCGGGATGGTCATTAACGACATTGTCAGTCACATGTCTGTCTGCATGAGTACATTTATGTACCCTAGGAGGTCCAGTTAAGAACTACAATGTAGAACACTGCTGTTAAAATGTGAAATTACTATGAGAACTGAACTCACCGACCCATTGACCAAAAGCGTGGGGCACAGCAGAGGTTGTACCGTGTAACGATGGCTGGTTTCAGTCTGGTCCAGAGCGGGAAGGGTGTCCTGGCTGAGGATGCTGAAGAGGCCAGATGGGAATGTGGGCCTTTTCCCCAAAGTCCCGGACCTCCTTCATGGCCTGCACTGCCACGTAATGCTTCACCCTCCCCTCTCCTCCCATTGAGTACGGATATACACATAGCACGTCGCCATTGGACGGAAGCTTGCAACCTCATAAAGACTTTTTCTTGCTTCTAAGCAAGTATATTCATCCTATGTAAAGTGGTTATTTGATGGCAGAAAAAGAGTTTATCAGTTAAAGAAACCTCCACTGCTGTCACCAATCAGAGCTCGAAGTAGCTTGAAGTAGAAGCTTGCGCATTTAGCATACCCTACATTTAGCGAACCGTACATGTACATAAAAACCCATCTGAAGGATATTTTGCATACATTAATTACTACTACCAGAGAAATAAATGAGGGGGTGAGAGATTGACATTTCCACCTAAAAAAAAAATCACCCTCCCCCCAATTAGGGCCACCCTCGTGTATCCCCTCATCCTACCCCCCACCCAGCAGAAACACAACTCCGACAAACATGCGAGTTAAAGGCTAACTGGCACCCTCTAGTCACGACATCCGCAGCTCTGTCACTGAAACATGTTGAGCTTATTCCTCCGTGTCTCTGCAAAATAAATTGAGCTGAAGATGTGATCTTCATTTCTTGCCCCCCTATTCACTGGATGTTTCGATTATCTTCTGGGACTGAATGACTTAACCCCCCCCCCCCCCCGCCCCAGGTGGCCATCATCATCCCGTTCCGGAATCGCCACGAGCACCTGCCCATTCTGCTGCGCCATCTGGTGCCAATGCTGCAGCGACAGCGTCTCCAGTTTGCCATTTATGTCATCGAGCAGGTCGGTGCCTGTGTCATTGTGTGTCTGTCTGTATCAGTGAGTGTGTCGGTACTCGAGTCAGTGTGAGGGCGTGTGCATCAGTGCGTGTCTGCGTGCCTGTGTCCGTATGTGCCTGTCAGCAATCTGCCTAAAATGCGTGTTTCTGGGTTGTGGGAGGAAGCTCGTTTGAATGGCTCCACACAAACAGGGATCACCGCAAAGGGAACTCAGAGCTGTACCGTGCCAGGAGGGCAAGCATCACCCCCCCCCCCCCCCCCCGAAGCTGAGCATTATGAGATATATGTGCACTGTTCCACCAGGCAGGCGACCAGTCATTCAACCGAGGCATGCTATTCAACGTGGGCTTCCGTGAAGCGATGCAGGACCTCGCCTGGGACTGCATGATCTTCCACGACGTGGACCACATCCCTGAGAGCGACCGCAACTACTATGGCTGCTCGGACATGCCGAGGCACTTCGCCGTCAAGCTCGACAAATACTTTTATATGTCAGTGTCTCTCTCTCTCACACACACGATTGCATTCATATCTTTGTGGGGACCATCCAATCATTTCTATGGGCATAACCCTAATCCCAGCAATGACAACCTTGCACCTACCCAGCCCTAACCTGAACACCCAGTAACCAAACAAAAAACAAGACTTTTGGAATTTTTAGTTTTTTGATTGCATTCACAGATTTTTATAAAGTTCCCTAAAAATGTCCCTGTGGCATGGTTATATACATGGACACTCCTCATCTGTCCCTAAACAGAGTTTTTGTCCCCCACAGGTTGCCTTACAAAGAGTTCTTCGGTGGAGTCAGTGGCCTGACCGCCAAGCAGTTCCAAAATATCAACGGTTTCCCCAATGCCTTTTGGGGCTGGGGGGGCGAGGACGACGACCTCTGGAACAGGTACGGATGTCACCAAACCCCTCCCCTTTTACATTTTGTCAGATATGTATGTGTCCTGGTCAGGGCTGCGGGGGAACTGGAGCAAGTACTGGTGGGGTGGGTACACACTCGATGGACGTTTAGGAATCATGTTCTGACTGTACATTACATGAGGTTGTTTTTCATTGTGTAACCTTCAGAAGCACAGAATGATAAGGACTGTGTCTGCACTGCACATACTGCCTCATCACCATGTAGTGTGCGTGTGTGTGTAACGCCTCCACGTTTCTCTGTGTGTGCCACGATGGTTGCCCCCTGTGCTCAGGGTGCAATTTGCAGGCTACTCAGTGAGCCGCCCCCGCAGAGACGAAGGCCGCTATATGTCCATCCCCCACCACCACCATGGGGAGGCGCAGTTCCTGGGCAGGTGAGCCAGGCAGCACACAGGGTGCTAAACGATAGCAGCCATGTCCAGAGCGCTAAGTGTGCAGGGCATTTAAAACGTTCACTTGTGTAAGTGTGCAAGAGAGGTCCATTTGTCAGTAGTGAGTGTACAGTTAGGTGTAAAACTCACTCATTACCAACAGTGAAGATGCCCCAGTCCTTCAGTCAACCGTTAGCCTTGCTAAATGACTCCAGCCCATAATATGCATCTTAAGAGAGTATAGAACAGTGACACAGGAACAGCCAAACTGGAGATCAACCCTTGCTGTTTGGCAAAAACGCACCCCTCATGTGTAGAATTGGCTGCTCGTCTCCTTCACTCATGCTTTCTGTGGCTTTCCCCCCCCCCCCCCTCCAGGTATGCCCTCCTGTGGCACTCTAAGGAGAGGCAGAGCCTGGATGGGCTCAGCAACCTGAGGTACTCACCACAGGTGTCCTACAAGCCTCTGTACATCAACATCACTGTCAACTTGAGCCCCAACATGGCCCCGATTATGGCTACCCTCTGACCGTTCACCACTGACTCCCGAGCCACCCTCTGACCGTTCACCACTGACTCCCGAGCCACCCTCTGACCGTTCACCACTGACTCCTGAGGCACCCTCTGACCGTTCACCTCTGACTCCCGAGCCACCCTCTGACCGTTCACCACTGACTCCCGAGCCACCCTCTGACCGTTCACCACTGACTCCTGAGGCACCCTCTGACCGTTCACCTCTGACTCCCGAGCCACCCTCTGACCTTTCACCTCTGACTCCTGAGGCACCATCTGACTGTTCACCTCTGACTCCTGACTCACCCTCTGACCTGTCACCTCTGACTCCTGAGGCACCTTCTGACCATTCACCTCTGACTCCCAAGCCACCCTCTGACCTTTCACCTCTGACTCCTGAGGCACCATCTGACCGTTCACCTCTGACTCCTGACCCACCCTCTGACCTGTCACCTCTGACTCCTGAGGCACCCTCTGATCTTTCACCTCTGACTCCTGAGGCACCATCTTACCGTTCACCTCTGACTCCTGACCCACCCTCTGACCTGTCACCTCTGATTCCTGTGGCACCCTCTGATCTTTCATCTCTGACTCCCTTAACTCTGACTTCTGACCTGCTTCAGTGTTTTTTTCTTCTTACCAGACATCCTCAGCTAAGGTGACATGCACTGATCCCCTTTTACACAAAAAGAAAAAAACCCACTGGATGTTAACTCAAGTCACGGCTCCATCTTGATCATGGGTACGTCATGAGTATCCTCGTCCTTCGCCCTTCAGACCTAAGTGTTTGTGAGGACACATCACGGAGGGCTACTGATACCCATGTGCTTCTGGACAACCAACTTGGTTGTGCACATTTACACAATTAATTTCACTGGGAACAAAAATCAACATTCACGCCTCTGCCCTCTGAGATCTGGATGAAGCCAAACACTTGTAGCCCTGCTGAGGCTCAGCCTTCAGTTGGATCCCCCATCTGTAGTCTGCCTTTCCTTCCCCTACTGTCTTCTGCTCTAATCGCACCACTTTTGCTCTCTGGAGCCCCTCCAAGCCAGTTCTGTGGGACAGGCTGGAACAAATGAGTTTACAAGCCAGAGTTATTATTATAATTATTTTTGCTCAATGTGCAGCTACTTCTGACGTTTCCGGGGGTTCCTGAGATGTACCCCTGTGCTTACTCGCAGCCCCACTCATGCCGAAAAGGGAGGGGGCAGATATCATGTGACTTTCCGTGTTGTGAATGCCCCCTCTTCATGCCACCTGCTCGATCCTCCGAGGGTCATCGGAAAATAGTACACTCTACAGGCAGAAAGAGGAAGAAGCCTCAGAATGGAGACTGAAATAGAGGCCATCCTGCAGAACCAAAGAAGCCCTCTTCTTCCTGCCAAACAGCCGTCCTGCACCTTGGAGAGAAGCCACGCCTCAGAGTGTGGTAAACATGAAATGAATGTTGGTCTTGAGCGATGAGTGTTGATGACACCTCCCACCAGGAGGAATGACGCAACCATGGGGGGGGAGGGCTGTTTGTGGCAACCTCTCTCTGTACAGGATTACATGATGAATGAACTTACACAGCAATCTTAACGCTATTTTATACTTCTGCCTTACGCCTCTGTGTTCTACACTGTGGCCTACACCGTTGCAACCATTTATACTTGTGTGCTGGTGTATCTGTGTCGCTCCGCAATTACACCAGCAAAACATGAAATGGTACATAGTTTCGAATGTTGCATTTATTGTCTATCCCCTTCGGACATATTCAAATGTTGAATCACTCAATTAAAACATAATAAACAAAGAAATAACAAAGTATCCATTTATCAAGTCCTGGTTACATTTGTGCTGTTCCAAACTTCCCATTGACAAATTTGGGAAAATGTCACTTTTTTATGCATTTCCCTTTTAAAGTTAGTGTCATTACTTCTTACTTTACTTAATCTTGAAAAGTACAAATATTTTTCACTTAATAGAGGTAAGTGAAATTGGCCCTGTCATCCTAAATAATTTGTAGTCCTGATGCTACAATGCCTAGGGTGGATTATTGAAGGCTAGATATACAGTGCTCACAGAAAGTCTTCAGATGATTGCTTAGTTCTGTGAAAATGTTGCAAATTTATTGGTTTCATAACAGAATTCCATTGACAAGCAATGTTTAACATATCTGTGCATATCTGTCATGTGCAAGAGGAAGTGAGGCATCAGGCAAATAAAGGACTTATTGGAACAGAATTAGAAATAAATGGGATCAAAAGAGAGACTAGGGAGAAGGCAACAGGGAGATACGACTTTAGTGACAACTGGGGAACCACAAGACTGGGAAGCACTTAAATACAGGACTAACAAGGGAGCACAATGAGAGGCAGCTGGAGTGAATCACAGAAGGGCGGGAACGAGAGGTAGGACTAACGAGCACCAGGCATGGCTTGTTATACAAGACAGGATGGTTAAACAGGGTAGGACATGACAATATCTTCCGCACAGACATTTTTTTGTTTATGAAGTGTCATAATGTTTTGACTCATTCAGTTATGTTCTTGCCATTTTGCTATTAATTGCTATTGTAGTCATTGGCGCCCAAAGGGATACAAAATACAAGTTTTTGCTGTTTTATGTTATTGCAAAGGAGTTAGTAATTAAAAAGCACCTAATGAGACTGCCTCTCAATTAATATTTTAAGTCAACAGCTCTTATAATTTGGGTTTTAATTTATTATTGCTTGAAATTAATGTTTTATTTGAAACTACTGGTAATTTCTAATGTGATGTATATTTTTTGTGAACAAATGAATAAGGGAATGATTGTTGTTATGAAAACAATAAATATGTTGTTTTTTTTTTACTGAATTAAGCAAGCTTCAAGGCTAATGACCATGTCTTTCTGTGAGCACTATATATAGCACTTCAGTATTAGAGATACAACAGTGTTAGCAAGCAGACCAATCACAGATCTCAAGGTTTGCGTGTAGTGACATTTCTGGAGAGCTGCGCGTCAGGCTACAGGTACGCAGAGGGTCCGCTGCTCTGCCATCCATACGGCGTTGATTCGACACAGAAGTATAAATTAGCCAATATAGGGGCTGGCCTCTTGTTTAGATTTTTTTTTCATTTTATTTTCAGCTGTTATGTTATTCATATGTCATCGATGTTGGATTGTACGCAGGAGCCCTCATTTGCAGATAGATTTTGGGGCATGAGGGCACCATTTTGAATGAGAACCCAGCTCTTGTAGACCTGCTCTCCACCTGGCACCCACTCTTGCCACATCGCAGTTTCTTGCACGGTGCTGCTTTGCCAGCGTCCCGTGGATCACAGATGAGACGGGCTGCATGGTGCAGCACACTGCCATGTGCGGTTGTGTGTTGGGTCTGTGGTGAAAGGCAGGAGGTCAGTGAAAATCTGGGTTGGAGTAAAATGGATGAGCTCAGATCCCCAGTAGTGAGGGCCATGACTGCATTTAGCCAGCACTGGTGTCTGAGAAGGGAAGTTGGGTGTTGATTCACACCTGCCACTCCCTCCTCCATCTGGTATCATTAAACCAAGCACAAGTGTGCATGGGTTTCAGTTTTGTTCTATAAATGGCATTTTGTATTTATATAGAAGTACCGGTATAAATCATGCTATGTATTTTCAATGTTACTCTAGACCAGGGCTCTCCAACTCCGGTCCTGGAAAGCTACTGTCCAGTAGGTTTTCAATCCTACCTGGCTACTGATTAACCACACCTGTTCTCAGGTAAACACCAGGGCCAGGTGTGGCTCATCAGAAGCCAAGTAGGATAGAAAACCCACTGGATAGTAGCTGTCCAGGACCGGAGTTTGAGACCCCTGCTCTAGACTAGACATCAGGAATGGACTCTGCTGACTGTCTCCATGCGCCGGTCCCCCGGGACACTGTGTTTACCTTTCTCAGAGACTACAGGGTGGGCCATTTATATGGATACACCTTAATAATCCAACACAATGGGCAGCGCATTGAACACATTTTACAAGTGGTCAAAAACTTGTAAATAACTCATGAAAGAATAAAGTTACGTTAAAACCAAGCACACCATTGTTTTTCTTGTGAGATTCCCAATAAGTTTGATGTGTCACATGACCCTCTTCCTATTGAAAAAACAAAAGTTGGATTCAAAATGGGCAACTTCAAAATGGCCACCATGGTCACCACCCATCTTGAAAAGTTTCCCCCCTCACATATACTAATGTGCCACAAACAGGAAGTTAATATCACC